>CM063090.1:111005834-111025834 GCA_031876335.1 Hipposideros larvatus | reverse complement strand
GAGTTAGGTTTAGCGACAGTGTTAGGGTTAGGGTTAGGGTTAGAGTTTAGGATTTAGGGTTAGGGTTATGGTTAGGGTTAGGGTTAGGGTTAGGGGCAGGATTAGGGTTTGGGAAATTGTTAGGTTTAGTGTAGGGTTATAGTTAAATTTTGGTTTTGGCTGATGGTTAAGGTTCGTTTTAGGGACAGGTTTAGTGACAGGGTGAGGGTTAGAGTTAAGTTTAGAGAGACGGTAAGGGTCAGAGTTAGGTTTAGCGACAGTGTTAGTGTTAGGGATCAGGTTAGGTTAGGGTTTAGGGTTAGGGTTAGGGTTAGAGTTAGGAATAGGGGAGGGTTAGTGTTTACATTTTAGGGTTAGGGTTTAGGGATAGTGTTAGGGTTAGGGTTAGGGTTAGGGTTAGAGTTAGGATTTAGGCTTTATGGTTAGGGTTAGGGTTCGGGTTAGGGCTTACGGTTTAGGGTTAGGGTTAGGGTTTCGGGTTTCGGGTTAGGGTTAGGTACACGATTCGGGTTTGAGACATGTTTAGGTTTAGTGTTAGGGTTATGGTTAAGTTTAGGTTTTGGCTGATGGTTAAGGTTAGGTTTAGGGACAGGGTTAGTTACAGGGTGAGGGTTAGAGTTAAAGTTAGAGAGACGGTAAGGTACAGAGTTAGGTTTAGCGACAGTGTTAGGGTTAGGGTTAGGGTTAGGTTAGGGTTAGGGTTAGGGTTAGGTTTTAGGGATAGGGTTAGGGTTATGGTTACGGTTTAGGTTTAGGGTTAGGGTTAAGGTTAGGGTTTAGGGTTTAGGGTTAGGGTTAGGGTTAGGGTTAGCATTAGGTTTAGGGTTAGGGACAGGATTAGGGTTTGGGACATGGTTAGGTTTACTGTTAGGGTTATATTAAGTTTAGGTTTTGTGTGATGCTTAAGTTTAGGTTTAGGGACAGGGTTAGTGACAGGGTGAGGTTTAGAGTTAAGGTTGGAGAGACGGTAAGGGTCAGAGTTAGGTTTAGCGACAGTGTTAGGGTTAGGGATCAGGTTAGGTTAAGGTTTAGGGTTAGGGTTAGGGTTAGGAATAGGGGAGGGTTAGTGTTTACATTTTAGGGTTAGGGTTTAGGGATAGGGTTAGGGTTAGGGTTAGGGTTAGAGTTAGGGTTAGGCTTAGGGTTAGTGTTAGGGTTAGGTTTTAGGGATAGGGTTAGGGTTAGGGTTTAGGGTTTAGGGTTAGGGTTAGGGTTAGAGTTAGGGTTTAGGCTTTAGGGTTAGGGTTAGTGTTAGGGTTTAGGATTTAGGGTTAGGGTTAGGGTTAGTGTTAGGGTTAGGGTTTAGTGTTTATGGTTAGGGTTAGCGTTAGGGTTAGGGTTTGGGTTTAGTGTTTAGGTTTAGGGTTAGGGTTAGTGTTAGGGTTTCGAGTTTAGTGTTAGGGTTAAGGTTAGGGTTAGGGTTAGGTACACGTTTCGGGTTTGAGACATGGTTAGGTTTAGTGTTAGGGTTATAGTTAAGTTTAGGTTTTGGCTGATGGTTAAGTTTAGGTTTAGGGACAGGGTTAGTTACAGGGTGAGGGTTAGAGTTAAAGATAGAGAGACGGTAAGGGTCAGAGTTAGGTTTAGCGACAGTGATAGGGTTAGGGTTAGTGTTAGGGTTTAGGATTTAGGGTTAGGGTTAGGGTTAGTGTTAGGGTTAGGGTTTAGTGTTTATGGTTAGGGTTAGCGTTAGGGTTAGGGTTTGGGTTTAGTGTTTAGGTTTAGGGTTAGGGTTAGTGTTAGGGTTTCGAGTTTAGTGTTAGGGTTAAGGTTAGGGTTAGGGTTAGGTACACGTTTCGGGTTTGAGACATGGTTAGGTTTAGTGTTAGGGTTATAGTTAAGTTTAGGTTTTGGCTGATGGTTAAGTTTAGGTTTAGGGACAGGGTTAGTTACAGGGTGAGGGTTAGAGTTAAAGATAGAGAGACGGTAAGGGTCAGAGTTAGGTTTAGCGACAGTGATAGGGTTAGGGTTAGGGTTAGAGTTTAGGATTTAGGGTTAGGGTTATGGTTAGGGTTAGGGTTAGGGTTAGGGGCAGGATTAGGGTTTGGGAAATTGTTAGGTTTAGTGTAGGGTTATAGTTAAATTTTGGTTTTGGCTGATGGTTAAGGTTCGTTTTAGGGACAGGTTTAGTGACAGGGTGAGGGTTAGAGTTAAGTTTAGAGAGACGGTAAGGGTCAGAGTTAGGTTTAGCGACAGTGTTAGTGTTAGGGATCAGGTTAGGTTAGGGTTTAGGGTTAGGGTTAGGGTTAGAGTTAGGAATAGGGGAGGGTTAGTGTTTACATTTTAGGGTTAGGGTTTAGGGATAGTGTTAGGGTTAGGGTTAGGGTTAGGGTTAGAGTTAGGATTTAGGCTTTAGGGTTAGGGTTAGGGTTCGAGTTAGGGCTTACGGTTTAGGGTTAGGGTTAGGGTTTCGGGTTTCGGGTTAGGGTTAGGTACACGATTCGGGTTTGAGACATGTTTAGGTTTAGTGTTAGGGTTATGGTTAAGTTTAGGTTTTGGCTGATGGTTAAGGTTAGGTTTAGGGACAGGGTTAGTTACAGGGTGAGGGTTAGAGTTAAAGTTAGAGAGACGGTAAGGTACAGAGTTAGGTTTAGCGACAGTGTTAGGGTTAGGGTTAGGGTTAGGTTAGGGTTAGGGTTAGGGTTAGGTTTTAGGGATAGGGTTAGGGTTATGGTTACGGTTTAGGTTTAGGGTTAGGGTTAAGGTTAGGGTTTAGGGTTTAGGGTTAGGGTTAGGGTTAGGGTTAGCATTAGGTTTAGGGTTAGGGACAGGATTAGGGTTTGGGACATGGTTAGGTTTACTGTTAGGGTTATATTAAGTTTAGGTTTTGTCTGATGCTTAAGTTTAGGTTTAGGGACAGGGTTAGTGACAGGGTGAGGGTTAGAGTTAAGGTTGGAGAGACGGTAAGGGTCAGAGTTAGGTTTAGCTACAGTGTTAGGATTAGGGATCAGGTTAGGTTAGGGTTTAGGGTTAGGGTTAGGGTTAGGGTTAGGAATAGGGGAGGGTTAGTGTTTACATTTTAGGGTTAGGGTTTAGGGATAGGGTTAGAGTTAGGGTTAGGGTTAGATTTAGGGTTAGGGTTAGGGTTAGGTTTTAGGGATAGGGTTAGGGTTAGTGTTACGGTTTAGGTTTAGGGTCAGGGATAAGGTTAGGGTTTAGGGTTTAGGGTTAGGGTTAGGGTTAGAGTTAGGGTTTAGGCTTTAGGGTTAGGGTTAGTGTTAGGGTTTACGGTTTAGGGTTAGGGTTAGGGTTAGGGTTAGGGTTAGGGTTTAGTGTTTATGGTTAGGGTTAGCGTTAGGGTTAGGTTTTGGGTTTAGTGTTTAGGTTTAGGGTTAGGGTTAGGGACAGGATTAGGGTTTGGGACATGGTTAGGTTTACTGTTAGGGTAATATTAAGTTTAGGTTTTGTGTGATGCTTAAGTTTAGGTTTAGGGACAGGGTTAGTGACAGGGTGAGGGTTAGAATTAAAGATAGAGAGACGGTAAGAGTCAGAGTTAGGTTTAGCGACAGTGTTAGGGTTATGGTTACGGTTAAGTTAGGGTTAGGGTTAGAGTTAGGGTTTAGGGTTAGGGTTAGGGTTAGGGTTTAGGATTAGGGTTAGGGTTATGGTTAGGGTTAGGGTTGGGTTAGGGGCAGGATTAGGGTTTGGGACATGGTTAGGTTTACTGTTAGGGTAATATTAAGTTTAGGTTTTGTGTGATGCTTAAGTTTAGGTTTAGGGACAGGGTTAGTGACAAGGTGAGGGTTAGAGTTAAAGATAGAGAGACGGTAAGGGTCAGAGTTAGGTTTAGCGACAGTGTTAGGGTTCGGGATCAGGTTAGGTTAGGGTTTATGGTTAGGGTTAGGGTTAGGGTTAGGAATAGGGGAGGGTTAGTGTTTACATTTTAGTGTTAGGGTTTAGGGATAGGGTTAGGGTTAGGGTTAGGGTTAGAGTTAGGGTTAGGGTTAGGGTTAGGGTTAGGTTTTAGTGATAGGGTTAGGGTTAGGGTTACGGTTTAGGTTTAGGGTTAGGGTTAAGGTTAGGGTTTAGGGTTTAGGGTTAGGGTTATGGTTAGAGTTAGGGTTTAGGCTTTAGGGTTAGGGTTAGTGTTAGGGTTTAGGGTTTCGGGTTAGGGTTAGGGTTAGGGTTAGGGTTAGGGTTAGGGTTAGGGTTAGGTTTTAGGGATAGGGTTAGGGTT
This sequence comes from Hipposideros larvatus, assembly GCA_031876335.1. Lineage (NCBI taxonomy): Eukaryota > Metazoa > Chordata > Mammalia > Chiroptera > Hipposideridae > Hipposideros > Hipposideros larvatus. Next base: position 111,021,657 of record CM063090.1, on the reverse strand, counting down.
AGGGTTACAGTTTAGGTTTAGGGTTAGGGTTAAGGTTAGGGTTTAGTGTTTAGGGTTAGGGTTAGGGTTAGAGTTATGGTTTAGGCTTTAGTATTAGGGTTAGTGTTAGGGTTTAGGGTTTAGGGTTAGGGTTAGGGTTAGGGTTAGGGTTTAGTGTTTATGGTTAGAGTTAGCGTTAGGGTTAGGGTTTGGGTTTAGGGTTTAGGTTTAGGGTTAGTGTTAGTGTTAGGGTTTCGGGTTTAGTGTTAGGGTTAAGGTTAGGGTTAGGGTTAGGTACACGTTTTGGGTTTGAGACATGGTTAGGTTTAGTGTTAGGGTTATAGTTAAGTTTGGGTTTTGGCTGATGGTTAAGGTTAGGTTTAGGGACAGGGTTAGTTACAGGGTGAGGGTTAGAGTTAAGGTTGGAGAGACGGTAAGGGTCAGAGTTAGGTTTAGCGACAGTGTTAGGGTTAGGGATCAGGTTAGGTTAGGGTTTATGGTTAGGGTTAGGGTTAGGGTTAGGAATAGGGGAGGGTTAGTGTTTACATTTTAGGGTTAGGGTTTAGGGATAGGGTTAGTGTTAGGGTTAGGGTTAGGGTTAGAGTTAGGATTTAGGCTTTAGGGATAGGGTTAGGGTTAGAGTTAGGACTTACGGTTTAGAGTTAGGGTTAGGGTTAGTGTTAGGGTTTCGAGTTTAGTGTTAGGGTTAAGGTTAGGGTTAGGGTTAGGTACACATTTCGGGTTTGAGACATGGTTAGGTTTAGTGTTAGGGTTATAGTTAAGTTTAGGTTTTGGCTGATGGTTAAGGTTAGGTTTAGGGACAGGGTTAGTTACAGGGTGAGGGTTAGAGTTAAAGATAGAGAGACGGTAAGGGTCAGAGTTAGGTTTAGCGACAGTGTTAGGGTTAGGGTTAGGGTTAGAGTTTAGGATTTTGGGTTAGGGTTATGGTTAGGGTTAAGGTTAGGGTTAGGGGCAGGATTAGGGTTTGGGAAATGGTTAGGTTTAGTAGTGTAGGGTTATAGTTAAATTTTGGTTTTGGCTGATGGTTAAGGTTCGTTTTAGGGACAGGTTTAGTGACAGGGTGAGGGTTAGAGTTAAGTTTAGAGAGACGGTAAGGGTCAGAGTTAGGTTTAGCGACAGTGTTAGTGTTAGGGATCAGGTTAGGTTAGGGTTTAGGGTTAGGGTTAGGGTTAGAGTTAGGAATAGGGGAGGGTTAGTGTTTACATTTTAGGGTTAGGGTTTAGGGATAGGGTTAGGGTTAGGGTTAGGGTTAGGGTTAGAGTTAGGATTTAGGCTTTAGGGTTAGGGTTAGGGTTCGAGTTAGGGCTTACGGTTTAGGGTTAGGGTTAGGGTTTCGGGTTTCGGGTTAGGGTTAGGTACACGATTCGGGTTTGAGACATGTTTAGGTTTAGTGTTAGGGTTATGGTTAAGTTTAGGTTTTGGCTGATGGTTAAGGTTAGGTTTAGGGACAGGGTTAGTTACAGGGTGAGGGTTAGAGTTAAAGTTAGAGAGACGGTAAGGTACAGAGTTAGGTTTAGCGACAGTGTTAGGGTTAGGGATCAGGTTAGGTTAGGGTTTAGGGTTAGGGTTAGGGTTAGGGTTAGGTTTTAGGGATAGGGTTAGGGTTAGGGTTTAGGGTTTAGGGTTAGGGTTAGGGTTAGAGTTAGGGTTTAGGCTTTAGGGTTAGGGTTAGTGTTAGGGTTTAGGATTTAGGGTTAGGGTTAGGGTTAGTGTTAGGGTTAGGGTTTAGTGTTTATGGTTAGGGTTAGCGTTAGGGTTAGGGTTTGGGTTTAGTGTTTAGGTTTAGGGTTAGGGTTAGTGTTAGGGTTTCGAGTTTAGTGTTAGGGTTAAGGTTAGGGTTAGGGTTAGGTACACGTTTCGGGTTTGAGACATGGTTAGGTTTAGTGTTAGGGTTATAGTTAAGTTTAGGTTTTGGCTGATGGTTAAGTTTAGGTTTAGGGACAGGGTTAGTTACAGGGTGAGGGTTAGAGTTAAAGATAGAGAGACGGTAAGGGTCAGAGTTAGGTTTAGCGACAGTGTTAGGGTTAGGGTTAGGGTTAGAGTTTAGGATTTAGGGTTAGGGTTATGGTTAGGGTTAGGGTTAGGGTTAGGGGCAGGATTAGGGTTTGGGAAATTGTTAGGTTTAGTGTAGGGTTATAGTTAAATTTTGGTTTTGGCTGATGGTTAAGGTTCGTTTTAGGGACAGGTTTAGTGACAGGGTGAGGGTTAGAGTTAAGTTTAGAGAGACGGTAAGGGTCAGAGTTAGGTTTAGCGACAGTGTTAGTGTTAGGGATCAGGTTAGGTTAGGGTTTAGGGTTAGGGTTAGGGTTAGAGTTAGGAATAGGGGAGGGTTAGTGTTTACATTTTAGGGTTAGGGTTTAGGGATAGTGTTAGGGTTAGGGTTAGGGTTAGGGTTAGAGTTAGGATTTAGGCTTTAGGGTTAGGGTTAGGGTTCGGGTTAGGGCTTACGGTTTAGGGTTAGGGTTAGGGTTTCGGGTTTCGGGTTAGGGTTAGGTACACGATTCGGGTTTGAGACATGTTTAGGTTTAGTGTTAGGGTTATGGTTAAGTTTAGGTTTTGGCTGATGGTTAAGGTTAGGTTTAGGGACAGGGTTAGTTACAGGGTGAGGTTTAGAGTTAAAGTTAGAGAGACGGTAAGGTACAGAGTTAGGTTTAGCGACAGTGTTAGGGTTAGGGTTAGGGTTAGGTTAGGGTTAGGGTTAGGGTTAGGTTTTAGGGATAGGGTTAGGGTTATGGTTACGGTTTAGGTTTAGGGTTAGGGTTAAGGTTAGGGTTTAGGGTTTAGGGTTAGGGTTAGGGTTAGGGTTAGCATTAGGTTTAGGGTTAGGGACAGGATTAGGGTTTGGGACATGGTTAGGTTTACTGTTAGGGTTATATTAAGTTTAGGTTTTGTGTGATGCTTAAGTTTAGGTTTAGGGACAGGGTTAGTGACAGGGTGAGGTTTAGAGTTAAGGTTGGAGAGACGGTAAGGGTCAGAGTTAGGTTTAGCGACAGTGTTAGGGTTAGGGATCAGGTTAGGTTAAGGTTTAGGGTTAGGGTTAGGGTTAGGAATAGGGGAGGGTTAGTGTTTACATTTTAGGGTTAGGGTTTAGGGATAGGGTTAGGGTTAGGGTTAGGGTTAGAGTTAGGGTTAGGCTTAGGGTTAGTGTTAGGGTTAGGTTTTAGGGATAGGGTTAGGGTTAGGGTTTAGGGTTTAGGGTTAGGGTTAGGGTTAGAGTTAGGGTTTAGGCTTTAGGGTTAGGGTTAGTGTTAGGGTTTAGGATTTAGGGTTAGGGTTAGGGTTAGTGTTAGGGTTAGGGTTTAGTGTTTATGGTTAGGGTTAGCGTTAGGGTTAGGGTTTGGGTTTAGTGTTTAGGTTTAGGGTTAGGGTTAGTGTTAGGGTTTCGAGTTTAGTGTTAGGGTTAAGGTTAGGGTTAGGGTTAGGTACACGTTTCGGGTTTGAGACATGGTTAGGTTTAGTGTTAGGGTTATAGTTAAGTTTAGGTTTTGGCTGATGGTTAAGTTTAGGTTTAGGGACAGGGTTAGTTACAGGGTGAGGGTTAGAGTCAAAGATAGAGAGACGGTAAGGGTCAGAGTTAGGTTTAGCGACAGTGATAGGGTTAGGGTTAGTGTTAGGGTTTAGGATTTAGGGTTAGGGTTAGGGTTAGTGTTAGGGTTAGGGTTTAGTGTTTATGGTTAGGGTTAGCGTTAGGGTTAGGGTTTGGGTTTAGTGTTTAGGTTTAGGGTTAGGGTTAGTGTTAGGGTTTCGAGTTTAGTGTTAGGGTTAAGGTTAGGGTTAGGGTTAGGTACACGTTTCGGGTTTGAGACATGGTTAGGTTTAGTGTTAGGGTTATAGTTAAGTTTAGGTTTTGGCTGATGGTTAAGTTTAGGTTTAGGGACAGGGTTAGTTACAGGGTGAGGGTTAGAGTTAAAGTTAGAGAGACGGTAAGGTACAGAGTTAGGTTTAGCGACAGTGTTAGGGTTAGGGTTAGGGTTAGGTTAGGGTTAGGGTTAGGGTTAGGTTTTAGGGATAGGGTTAGGGTTATGGTTACGGTTTAGGTTTAGGGTTAGGGTTAAGGTTAGGGTTTAGGGTTTAGGGTTAGGGTTAGGGTTAGGGTTAGCATTAGGTTTAGGGTTAGGGACAGGATTAGGGTTTGGGACATGGTTAGGTTTACTGTTAGGGTTATATTAAGTTTAGGTTTTGTCTGATGCTTAAGTTTAGGTTTAGGGACAGGGTTAGTGACAGGGTGAGGGTTAGAGTTAAGGTTGGAGAGACGGTAAGGGTCAGAGTTAGGTTTAGCTACAGTGTTAGGATTAGGGATCAGGTTAGGTTAGGGTTTAGGGTTAGGGTTAGGGTTAGGGTTAGGAATAGGGGAGGGTTAGTGTTTACATTTTAGGGTTAGGGTTTAGGGATAGGGTTAGAGTTAGGGTTAGGGTTAGATTTAGGGTTAGGGTTAGGGTTAGGTTTTAGGGATAGGGTTAGGGTTAGTGTTACGGTTTAGGTTTAGAGTCAGGGATAAGGTTAGGGTTTAGGGTTTAGGGTTAGGGTTAGGGTTAGAGTTAGGGTTTAGGCTTTAGGGTTAGGGTTAGTGTTAGGGTTTACGGTTTAGGGTTAGGGTTAGGGTTAGGGTTAGGGTTAGGGTTTAGTGTTTATGGTTAGGGTTAGCGTTAGGGTTAGGTTTTGGGTTTAGTGCTTAGGTTTAGGGTTAGGGTTAGGGACAGGATTAGGGTTTGGGACATGGTTAGGTTTACTGTTAGAGTAATATTAAGTTTAGGTTTTGTGTGATGCTTAAGTTTAGGTTTAGGGACAGGGTTAGTGACAGGGTGAGGGTTAGAATTAAAGATAGAGAGACGGTAAGGGTCAGAGTTAGGTTTAGCGACAGTGTTAGGGTTATGGTTACGGTTAAGTTAGGGTTAGGGTTAGAGTTAGGGTTTAGGGTTAGGGTTAGGGTTAGGGTTTAGGATTAGGGTTAGGGTTATGGTTAGGGTTAGGGTTGGGTTAGGGGCAGGATTAGGGTTTGGGACCTGGTTAGGTTTACTGTTAGGGTAATATTAAGTTTAGGTTTTGTGTGATGCTTAAGTTTAGGTTTAGGGACAGGGTTAGTGACAAGGTGAGGGTTAGAGTTAAAGATAGAGAGACGGTAAGGGTCAGAGTTAGGTTTAGCGACAGTGTTAGGGTTAGGGATCAGGTTAGGTTAGGGTTTATGGTTAGGGTTAGGGTTAGGGTTAGGAATAGGGGAGGGTTAGTGTTTACATTTTAGTGTTAGGGTTTAGGGATAGGGTTAGGGTTAGGGTTAGGGTTAGAGTTAGGGTTAGGGTTAGGGTTAGGGTTAGGTTTTAGTGATAGGGTTAGGGTTAGGGTTACGGTTTAGGTTTAGTGTTAGGGTTAAGGTTAGGGTTTAGGGTTTAGGGTTAGGGTTATGGTTAGAGTTAGGGTTTAGGCTTTAGGGTTAGGGTTAGTGTTAGGGTTTAGGGTTTCGGGTTAGGGTTAGGGTTAGGGTTAGGGTTAGGGTTAGGGTTAGGGTTAGGTTTTAGGGATAGGGTTAGGGTTAGGGTTACAGTTTAGGTTTAGGGTTAGGGTTAAGGTTAGGGTTTAGTGTTTAGGGTTAGGGTTAGGGTTAGAGTTATGGTTTAGGCTTTAGTATTAGGGTTAGTGTTAGGGTTTAGGGTTTAGGGTTAGGGTTAGGGTTAGGGTTAGGGTTTAGTGTTTATGGTTAGGGTTAGCGTTAGGGTTAGGGTTTGGGTTTAGGGTTTAGGTTTAGGGTTATTGTTAGTGTTAGGGTTTCGGGTTTAGTGTTAGGGTTAAGGTTAGGGTTAGGGTTAGGTACACGTTTTGGGTTTGAGACATGGTTAGGTTTAGTGTTAGGGTTATAGTTAAGTTTGGGTTTTGGCTGATGGTTAAGGTTAGGTTTAGGGACAGGGTTAGTTACAGGGTGAGGGTTAGAGTTAAGGTTGGAGAGACGGTAAGGGTCAGAGTTAGGTTTAGCGACAGTGTTAGGTTTAGGGATCAGGTTAGGTTAGGGTTTATGGTTAGGGTTAGGGTTAGGGTTAGGAATAGGGGAGGGTTAGTGTTTACATTTTAGGGTTAGGGTTTAGGGATAGGGTTAGTGTTAGGGTTAGGGTTAGGGTTAGAGTTAGGATTTAGGCTTTAGGGATAGGGTTAGGGTTAGAGTTAGGACTTACGGTTTAGAGTTAGGGTTAGGGTTAGTGTTAGGGTTTCGAGTTTAGTGTTAGGGTTAAGGTTAGGGTTAGGGTTAGGTACACATTTCGGGTTTGAGACATGGTTAGGTTTAGTGTTAGGGTTATAGTTAAGTTTAGGTTTTGGCTGATGGTTAATGTTAGGTTTAGGGACAGGGTTAGTTACAGGGTGAGGGTTAGAGTTAAAGATAGAGAGACGGTAAGGGTCAGAGTTAGGTTTAGCGACAGTGTTAGGGTTAGGGTTAGGGTTAGAGTTTAGGATTTTGGGTTAGGGTTATGGTTAGGGTTAAGGTTAGGGTTAGGGGCAGGATTAGGGTTTGGGAAATGGTTAGGTTTAGTAGTGTAGGGTTATAGTTAAATTTTGGTTTTGGCTGATGGTTAAGGTTCGTTTTAGGGACAGGTTTAGTGACAGGGTGAGGGTTAGAGTTAAGTTTAGAGAGACGGTAAGGGTCAGAGTTAGGTTTAGCGACAGTGTTAGTGTTAGGGATCAGGTTAGGTTAGGATTTAGGGTTAGGGTTAGGGTTAGAGTTAGGAATAGGGGAGGGTTAGTGTTTACATTTTAGGGTTAGGGTTTAGGGATAGGGTTAGGGTTAGGGTTAGGGTTAGGGTTAGAGTTAGGATTTAGGCTTTAGGGTTAGGGTTAGGGTTCGAGTTAGGGCTTACGGTTTAGGGTTAGGGTTAGGGTTTCGGGTTTCGGGTTAGGGTTAGGTACACGATTCGGGTTTGAGACATGTTTAGGTTTAGTGTTAGGGTTATGGTTAAGTTTAGGTTTTGGCTGATGGTTAAGGTTAGGTTTAGGGACAGGGTTAGTTACAGGGTGAGGGTTAGAGTTAAAGTTAGAGAGACGGTAAGGTACAGAGTTAGGTTTAGCGACAGTGTTAGGGTTAGGGTTAGGGTTAGGTTAGGGTTAGGGTTAGGGTTAGGTTTTAGGGATAGGGTTAGGGTTATGGTTACGGTTTAGGTTTAGGGTTAGGGTTAAGGTTAGGGTTTAGGGTTTAGGGTTAGGGTTAGGGTTAGGGTTAGCATTAGGTTTAGGGTTAGGGACAGGATTAGGGTTTGGGACATGGTTAGGTTTACTGTTAGGGTTATATTAAGTTTAGGTTTTGTCTGATGCTTAAGTTTAGGTTTAGGGACAGGGTTAGTGACAGGGTGAGGGTTAGAGTTAAGGTTGGAGAGACGGTAAGGGTCAGAGTTAGGTTTAGCGACAGTGTTAGGGTTAGGGATCAGGTTAGGTTAGGGTTTAGGGTTAGGGTTAGGGTTAGGGTTAGGAATTAGTGTTTACATTTCAGGGTTAGGGTTTAGGGTTAGGGTTAGGGTTAGAGTTAGGGTTTAGGCTTTAGGGTTAGGGTTAGTGTTAGGGTTTAGGGTTTAGGGTTAGGGTTAGGGTTAGGGTTAGGGTTAGGGTTTAGTATTTAAGGTTAGGGTTAGCGTTAGGGTTAGGGTTTGGGTTTAGGGTTTAGGTTTAGGGTTAGGTTTAGTGTTAGGGTTTCGGGTTTCGTGTTAGGGTTAAGGTTATGGTTACGGTTAGGTACACGATTCGGGTTTGAGACATTGTTAGGTTTAGTGTTAGGGTTATAGTTAAGTTTAGGTTTTGGCTGATGGTTAAGGTTAGGTTTAGGGACAGGGTTAGTGACAGGTTGAGGGTTAGAGTTAAGGTTGGAGAGACGGTAAGGGTCAGAGTTAGGTTTAGCGACAGTGTTAGGGTTAGGGATCAGGTTAGGTTAGGGTTTAGGGTTAGGGTTAGGGTTAGGGTTAGGAATAGGGGAGGGTTAGTGTTTACATTTTAGGGTTAGGGTTTAGGGATAGGGTTAGGGTTAGGGTTAGGTTTAGAGTTAGGGTTATGGTTAGGGTTAGGTTTTAGGGATAGAGTTAGGGTTAGGGTTACGGTTTAGGTTTAGGTCAGGGTTAAGGTTAGGGTTTAGGGTTTAGGATTAGGGTTAGGGTTAGAGTTAGGGTTTAGGCTTTAGGGTTAGGGTTAGTGTTAGGGTTTACGGTTTAGGGTTAGGGTTAGGTTAGGGTTAGGGTTAGGGTTAGGTTTTAGGGATAGAGTTAGGGTTAGGGTTACGGTTTAGGTTTAGGGTCAGGGTTAAGGTTAGGGTTTAGGGTTTAGGGTTAGGGTTAGGGTTCGAGTTAGGGTTTAGGCTTTAGGGTTAGGGTTAGTGTTAGGGTTTACGGTTTAGAGTTAGGGTTAGGGTTAGGGTTAGGAATAGGGGAGTGTTAGTATTTACATTTTAGGGTTAGGGTTTAGGGATAGGGTTAGGGTTAGGGTTAGGGTTAGGGTTAGAGTTAGGATTTAGGCTTTAGGGTTAGGGTTAGGGTTCGAGTTAGGGCTTACGGTTTAGGGTTAGGGTTAGGGTTTCGGGTTTCGGGTTAGGGTTAGGTACACGATTCGGGTTTGAGACATGTTTAGGTTTAGTGATAGGGGTATGGTTAAGTTTAGGTTTTGGCTGATGGTTAAGGTTAGGTTTAGGGACAGGGTTAGTGACAGGGTGAGGGTTAGAGTTAAAGATAGAGAGATGGTAAGGGTCAGAGTTAGGTTTAGCGACAGTGTTAGGGTTATGGTTACGGTTAAGTTAGGGTTAGGTTTAGAGTTAGGGTTTAGGGTTAGGGTTAGGGTTAGGGTTTAGGATTAGGGTTAGGGTTATGGTTAGGGTTAGGGTTAGGGTTAGGGGCAGGATTAGGGTTTGGGACATGGTTAGGTTTACTGTTAGGGTAATATTAAGTTTAGGTTTTGTGTGATGCTTAAGTTTAGGTTTAGGGACAGGGTTAGTGACAGGGTGAGGGTTAGAGTTAAAGATAGAGAGACGGTAAGGGTCAGAGTTAGGTTTAGCGACAGTGTTAGGGTTAGGGATCAGGTTAGGTTAGGGTTTAGGGTTAGCGTTAGGGTTAGGGTTAGGAATAGGGGAGGGTTAGTGTTTACATTTTAGTGTTAGGGTTTAGGGATAGGGTTAGGGTTAGGGTTAGGGTTAGAGTTAGGGTTAGGGTTAGGGTTAGGGGTAGGTTTTAGTGATAGGGTTAGGGTTAGGGTTACGGTTTAGGTTTAGGGTTAGGGTTAAGGTTAGGGTTTAGGGTTTAGGGTTAGGGTTATGGTTAGAGTTAGGGTTTAGGCTTTAGGGTTAGGGTTAGTGTTAGGGTTTAGGGTTTCGGGTTAGGGTTAGGGTTAGGGTTAGGGTTAGGTTTAGGGTTAGGTTTTAGGGATAGGGTTAGGGTTAGGGTTACAGTTTAGGTTTAGGGTTAGGGTTAAGGTTAGGGTTTAGTGTTTATGGTTAGGGTTAGGGTTAGAGTTATGGTTTAGGCTTTAGTGTTAGGGTTAGTGTTAGGGTTTAGGGTTTAGGGTTAGGGTTAGGGTTAGGGTTAGGGTTTAGTGTTTATGGTTAGGGTTAGCGTTAGGGTTAGGGTTTGGGTTTAGGGTTTAGGTTTAGGGTTAGGGTTAGTGTTAGGGTTTTGGGTTTAGTGTTAGGGTTAAGGTTAGGGTTAGGGTTAGGTACACGTTTTGGGTTTGAGACATGGTTAGGTTTAGTGTTAGGGTTATAGTTAAGTTTGGGTTTTGGCTGATGGTTAAGGTTAGGTTTAGGGACAGGGTTAGTTACAGGGTGAGGGTTAGAGTTAAGGTTTTAGAGACGGTAAGGGTCAGAGTTAGGTTTAGCGACAGTGTTAGGGTTAGGGATCAGGTTAGGTTAGGGTTTAGGGTTAGGGTTAGGGTTAGGGTTAGGAATAGGGGAGGGTTAGTGTTTACATTTTAGGGTTAGGGTTTAGGGATAGGGTTAGGGTTAGGGTTAGGGTTAGGGTTAGAGTTAGGATTTAGGCTTTAGGGATAGGGTTAGGGTTAGAGTTAGGACTTACGGTTTAGAGTTAGGGTTAGGGTTAGTGTTAGGGTTTCGAGTTTAGTGTTAGGGTTAAGGTTAGGGTTAGGGTTAGGTACATATTTCGGGTTTGAGACATGGTTAGGTTTAGTGTTAGGGTTATAGTTAAGTTTAGGTTTTGGCTGATGGTTAAGGTTAGGTTTAGGGACAGGGTTAGTTACAGGGTGAGGGTTAGAGTTAAAGATAGAGAGACGGTAAGGGTCAGAGTTAGGTTTAGCGACAGTGTTAGGGTTAGGGTTAGGGTTAGAGTTTAGGATTTTGGGTTAGGGTTATGGTTAGGGTTAAGGTTAGGGTTAGGGGCAGGATTAGGGTTTGGGAAATGGTTAGGTTTAGTGTAGGGTTATAGTTAAATTTTGGTTTTGGCTGATGGTTAAGGTTCGTTTTAGGGACAGGTTTAGTGACAGGGTGAGGGTTAGAGTTAAGTTTAGAGAGACGGTAAGGGTCAGAGTTAGGTTTAGCGACAGTGTTAGTGTTAGGGATCAGGTTAGGTTAGGGTTTAGGGTTAGGGTTAGGGTTAGAGTTAGGAATAGGGGAGGGTTAGTGTTTACATTTTAGGGTTAGGGTTTAGGGATAGGGTTAGGGTTAGGGTTAGGGTTAGGGTTAGAGTTAGGATTTAGGCTTTAGGGTTAGGGTTAGGGTTCGAGTTAGGGCTTACGGTTTAGGGTTAGGGTTAGGGTTTCGGGTTTCGGGTTAGGGTTAGGTACACGATTCGGGTTTGAGACATGTTTAGGTTTAGTGTTAGGGTTATGGTTAAGTTTAGGTTTTGGCTGATGGTTAAGGTTAGGTTTAGGGACAGGGTTAGTTACAGGGTGAGGGTTAGAGTTAAAGTTAGAGAGACGGTAAGGTACAGAGTTAGGTTTAGCGACAGTGTTAGGGTTAGGGTTAGGGTTAGGTTAGGGTTAGGGTTAGGGTTAGGTTTTAGGGATAGGGTTAGGGTTATGGTTACGGTTTAGGTTTAGGGTTAGGGTTAAGGTTAGGGTTTAGGGTTTAGGGTTAGGGTTAGGGTTAGGGTTAGCATTAGGTTTAGGGTTAGGGACAGGATTAGGGTTTGGGACATGGTTAGGTTTACTGTTAGGGTTATATTAAGTTTAGGTTTTGTCTGATGCTTAAGTTTCGGTTAGGGACAGGGTTAGTGACAGGGTGAGGGTTAGAGTTAAGGTTGGAGAGACGGTAAGGGTCAGAGTTAGGTTTAGCGACAGTGTTAGGGTTAGGGATCAGGTTAGGTTAGGGTTTAGGGTTAGGGTTAGGGTTAGGGTTAGGAATAGGGGATGGTTAGTGTTTACATTTCAGGGTTAGGGTTTAGGGTTAGGGTTAGGGTTAGAGTTAGGGTTTAGGCTTTAGGGTTAGGGTTAGTGTTAGGGTTTAGGGTTTAGGGTTAGGGTTAGGGTTAGGGTTTCGGGGTTAGGGTTAGGGTTAGGGTTTAGTGTTTATGGTTAGGGTTAGCGTTAGGGTTAGGGTTTGGGTTTAGTGTTTAGGTTTAGGGTTAGGGTTAGTGTTAGGGTTAGGGTTAGGGTTAGGGTTAGGGTTAGGGTTAGGGACAGGATTAGGGTTTGGGACATGGTTAGGTTTACTGTTAGGGCAATATTAAGTTTAGGTTTTGTCTGATGCTTAAGTTTAGGTTTAGGGACAGGGTTAGTGACAGGGTGAGGGTTAGAGTTAAGGTTGGAGAGACGGTAAGGGTCAGAGTTAGGTTTAGCGACAGTGTTAGGGTTAGGGATCAGGTTAGGTTAGGGTTTAGGGTTAGGGTTAGGGTTAGGGTTAGGAATAGGGGAAGGTTAGTGTTTACATTTTAGGGTTAGGGTTTAGGGATAGGGTTAGGGTTAGGGTTAGGGTTAGGGTTAGAGTTAGGATTTAGGCTTTAGGGATAGGGTTAGGGTTAGAGTTAGGACTTACGGTTTAGAGTTAGGGTTAGGGTTTCGAGTTTAGTGTTAGGGTTAAGGTTAGGGTTAGGGTTAGGTACACATTTCGGGTTTGAGACATGGTTAGGTTTAGTGTTAGGGTTATAGTTAAGTTTAGGTTTTGGCTGATGGTTAAGGTTAGGTTTAGGGACAGGGTTAGTTACAGGGTGAGGGTTAGAGTTAAAGATAGAGAGACGGTAAGGGTCAGAGTTAGGTTTAGCGACAGTGTTAGGGTTAGGGTTAGGGTTAGATTTTAGGATTTAGGGTTAGGGTTATGGTTAGGGTTAAGGTTATGGTTAGGGGCAGGATTAGGTTTTGGGAAATGGTTAGGTTTAGTGTAGGGTTATAGTTAAATTTTGGTTTTGGCTGATGGTTAAGGTTCGTTTTAGGGACAGGTTTAGTGACAGGGTGAGGGTTAGAGTTAAGTTTAGAGAGACGGTAAGGGTCAGAGTTAGGTTTAGCGACAGTGTTAGTGTTAGGGATCAGGTTAGGTTAGGGTTTAGGGTTAGGGTTAGGGTTAGAGTTAGGAATAGGGGAGGGTTAGTGTTTACATTTTAGGGTTAGGGTTTTGGGATAGGGTTAGGGTTAGGGTTAGTGTTAGGGTTAGAGTTAGGATTTAGGCTTTAGGGTTAGGGTTAGGGTTCGAGTTAGGGCTTACGGTTTAGGGTTAGGGTTAGGGTTTCGGGTTTCGGGTTAGGGTTAGGTACACGATTCGGGTTTGAGACATGTTTAGGTTTAGTGTTAGGGTTATGGTTAAGTTTAGGTTTTGGCTGATGGTTAAGGTTAGGTTTAGGGCCAGGGTTAGTTACAGGGTGAGGGTTAGAGTTAAAGTTAGAGAGACGGTAAGGTACAGAGTTAGGTTTAGCGACAGTGTTAGGGTTAGGGTTAGGGTTAGGTTAGGGTTAGGTTTAGTGTTAGGTTTTAGGGATAGGGTTAGGGTTAGGGTTACGGTTTAGGTTTAGGGTTAGGGTTAAGGTTAGGGTTTAGGGTTTAGGGTTAGGGTTAGGGTTAGGGTTAGCATTAGGTTTAGGGTTAGGGACAGGATTAGGGTTTGGGACATGGTTAGGTTTCCTTTTAGGGTTATATTAAGTTTAGGTTTTGTCTGTTGCTTAAGTTTAGGTTTAGGGACAGGGTTAGTGCCAGGGTGAGGGTTAGAGTTAAGGTTGGAGAGACGGTAAGGGTCAGAGTTAGGTTTAGCGACAGTGTTAGGGTTAGGGATCAGGTTAGGTTAGGGTTTAGGGTTAGGGTTAGGGTTAGGGTTAGGAATAGGGGAGGGTTATTGTTTACATTTCAGGGTTAGGGTTTAGGGTTAGGGTTAGGGTTAGAGTTAGGGTTTAGGCTTTAGGGTTAGGGTTAGTGTTAGGGTTTAGGGTTTAGGGTTAGGGTTAGGGTTAGGGTTAGGGTTTAGTATTTAAGGTTAGGGTTAGCGTTAGGGTTAGGGTTTGGGTTTAGGGTTTAGGTTTAGGGTTAGGTTTAGTGTTAGGGTTAGGAATAGGGGAGGGTTAGTGTTTACATTTTAGGGTTAGGGTTTAGGGATAGGGTTAGGGTTAGGGTTAGGGTTAGAGTTAGGGTTAGGGTTAGGGTTAGGTTTTAGGGATAGGGTTAGGGTTAGGGTTACGGTTTAGGTTTAGGGTCAGGGTTAAGGTTAGGGTTTAGGGTTTAGGGTTAGGGTTAGGGTTAGAGTTAGGGTTTAGGCTTTAGGGTTCGGGTTAGTGTTAGGGTTTACGGTTTAGGGTTAGTGTTAGGGTTAGGGTTAGGGTTAGGGTTTAGTGTTTATGGTTAGAGTTAGCGTTAGGGTTAGGTTTTGGGTTTATTGTTTAGGTTTAGGGTTATGGTTAGGGTTAGGGTTAGGGTTAGGGGCAGGATTAGGGTTTGGGACATGGTTAGGTTTACTGTTAGGGTTATATTAAGCTTAGGTTTTGTCTGATGCTTAAGTTTAGGTTTAGGGACAGGGTTAGTGACAGGGTGAGGTTTAGAGTTAAGGTTGGAGAGACGGTAAGCGTCAGAGTTAGGTTTAGCGACAGTGCTAGGGTTAGGGATCAGGTTAGGTTAGGGTTTAGGGTTAGGGTTAGGGTTAGGGTTAGGAATAGGGGAGGGTTTGTGTTTACATTTATGGTTAGGGTTTAGGGATAGGTTTAGTGTTAGGGTTAGGGTTAGAGTTAGGGTTAGGCTTAGGGTTAGTGTTAGGGTTAGGTTTTAGGGATAGGGTTAGGGTTAGGGTTTAGGGTTTAGGGTTAGGGTTAGGGTTAGAGTTAGGGTTTAGGCTTTAGGGTTAGGGTTAGTGTTAGGGTTCAGGGTTTAGGGTTAGGGTTAGGGTTAGGGTTAGGGTTAGGGTTTAGTGTTTATGGTTAGGGTTAGCGTTAGGGTTAGGGTTTGGGTTTAGTGTTTAGGTTTAGGGTTAGGGTTAGTGTTAGGGTTTCGAGTTTCGTGTTAGGGTTAAGGTTACGGTTAGGGTTAGGTACACGTTTCGGGTTTGAGACATGTTTAGGTTTAGTGTTAGGGTTATAGTTAAGTTTAGGTTTTGGCTGATGGTTAAGGTTAGGTTTAGGGACAGGGTTAGTTACAGGGTGAGGGTTAGAGTTAAAGATAGAGAGACGGTAAGGGTCAGAGTTAGGTTTAGCGACAGTGTTAGTGTTAGGGTTAGGGTTAGAGTTTAGGATTTAGGGTTAGGGTTATGGTTAGGGTTAGGGTTAGGGTTAGGGGCAGGATTAGGGTTTGGGAAATGGTTAGGTTTAGTGTAGGGTTATAGTTAAATTTTGGTTTTGGCTGATGGTTAAGGTTCGTTTTAGGGACAGGTTTAGTGACAGGGTGAGGGTTAGAGTTAAGTTTAGAGAGACGGTAAGGGTCAGAGTTAGGTTTAGCGACAGTGTTAGTGTTAGGGATCAGGTTAGGTTAGGGTTTAGGGTTAGGGTTAGGGTTAGAGTTAGGAATAGGGGAGGGTTAGTGTTTACATTTTAGGGTTAGGGTTTAGGGATAGGGTTAGGGTTAGGGTTAGGGTTAGGGTTAGAGTTAGGATTTAGGCTTTAGGGTTAGGGTTAGGGTTCGAGTTAGGGCTTACGGTTTAGGGTTAGGGTTAGGGTTTCGGGTTTCGGGTTAGGGTTAGGTACACGATTCGGGTTTGAGACATGTTTAGGTTTAGTGTTAGGGTTATGGTTAAGTTTAGGTTTTGGCTGATGGTTAAGGTTAGGTTTAGGGACAGGGTTAGTTACAGGGTGAGGGTTAGAGTTAAAGTTAGAGAGACGGTAAGGTACAGAGTTAGGTTTAGCGACAGTGTTAGGGTTAGGGTTAGGGTTAGGTTAGGGTTAGGGTTAGGGTTAGGTTTTAGGGATAGGGTTAGGGTTAGGGTTACGGTTTAGGTTTAGGGTTAGGGTTAAGGTTAGGGTTAGGGTTAGGGTTAGCATTAGGTTTAGGGTTAGGGACAGGATTAGGGTTTGGGACATGGTTAGGTTTACTGTTAGGGTTATATTAAGTTTAGGTTTTGTCTGATGCTTAAGTTTAGGTTTAGGGACAGGGTTAGTGACAGGGTGAGGGTTAGAGTTAAGGTTGGAGAGACGGTAAGGGTCAGAGTTAGGTTTAGCGACAGTGTTAGGGTTAGGGATCAGGTTAGGTTAGGGTTTAGGGTTAGGGTTAGGGTTAGGGTTAGGAATAGGGGAGGGTTAGTGTTTACATTTCAGGGTTAGGGTTTAGGGTTAGGGTTAGGGTTAGAGTTAGGGTTTAGGCTTTAGGGTTAGGGTTAGTGTTAGGGTTTAGGGTTTAGGGTTAGGGTTAGGGTTAGGGTTAGGGTTAGGGTTTAGTATTTAAGGTTAGGGTTAGCGTTAGAGTTAGGGTTTGGGTTTAGGGTTTAGGTTTAGGGTTAGGTTTAGTGTTAGGGTTTCGGGTTTAGTGT
>CM063090.1:110985834-110990834 GCA_031876335.1 Hipposideros larvatus | reverse complement strand
TGGAGAGACGGTAAGGGTCAGAGTTAGGTTTAGCGACAGTGTTAGGGTTAGGGATCAGGTTAGGTTAGGGTTTAGGGTTAGGGTTAGGGTTAGGGTTAGGAATAGGGGAGGGTTAGTGTTTACATTTCAGGGTTAGGGTTTAGGGTTAGGGTTAGGGTTAGAGTTAGGGTTTAGGCTTTAGGGTTAGGGTTAGTGTTAGGGTTTAGGGTTTAGGGTTAGGGTTAGGGTTAGGGTTTCGGGGTTAGGGTTAGGGTTAGGGTTTAGTGTTTATGGTTAGGGTTAGCGTTAGGGTTAGGGTTTGGGTTTAGTGTTTAGGTTTAGGGTTAGGGTTAGTGTTAGGGTTAGGGTTAGGGTTAGGGTTAGGGTTAGGGTTAGGGACAGGATTAGGGTTTGGGACATGGTTAGGTTTACTGTTAGGGCAATATTAAGTTTAGGTTTTGTCTGATGCTTAAGTTTAGGTTTAGGGACAGGGTTAGTGACAGGGTGAGGGTTAGAGTTAAGGTTGGAGAGACGGTAAGGGTCAGAGTTAGGTTTAGCGACAGTGTTAGGGTTAGGGATCAGGTTAGGTTAGGGTTTAGGGTTAGGGTTAGGGTTAGGGTTAGGAATAGGGGAAGGTTAGTGTTTACATTTTAGGGTTAGGGTTTAGGGATAGGGTTAGGGTTAGGGTTAGGGTTAGGGTTAGAGTTAGGATTTAGGCTTTAGGGATAGGGTTAGGGTTAGAGTTAGGACTTACGGTTTAGAGTTAGGGTTAGGGTTTCGAGTTTAGTGTTAGGGTTAAGGTTAGGGTTAGGGTTAGGTACACATTTCGGGTTTGAGACATGGTTAGGTTTAGTGTTAGGGTTATAGTTAAGTTTAGGTTTTGGCTGATGGTTAAGGTTAGGTTTAGGGACAGGGTTAGTTACAGGGTGAGGGTTAGAGTTAAAGATAGAGAGACGGTAAGGGTCAGAGTTAGGTTTAGCGACAGTGTTAGGGTTAGGGTTAGGGTTAGATTTTAGGATTTAGGGTTAGGGTTATGGTTAGGGTTAAGGTTATGGTTAGGGGCAGGATTAGGGTTTGGGAAATGGTTAGGTTTAGTGTAGGGTTATAGTTAAATTTTGGTTTTGGCTGATGGTTAAGGTTCGTTTTAGGGACAGGTTTAGTGACAGGGTGAGGGTTAGAGTTAAGTTTAGAGAGACGGTAAGGGTCAGAGTTAGGTTTAGCGACAGTGTTAGTGTTAGGGATCAGGTTAGGTTAGGGTTTAGGGTTAGGGTTAGGGTTAGAGTTAGGAATAGGGGAGGGTTAGTGTTTACATTTTAGGGTTAGGGTTTTGGGATAGGGTTAGGGTTAGGGTTAGTGTTAGGGTTAGAGTTAGGATTTAGGCTTTAGGGTTAGGGTTAGGGTTCGAGTTAGGGCTTACGGTTTAGGGTTAGGGTTAGGGTTTCGGGTTTCGGGTTAGGGTTAGGTACACGATTCGGGTTTGAGACATGTTTAGGTTTAGTGTTAGGGTTATGGTTAAGTTTAGGTTTTGGCTGATGGTTAAGGTTAGGTTTAGGGCCAGGGTTAGTTACAGGGTGAGGGTTAGAGTTAAAGTTAGAGAGACGGTAAGCTACAGAGTTAGGTTTAGCGACAGTGTTAGGGTTAGGGTTAGGGTTAGGTTAGGGTTAGGTTTAGTGTTAGGTTTTAGGGATAGGGTTAGGGTTAGGGTTACGGTTTAGGTTTAGGGTTAGGGTTAAGGTTAGGGTTTAGGGTTTAGGGTTAGGGTTAGGGTTAGGGTTAGCATTAGGTTTAGGGTTAGGGACAGGATTAGGGTTTGGGACATGGTTAGGTTTCCTTTTAGGGTTATATTAAGTTTAGGTTTTGTCTGTTGCTTAAGTTTAGGTTTAGGGACAGGGTTAGTGCCAGGGTGAGGGTTAGAGTTAAGGTTGGAGAGACGGTAAGGGTCAGAGTTAGGTTTAGCGACAGTGTTAGGGTTAGGGATCAGGTTAGGTTAGGGTTTAGGGTTAGGGTTAGGGTTAGGGTTAGGAATAGGGGAGGGTTATTGTTTACATTTCAGGGTTAGGGTTTAGGGTTAGGGTTAGGGTTAGAGTTAGGGTTTAGGCTTTAGGGTTAGGGTTAGTGTTAGGGTTTAGGGTTTAGGGTTAGGGTTAGGGTTAGGGTTAGGGTTTAGTATTTAAGGTTAGGGTTAGCGTTAGGGTTAGGGTTTGGGTTTAGGGTTTAGGTTTAGGGTTAGGTTTAGTGTTAGGGTTTCGGGTTTAGTGTTAGGGTTAAGGTTATGGTTAGGGTTAGGTACACGATTCGGTTTGAGACATTGTTAGGTTTAGCGTTAGGGTTATAGTTAAGTTTAAGTTTTGGCTGATGGTTAAGGTTAGGTTTAGGGACAGGGTTAGTTACAGGGTGAGGGTTAGAGTTAAAGATAGAGAGACGGTAAGTGTCAGAGTTAGGTTTAGCGACAGTGTTAGGGTTAGGGTTAGGGTTAGGTTAGGTTTAGGTTTAGGGTTAGGGTTAGGGTTAGGTTTTAGGGATAGGGTTAGGGTTAGGTTTACGGTTTAGGTTTAGGGTTAGGGTTAAGGTTAGGGTTTAGGGTTTAGGGTTAGGGTTAGGGTTAGGGTTAGCATTAGTTTTAGGGTTAGGGACAGGATTAGGGTTTGGGACATGGTTAGGTTTACTGTTAGGGTTATATTAAGTTTAGGTTTTGTCTGATGCTTAAGTTTAGGTTTAGGGACAGGGTTAGTGACAGGGTGAGGGTTAGAGTTAAGGTTGGAGAGACGGTAAGGGTCAGAGTTAGGTTTAGCGACAGTGTTAGGGTTAGGGATCAGGTTAGGTTAGGGTTTAGGGTTAGGGTTAGGGTTAGGGTTAGGAATAGGGGAGGGTTAGTGTTTACATTTTAGGGTTAGGGTTTAGGGATAGGGTTAGGGTTAGGGTTAGGGTTAGAGTTAGGGTTAGGGTTAGGGTTAGGTTTTAGGGATAGGGTTAGGGTTAGGGTTACGGTTTAGGTTTAGGGTCAGGGTTAAGGTTAGGGTTTAGGGTTTAGGGTTAGGGTTAGGGTTAGAGTTAGGGTTTAGGCTTTAGGGTTCGGGTTAGTGTTAGGGTTTACGGTTTAGGGTTAGTGTTAGGGTTAGGGTTAGGGTTAGGGTTTAGTGTTTATGGTTAGAGTTAGCGTTAGGGTTAGGTTTTGGGTTTATTGTTTAGGTTTAGGGTTATGGTTAGTGTTAGGGTTAGGGTTAGGGTTTGGGTTAGGGTTAGGGACAGGATTAGGGTTTGGGACATGGTTAGGTTTACTGTTAGGGTAATATTAAGTTTAGGTTTTGTGTGATGCTTACGTTTAGGTTTAGGGACAGGGTTAGTGACAGGGTGAGGGTTAGAGTTAAAGATAGAGAGACGGTAAGGGTCTGAGTTAGGTTTAGCGACAGTGTTAGGGTTAGGGTTACGGTTAAGTTAGGGTTAGGGTTAGAGTTAGGGTTTAGGGTTAGGGTTAGGGTTAGGGTTAGGGTTTAGGATTTAGGGTTAGGGTTATGGTTAGGGTTAGGGTTAGGGTTAGGGGCAGGATTAGGGTTTGGGACATGGTTAGGTTTACTGTTAGGGTTATATTAAGCTTAGGTTTTGTCTGATGCTTAAGTTTAGGTTTAGGGACAGGGTTAGTGACAGGGTGAGGTTTAGAGTTAAGGTTGGAGAGACGGTAAGCGTCAGAGTTAGGTTTAGCGACAGTGCTAGGGTTAGGGATCAGGTTAGGTTAGGGTTTAGGGTTAGGGTTAGGGTTAGGGTTAGGAATAGGGGAGGGTTTGTGTTTACATTTATGGTTAGGGTTTAGGGATAGGTTTAGTGTTAGGGTTAGGGTTAGAGTTAGGGTTAGGCTTAGGGTTAGTGTTAGGGTTAGGTTTTAGGGATAGGGTTAGGGTTAGGGTTTAGGGTTTAGGGTTAGGGTTAGGGTTAGAGTTAGGGTTTAGGCTTTAGGGTTAGGGTTAGTGTTAGGGTTCAGGGTTTAGGGTTAGGGTTAGGGTTAGGGTTAGGGTTAGGGTTTAGTGTTTATGGTTAGGGTTAGCGTTAGGGTTAGGGTTTGGGTTTAGTGTTTAGGTTTAGGGTTAGGGTTAGTGTTAGGGTTTCGAGTTTCGTGTTAGGGTTAAGGTTACGGTTAGGGTTAGGTACACGTTTCGGGTTTGAGACATGTTTAGGTTTAGTGTTAGGGTTATAGTTAAGTTTAGGTTTTGGCTGATGGTTAAGGTTAGGTTTAGGGACAGGGTTAGTTACAGGGTGAGGGTTAGAGTTAAAGATAGAGAGACGGTAAGGGTCAGAGTTAGGTTTAGCGACAGTGTTAGTGTTAGGGTTAGGGTTAGAGTTTAGGATTTAGGGTTAGGGTTATGGTTAGGGTTAGGGTTAGGGTTAGGGGCAGGATTAGGGTTTGGGAAATGGTTAGGTTTAGTGTAGGGTTATAGTTAAATTTTGGTTTTGGCTGATGGTTAAGGTTCGTTTTAGGGACAGGTTTAGTGACAGGGTGAGGGTTAGAGTTAAGTTTAGAGAGACGGTACGGGTCAGAGTTAGGTTTAGCGACAGTGTTAGTGTTAGGGATCAGGTTAGGTTAGGGTTTAGGGTTAGGGTTAGGGTTAGAGTTAGGAATAGGGGAGGGTTAGTGTTTACATTTTAGGGTTAGGGTTTAGGGATAGGGTTAGGGTTAGGGTTAGGGTTAGGGTTAGAGTTAGGATTTAGGCTTTAGGGTTAGGGTTAGGGTTCGAGTTAGGGCTTACGGTTTAGGGTTAGGGTTAGGGTTTCGGGTTTCGGGTTAGGGTTAGGTACACGATTCGGGTTTGAGACATGTTTAGGTTTAGTGTTAGGGTTATGGTTAAGTTTAGGTTTTGGCTGATGGTTAAGGTTAGGTTTAGGGACAGGGTTAGTTACAGGGTGAGGGTTAGAGTTAAAGTTAGAGAGACGGTAAGGTACAGAGTTAGGTTTAGCGACAGTGTTAGGGTTAGGGTTAGGGTTAGGTTAGGGTTAGGGTTAGGGTTAGGTTTTAGGGATAGGGTTAGGGT
>CM063090.1:110948334-110968334 GCA_031876335.1 Hipposideros larvatus | reverse complement strand
TTAGGTTTAGCGACAGTGTTAGGGTTAGGGATCAGGTTAGGTTAGGGTTTAGGGTTAGGGTTAGGGTTAGGGTTAGGAATAGGGGAGGGTTAGTGTTTACATTTTAGGGTTAGGGTTTAGGGATAGGGTTAGGGTTAGGGTTAGAGTTAGGGTTAGGGTTAGGGTTAGGGTTAGGGTTAGGTTTTAGGGATAGGGTTAGGGTTAGGGTTACGGTTTAGGTTTAGGGTTAGGGTTCAGGTTAGGGTTTAGGGTTTAGGGTTAGGGTTCCGGTTAGAGTTAGGGTTTAGGCTTTAGGGTTAGGGTTAGGGTTAGGGTTAGGGTTAGGGTTTTGGGTTTAGTGTTAGGGTTAAGGTTAGGGTTAGGTTTAGGTACACGTTTCGGTTTTGAGACATGGTTAGGTTTAGTGTTAGTGTTATCGTTAAGTTTAGGTTTTGGCTGATGGTTAAGGTTAGGTTTAGGGACAGGGTTAGTTACATGGTGAGGGTTAGAGTTAAAGATAGAGAGACGGTAAGAGTCAGAGTTAGGTTTAGCGACAGTGTTAGGGTTAGGGATAGGGTTAGGTTAGGTTTAGGGTTAGAGTTAGGGTTAGGGTTAGGGTTAGGGTCAGGATTACGGTTTGGGAAATGGTTAGGTTTAGTGTAGGGTTATAGTTAAATTTTGGTTTTGGCGGATGGTTAAGGTTAGTTTTAGGGACAGGTTTAGTGACAGGGTGAGGGTTAGAGTTAAGTTTAGAGAGACGGTAAGGGTCAGAGTTAGGTTTAGCGACAGTGTTAGTGTTAGGAATCAGATTAGGTTAGGGTTTAGGGTTAGGGTTAGGGTTAGGGTTAGGAATAGGGGAGGGTTAGTGTTTACATTTTAGGGTTAGGGTTTAGGGATAGGGTTAGGGTTAGGGTTAGGGTTAGAGTTAGGATTTAGGCTTTAGGGTTAGGGTTAGGGTTAGAGTTAGGGCTTACGGTTTAGGGTTAGGGTTAAGGTTAGGGTTAGGGTTTCGGGTTTCGGGTTAGGGTTAAGTTTAGGGTTAGTGTTAGGTACACGATTCGGGTTTGAGACATGGTTAGGTTTAGTGTTAGGGTTATAGTTAAGTTTAGGTTTTGGCTGATAGTTAAGGTTAGGTTTAGGGACAGGGTTAGTTACAGGGTGAGGGTTAGAGTTAAACATAGAGAGACGGTAAGTGTCAGAGTTAAGTTTAGCGACAGTGTTAGGGTTAGGTTTAGGGTTAGGTTAGGGATAGGGTTAGGGTTAGGGTTAGGTTTTAGGGATAGGGTTAGGGTTAGGGTTACGGTTTAGGTTTAGGGTTAGGGTTAAGGTTAGGGTTTAGGGTTTAGGGTTAGGGTTAGGGTTAGGTTTAGCATTAATTTTAGGGTTAGGGACAGGATTAGGGTTTGGGACATGGTTAGGTTTACTGTTAGGGTTATATTAAGTTTAGGTTTTGTCTGATGCTTAAGTTTAGGTTTAGGGACAGGGTTAGTGACAGGGTGAGGGTTAGAGTTAAGGTTGGAGAGACGGTAAGGGTCAGAGTTAGGTTTAGCGACAGTGTTAGGGTTAGGGATCAGGTTAGGTTAGGGTTTAGGGTTAGGGTTAGGGTTAGGGTTAGGAATAGGGGAGGGTTAGTGTTTACATTTTAGGGTTAGGGTTTAGGGATAGGGTTAGGGTTAGGGTTAGGGTTAGAGTTAGGGTTAGGGTTAGGTTTTAGGGATATGGTTAGGGTTAGTGTTACGGTTTAGGTTTAGGGTTAGGGTTAAGGTTAGGGTTTAGGGTTAGGGGCAGGATTAGGGTTTGGGACATGGTTAGGTTTACTGTTAGGGTTATATTAAGTTAGGTTTTGTCTGATGCTTAAGTTTAGGTTTAGGGACAGGGTTAGTGACAGGGTGAGGGTTAGAGTTAAGGTTGGAGAGACGGTAAGGGTCAAAGTTAGGTTTAGCGACAGTGTTAGGGTTAGGGATCAGGTTAGGTTAGGGTTTAGGGTTAGGGTTAGGTTTAGGGTTAGGAATAGGGGAGGGTTAGTGTTTACATTTTAGGGTTAGGGTTTAGGGATAGGGTTAGGGTTAGGGTTAGAGTTAGGGTTAGGGTTAGGGTTAGGGTTAGGTTTAGGTTAGGGATATGGTTAGGGTTAGGGTTACGGTTTAGGTTTAGGGTTAGGGTTCAGGTTAGGGTTTAGGGTTTAGGGTTAGGGTTACGGTTAGAGTTAGGGTTTAGGCTTTAGGGTTAGGGTTAGGGTTAGGGTTAGGGTTAGGGTTTTGGGTTTAGTGTTAGGGTTAAGGTTAGGGTTAGGGTTAGGTACACGTTTCGGGTTTGAGACATGGTTAGGTTTAGTGTTAGTGTTATCGTTAAGTTTAGGTTTTGGCTGATGGTTAAGGTTAGGTTTCGGGACAGGGTTACTTACATGGTGAGGGTTAGAGTTAAAGATAGAGAGACGGTAACAGTCAGAGTTAGGTTTAGCGACAGTGTTAGGGTTAGGGATAGGGTTAGGTTAGGGTTAGGGTTAGAGTTAGGGTTAGGGTTAGGGTTAGGGTCAGGATTACGGTTTGGGAAATGGTTAGGTTTATTGTAGGGTTATAGTTAAATATTGGTTTTGGCGGATGGTTAAGGTTAGTTTTAGGGACAGGTTTAGTGACAGGGTGAGGTTTAGTGTTAAGTTTAGAGAGACGGTAAGGGTCAGAGTTAGGTTTAGCGACAGTGTTAGTGTTAGGAATCAGATTAGGTTAGGGTTTAGGGTTAGGGTTAGGGTTAGGGTTAGGAATAGGGGAGGGTTAGTGTTTACATTTTAGGGTTAGGGTTTAGGGATAGGGTTAGGGTTAGAGTTAGGATTTAGGCTTTAGGGTTAGGGTTAGGGTTAGAGTTAGGGCTTACGGTTTAGGGTTAGGGTTAAGGTTAGGGTTAGGGTTTCGGGTTTCGGGTTAGGGTTAAGTTTAGGGTTAGTGTTAGGTACACGATTCGGGTTTGAGACATGGTTAGGTTTAGTGTTAGGGTTATAGTTAAGTTTAGGTTTTGGCTGATGGTTAAGGTTAGGTTTAGGGACAGGGTTAGTTACAGGGTGAGGGTTAGAGTTAAAGATAGAGAGACGGTAAGAGTCAGAGTTCGGTTTAGCGACAGTGTTAGGGTTAGGGTTAGGGTTAGGTTAGGGTTAGGGTTAGGGTTAGGGTTAGGTTTTAGGGATAGGGTTAGGGTTAGGGTTACGGTTTAGGTTTAGGGTTTGGTTTAAGGTTAGGGTTTAGGGTTAGGGTTAGGGTTAGGGTTAGCATTAGTTTTAGGGTTAGGGACAGGATTAGGGTTTGGGACATGGTTAGGTTTACTGTTAGGGTTATATTAAGTTTAGGTTTTGTCTGATGCTTAAGTTTAGGTTTAGGGACAGGGTTAGTGACAGGGTGAGGGTTAGAGTTAAGGTTGGAGAGACGGTAAGGGTCAGAGTTAGGTTTAGCGACAGTGTTAGGGTTAGGGATCAGGTTAGGTTAGGGTTTAGGGTTAGGGTTAGGTTTAGGGTTAGGAATAGGGGAGGGTTAGTGTTTACATTTTAGGGTTAGGGTTTAGGGATAGGGTTAGGGTTAGGGTTAGGGTTAGAGTTAGGGTTAGGGTTAGGGTTAGGTTTTAGGGATAGGGTTAGGATTAGGGTTAGAGTTTAGGTTTAGGGTTAGGGTTAAGGTTAGGGTTTAGGGTTTAGGGTTAGGGTTAGGGTTAGAGTTAGGGTTTAGGCTTTAGGGTTAGGGTTAGTGTTAGGGTTTAGGGTTTAGGGTTAGGGTTAGGGTTAGGGTTAGGGTTAGGGTTTAGTGTTTATGGTTAGGGTTAGCGTTAGGGTTAGGTTTTGGGTTTAGTGTTTAGGTTTAGGGTTAGGATTAGTGTTAGGGTTAGGGTTAGGGTTAGGGTTAGGGTTAGGGACAGGATTAGGGTTTGGGACATGGTTAGGTTTACTGTTAGGGTAATATTAAGTTTAGGTTTTGTCTGATGCTTAAGTTTAGGTTTAGGGACAGGGTTAGTGACAGGGTGAGGGTTAGAGTTAAGGTTGGAGAGACGGTAAGGGTCAAAGTTAGGTTTAGCGACAGTGTTAGGGTTAGGGATCAGGTTAGGTTAGGGTTTAGGGTTAGGGTTAGGGTTAGGGTTAGGAATAGGGGAGGGTTAGTGTTTACATTTTAGGGTTAGGGTTTAGGGATAGGGTTAGGGTTAGGGTTAGAGTTAGGGTTAGGGTTAGGGTTAGGGTTAGGGTTAGGTTTTAGGGATAGGGTTAGGGTTAGGGTTACGGTTTAGGTTTAGGGTTAGGGTTCAGGTTAGGGTTTAGGGTTTAGGGTTAGGGTTCCGGTTAGAGTTAGGGTTTAGGCTTTAGGGTTAGGGTTAGGGTTAGGGTTAGGGTTAGGGTTTTGGGTTTAGTGTTAGGGTTAAGGTTAGGGTTAGGTTTAGGTACACGTTTCGGTTTTGAGACATGGTTAGGTTTAGTGTTAGTGTTATCGTTAAGTTTAGGTTTTGGCTGATGGTTAAGGTTAGGTTTAGGGACAGGGTTAGTTACATGGTGAGGGTTAGAGTTAAAGATAGAGAGACGGTAAGAGTCAGAGTTAGGTTTAGCGACAGTGTTAGGGTTAGGGATAGGGTTAGGTTAGGTTTAGGGTTAGAGTTAGGGTTAGGGTTAGGGTTAGGGTCAGGATTACGGTTTGGGAAATGGTTAGGTTTAGTGTAGGGTTATAGTTAAATTTTGGTTTTGGCGGATGGTTAAGGTTAGTTTTAGGGACAGGTTTAGTGACAGGGTGAGGGTTAGAGTTAAGTTTAGAGAGACGGTAAGGGTCAGAGTTAGGTTTAGCGACAGTGTTAGTGTTAGGAATCAGATTAGGTTAGGGTTTAGGGTTAGGGTTAGGGTTAGGGTTAGGAATAGGGGAGGGTTAGTGTTTACATTTTAGGGTTAGGGTTTAGGGATAGGGTTAGGGTTAGGGTTAGGGTTAGAGTTAGGATTTAGGCTTTAGGGTTAGGGTTAGGGTTAGAGTTAGGGCTTACGGTTTAGGGTTAGGGTTAAGGTTAGGGTTAGGGTTTCGGGTTTCGGGTTAGGGTTAAGTTTAGGGTTAGTGTTAGGTACACGATTCGGGTTTGAGACATGGTTAGGTTTAGTGTTAGGGTTATAGTTAAGTTTAGGTTTTGGCTGATAGTTAAGGTTAGGTTTAGGGACAGGGTTAGTTACAGGGTGAGGGTTAGAGTTAAACATAGAGAGACGGTAAGTGTCAGAGTTAAGTTTAGCGACAGTGTTAGGGTTAGGTTTAGGGTTAGGTTAGGGATAGGGTTAGGGTTAGGGTTAGGTTTTAGGGATAGGGTTAGGGTTAGGGTTACGGTTTAGGTTTAGGGTTAGGGTTAAGGTTAGGGTTTAGGGTTTAGGGTTAGGGTTAGGGTTAGGTTTAGCATTAATTTTAGGGTTAGGGACAGGATTAGGGTTTGGGACATGGTTAGGTTTACTGTTAGGGTTATATTAAGTTTAGGTTTTGTCTGATGCTTAAGTTTAGGTTTAGGGACAGGGTTAGTGACAGGGTGAGGGTTAGAGTTAAGGTTGGAGAGACGGTAAGGGTCAGAGTTAGGTTTAGCGACAGTGTTAGGGTTAGGGATCAGGTTAGGTTAGGGTTTAGGGTTAGGGTTAGGGTTAGGGTTAGGAATAGGGGAGGGTTAGTGTTTACATTTTAGGGTTAGGGTTTAGGGATAGGGTTAGGGTTAGGGTTAGGGTTAGAGTTAGGGTTAGGGTTAGGTTTTAGGGATATGGTTAGGGTTAGTGTTACGGTTTAGGTTTAGGGTTAGGGTTAAGGTTAGGGTTTAGGGTTAGGGGCAGGATTAGGGTTTGGGACATGGTTAGGTTTACTGTTAGGGTTATATTAAGTTAGGTTTTGTCTGATGCTTAAGTTTAGGTTTAGGGACAGGGTTAGTGACAGGGTGAGGGTTAGAGTTAAGGTTGGAGAGACGGTAAGGGTCAAAGTTAGGTTTAGCGACAGTGTTAGGGTTAGGGATCAGGTTAGGTTAGGGTTTAGGGTTAGGGTTAGGTTTAGGGTTAGGAATAGGGGAGGGTTAGTGTTTACATTTTAGGGTTAGGGTTTAGGGATAGGGTTAGGGTTAGGGTTAGAGTTAGGGTTAGGGTTAGGGTTAGGGTTAGGTTTAGGTTAGGGATATGGTTAGGGTTAGGGTTACGGTTTAGGTTTAGGGTTAGGGTTCAGGTTAGGGTTTAGGGTTTAGGGTTAGGGTTACGGTTAGAGTTAGGGTTTAGGCTTTAGGGTTAGGGTTAGGGTTAGGGTTAGGGTTAGGGTTTTGGGTTTAGTGTTAGGGTTAAGGTTAGGGTTAGGGTTAGGTACACGTTTCGGGTTTGAGACATGGTTAGGTTTAGTGTTAGTGTTATCGTTAAGTTTAGGTTTTGGCTGATGGTTAAGGTTAGGTTTCGGGACAGGGTTACTTACATGGTGAGGGTTAGAGTTAAAGATAGAGAGACGGTAACAGTCAGAGTTAGGTTTAGCGACAGTGTTAGGGTTAGGGATAGGGTTAGGTTAGGGTTAGGGTTAGAGTTAGGGTTAGGGTTAGGGTTAGGGTCAGGATTACGGTTTGGGAAATGGTTAGGTTTATTGTAGGGTTATAGTTAAATATTGGTTTTGGCGGATGGTTAAGGTTAGTTTTAGGGACAGGTTTAGTGACAGGGTGAGGTTTAGTGTTAAGTTTAGAGAGACGGTAAGGGTCAGAGTTAGGTTTAGCGACAGTGTTAGTGTTAGGAATCAGATTAGGTTAGGGTTTAGGGTTAGGGTTAGGGTTAGGGTTAGGAATAGGGGAGGGTTAGTGTTTACATTTTAGGGTTAGGGTTTAGGGATAGGGTTAGGGTTAGAGTTAGGATTTAGGCTTTAGGGTTAGGGTTAGGGTTAGAGTTAGGGCTTACGGTTTAGGGTTAGGGTTAAGGTTAGGGTTAGGGTTTCGGGTTTCGGGTTAGGGTTAAGTTTAGGGTTAGTGTTAGGTACACGATTCGGGTTTGAGACATGGTTAGGTTTAGTGTTAGGGTTATAGTTAAGTTTAGGTTTTGGCTGATGGTTAAGGTTAGGTTTAGGGACAGGGTTAGTTACAGGGTGAGGGTTAGAGTTAAACATAGAGAGACGGTAAGTGTCAGAGTTAGGTTTAGCGACAGTGTTAGGGTTAGGTTTAGGGTTAGGTTAGGGTTAGGGTTAGGGTTAGGGTTAGGTTTTAGGGATAGGGTTAGGGTTAGGGTTACGGTTTAGGTTTAGGGTTAGGGTTAAGGTTAGGGTTTAGGGTTTAGGGTTAGGGTTAGGGTTAGGGTTAGCATTAGTTTTAGGGTTAGGGACAGGATTAGGGTTTGGGACATGTTTAGGTTTACTGTTAGGGTTATATTCAGTTTAGGTTTTGTCTGATGCTTAAGTTTAGGTTTAGGGACAGGGTTAGTGACAGGGTGAGGGTTAGAGTTAAGGTTGGAGAGACGGTAAGGGTCAGAGTTAGGTTTAGCGACAGTGTTAGGGTTAGGGATCAGGTTAGGTTAGGGTTTAGGGTTAGGGTTAGGGTTAGGGTTAGGAATAGGGGAGGGTTAGTGTTTACATTTTAGGGTTAGGGTTTAGGGATAGGGTTAGGGTTAGGGTTAGGGTTAGAGTTAGGGTTAGGGTTAGGTTTTAGGGATATGGTTAGGGTTAGGGTTACGGTTTAGGTTTAGGGTTAGGGTTAAGGTTAGGGTTTAGGTTTAGGGGCAGGATTAGGGTTTGGGACATGGTTAGGTTTACTGTTAGGGTTATATTAAGTTTAGGTTTTGTCTGATGCTTAAGTTTAGGTTTAGGGACAGGGTTAGTGACAGGGTGAGGGTTAGAGTTAAGGTTGGAGAGACGGTAAGGGTCAAAGTTAGGTTTAGCGACAGTGTTAGGGTTAGGGATCAGGTTAGGTTAGGGTTTAGGGTTAGGGTTAGGGTTACGGTTAGGAATAGGGGAGGGTTAGTGTTTACATTTTAGGGTTAGGGTTTAGGGATAGGGTTAGGGTTAGGGTTAGAGTTAGGGTTAGGGTTAGGGTTAGGGTTAGGGTTAGATTTTAGGGATAGGGTTAGGGTTAGGGTTACGGTTTAGGTTTAGGGTTAGGGTTCAGGTTAGGGGTTAGGGTTTAGGGTTAGGGTTACGGTTAGAGTTAGGGTTTAGGCTTTAGGGTTAGGGTTAGGGTTAGGGTTAGGGTTAGGGTTTTGGGTTTAGTGTTAGGATTAAGGTTAGGGTTAGGGTTAGTGTTAGGGTTTCGAGTTTAGTGTTAGGGTTAAGGTTTAGGGTTAGGGTTAGGTACACGTTTCGGGTTTGAGACATGGTTAGGTTTAGTGTTAGGCTTATAGTTAAGTTTAGGTTTTGGCTGATGGTTAAGGTTAGGTTTAGGGACAGGGTTAGTTACAGGGTGAGGGTTAGAGTTAAAGATAGAGAGACGGTAAGAGTCAGAGTTAGGTTTAGCGACAGTGTTAGGGTTAGGGTTAGGGTTAGAGTTAGGGTTTAGGGTTAGGATTAGGGTTAGGGTTTAGGATTTAGGGTTAGGGTTATGGTTAGGGTTAGGGTTTGGGTTAGGGGCAGGATAAGGGTTTGGGAAATGGTTAGGTTTAGTGTAGGGTTATAGTTAAATTTTGGTTTTGGCTGATGGTTAAGGTTAGTTTTAGGGACAGGTTTAGTGACAGGGTGAGGGTTAGAGTTAAGTTTAGAGAGACGGTAAGGGTCAGAGTTAGGTTTAGCGACAGTGTTAGTGTTAGGGATCAGGTTAGGTTAGGGTTTAGGGTTAGCGTTAGGGTTAGAGTTAGTAATAGGGGAGGGTTAGTGTTTACATTTTAGGGTTAGGGTTTAGGGATAGGGTTAGGGTTAGGGTTAGGGTTAGGGTTAGGGTTAGGGTTAGGTTTAGGGTTTAGTGTTTATGGTTAGGGTTAGCGTTAGTGTTAAGGTTTGGGTTTAGGGTTTAGGTTTAGGGTTAGGGTTAGTGTTAGGGTTTCGGGTTTAGTGTTAGGGTTAAGGTTAGGGTTAGTGTTAGGTACACGTTTCGTGTTTGAGACATGGTTAGGTTTAGTGTTAGGGTTATAGTTAAGTTTAGGTTTTGGCTGATGGTTAAGGTTAGGTTTAGGGACAGGGTAAGTTACACGGTGAGGGTTAGAGTTAAAGATAGAGAGACGGTAAGTGTCAGAGTTAGGTTTAGCGACAGTGTTAGGGTTAGGGTTAGGGTTAGGTTAGGGTTAGGGTTAGGGTTAGGGTTAGGGTTAGGTTTTAGGGATAGGGTTAGTGTTAGGGTTCCGGTTTAGGTTTAGGGTTAGGGTTAAGGTTAGGGTTTAGGGTTTAGGGTTAGGGTTAGGGTTAGGGTTAGCATTAGTTTTAGGGTTAGGGACAGGATTAGGGTTTGGGACATGGTTAGGTTTACTGTTAGGGTTATATTAAGTTTAGGTTTTGTCTGATGCTTAAGTTTATGTTTAGGGACAGGGTTAGTGACAGGGTGAGGGTTAGAGTTAAGGTTGGAGAGACCGTAAGGGTCAGAGTAAGGTTTAGCGACAGTGTTAGGGTTAGGGATCAGGTTAGGTTAGGGTTTAGGGTTAGGGTTAGGGTTAGGGTTAGGAATAGGGGAGGGTTAGTGTTTACATTTTAGGGTTAGGGTTTAGGGATAGGGTTAGGGTTAGGGTTAGGGTTAGAGTTAGGGTTAGGGTTAGGGTTAGGTTTTAGGGATAGGGTAAGGGTTAGGGTTACGGTTTAGGTTTAGTGTTAGGGTTAAGGTTAGGGTTTAGGGTTTAGGGTTAGGGTTAGGGTTAGAGATAGGGTTTAGGCTTTAGGGTTAGGGTTAGTGTTAGGGTTTAGGGTTTAGTGTTAGGGTTAGGGTTAGGGTTAGGGTTAGGGTTTAGTGTTTATGGTTAGGGTTAGCGTTTGGGTTAGGGTTTGGGTTTAGTGTTTAGGTTTAGGGTTAGGGTTAGTGTTAGGGTTAGGGTTAGGGTTAGGGTTAGGGTTAGGGACAGGATTAGGGTTTGGGACATGGTTAGGTTTACTGTTAGGGTAATATTAAGTTTAGGTTTTGTGTGATGCTTAAGTTTAGGTTTAGGGACAGGGTTAGTGACAAGGTGAGGTTTAGAGTTAAGGTTGGAGAGACGGTAAGGGTCAGAGTTAGGTTTAGCGACAGTGTTAGGGTTAGGGATCAGGTTAGGTTAGGGTTTAGGGTTAGGGTTAGGGTTAGGGTTAGGAATAGGGGAGGGTTAGTGTTTACATTTTAGGGTTAGGGTTTAGGGATATGGTTAGTGTTAGGGTTAGGGTTAGAGTTAGGGTTAGGCTTAGGGTTAGTGTTAGGGTTAGGTTTTAGGGATAGGGTTAGGGTTAGGGTTTAGGGTTTAGGGTTAGGGTTAGGGTTAGAGTTAGTGTTTAGGCTTTAGGGTTAGGGTTAGTGTTAGGGTTTAGGGTTTAGGGTTAGGGTTAGGGTTAGGGTTAGGGTTAGGGTTAGGGTTTAGTGTTTATGGTTAGGGTTAGCGTTAGGGTTAGGTTTTGGGTTTAGTGTTTAGGTTTAGGGTTAGTGTTAGTGTTAGGGTTTCGAGTTTAGTGTTAGGGTTAAGGTTAGGGTTAGGGTTAGGTACACGTTTCGGGTTTGAGACATGGTTAGGTTTAGTGTTAGGGTTATAGTTAAGTTTAGGTTTTGGCTGATGGTTAAGGTTAGGTTTAGGGACAGGGTTAGTTACAGGGTGAGGGTTAGAGTTAAAGATAGAGAGACGGTAAGGGTCAGAGTTAGGTTTAGCGACAGTGTTAGGGTTAGGGATCAGGTTAGGTTAGGGTTTAGGGTTAGGGTTAGGGTTAGGGTTAGGAATAGGGAAGGGTTAGTGTTTACATTTTAGGGTTAGGGTTTAGGGATAGGGTTAGTGTTAGGGTTAGGGTTAGAGTTAGTGTTAGGCTTAGGGTTAGTGTTAGGGTTAGGTTTTAGGGATAGGGTTAGGGTTAGGGTTTAGGGTTTAGGGTTAGGGTTAGGGTTAGAGTTAGTGTTTAGGCTTTAGGGTTAGGGTTAGTGTTAGGGTTTAGGGTTTAGGGTTAGGGTTAGGGTTAGGGTTAGGGTTAGGGTTAGGGTTTAGTGTTTATGGTTAGGGTTAGCGTTAGGGTTAGGGTTTGGGTTTAGTGTTTAGGTTTAGGGTTAGGGTTAGTGTTAGGGTTAGGTTTTAGGGATAGGGTTAGGGTTAGGGTTTAGGGTGTAGGGTTAGGGTTAGGGTTAGAGTTAGTGTTTAGGCTTTAGGGTTAGGGTTAGTGTTAGGGTTTAGGGTTTAGGGTTAGGGTTAGGGTTAGGGTTAGGGTTAGGGTTAGGGTTTAGTGTTTATGGTTAGGGTTAGCGTTAGGGTTAGGGTTTGGGTTTAGTGTTTAGGTTTAGGGTTAGGGTTAGTGTTAGGGTTTCGAGTTTAGTGTTAGGGTTAAGTTTAGGGTTAGGGTTAGGTACACGTTTCGGGTTTGAGACATGGTTAGGTTTAGTGTTAGGGTTATAGTTAAGTTTAGGTTTTGGCTGATGGTTAAGGTTAGGTTTACGGACAGGGTTAGTTACAGGGTGAGGGTTAGAGTTAAAGATAGAGAGATGGTAAGGGTCAGAGTTAGGTTTAGCGACAGTGTTAGGGTTAGGGTTAGGGTTAGCGTTTAGGATTTAGGGTTAAGGTTATGGTTAGGGTTAGGGGCAGGATTAGGGTTTGGGAAATGGTTAGGTTTAGTGTAGGGTTATAGTTAAATTTTGGTTTTGGCTGATGGTTAAGGTTCGTTTTAGGGACAGGTTTAGTGACAGGGTGAGGGTTACATTAAGTTTAGAGAGACGGTAAGGGTCAGAGTTAGGTTTAGCGACAGTGTTAGTGTTAGGGATCAGGTTAGGTTAGGGTTTAGGGTTAGGGTTAGGGTTAGAGTTAGGAATAGGGGAGGGTTAGTGTTTACATTTTAGGGTTAGGGTTTAGGGATAGGGTTAGGGTTAGGGTTAGGGTTAGGGTTAGAGTTAGGATTTAGGCTTTAGGGTTAGGGTTAGGGTTCGAGTTAGGGCTTACGGTTTAGGGTTAGGGTTAGGGTTTCGGGTTTCGGGTTAGGGTTAGGTACACGATTCGGTTTTGAGACATGTTTAGGTTTAGTGTTAGGGTTATGGTTAAGTTTAGGTTTTGGCTGATGGTTAAGGTTAGGTTTAGGGACAGGGTTAGTTACAGGGTGAGGGTTAGAGTTAAAGTTAGAGAGACGGTAAGGTACAGAGTTAGGTTTAGCGACAGTGTTAGGGTTAGGGTTAGGGTTAGGTTAGGGTTAGGGTTAGGGTTAGGTTTTAGGGATAGGGTTAGGGTTAGGGTTACGGTTTAGGTTTAGGGTTAGGGTTAAGGTTAGGGTTTAGGGTTTAGGGTTAGGGTTAGGGTTAGGGTTAGCATTTGGTTTAGGGTTAGGGACAGGATTAGGGTTTGGGACATGGTTAGGTTTACTGTTAGGGTTATATTAAGTTTAGGTTTTGTCTGATGCTTAAGTTTAGGTTTAGGGACAGGGTTAGTGACAGGGTGAGGGTTAGAGTTAAGGTTGGAGAGACGGTAAGGGTCAGAGTTAGGTTTAGCGACAGTGTTAGGGTTAGGGATCAGGTTAGGTTAGGGTTTAGGGTTAGGGTTAGGGTTAGGGTTAGGAATAGGGGAGGGTTAGTGTTTACATTTCAGGGTTAGGGTTTAGGGTTAGGGTTAGTGTTAGAGTTAGGGTTTAGGCTTTAGGGTTACGGTTAGTGTTAGGGTTTAGGGTTTAGGGTTAGGGTTAGGGTTAGGGTTAGGGTTTAGTATTTAAGGTTAGGGTTAGCGTTAGGGTTAATGTTTGGGTTTAGGGTTTAGGTTTAGGGTTAGGGTTAGGGTTAGGGTTTTGGGTTTAGTGTTAGGGTTAAGGTTAGGGTTAGGGTTAGTGTTAGGGTTTCGAGTTTAGTGTTAAGGTTAAGGTTTAGGGTTAGGGTTAGGTACACGTTTCGGGTTTGAGACATGGTTAGGTTTAGTGTTAGGCTTATAGTTAAGTTTAGGTTTTGGCTGATGGTTAAGGTTAGGTTTAGGGACAGGGTTAGTTACAGGGTGAGGGTTAGAGTAAAAGATAGAGAGACGGTAAGAGTCAGAGTTAGGTTTAGCGACAGTGTTAGGGTTAGGTTTAGGGTTAGAGTTAGGGTTTAGGGTTAGGATTAGGGTTAGGGTTTAGGATTTAGGGTTAGGGTTATGCTTAGGGTTAGGGTTTGGGTTAGGGGCAGGATAAGGGTTTGGGAAATGGTTAGGTTTAGTGTAGGGTTATAGTTAAATTTTGGTTTTGGCTGATGGTTAAGGTTAGTTTTAGGGACAGGTTTAGTGACAGGGTGAGGGTTAGAGTTAAGTTTAGAGAGACGGTAAGGGTCAGAGTTAGGTTTAGCGACAGTGTTAGTGTTAGGGATCAGGTTAGGTTAGGGTTTAGGGTTAGCGCTAGGGTTAGAGTTAGTAATAGGGGAGGGTTAGTGTTTACATTTTAGGGTTAGGGTTTAGGGATAGGGTTAGGGTTAGGGTTAGGGTTAGGGTTAGGGTTAGGGTTAGGGTTAGGTTTAGGGTTTAGTGTTTATGGTTAGGGTTAGCGTTAGGGTTAGGGTTTGGGTTTAGTGTTTAGGTTTAGGGTTAGGGTTAGTGTTAGGGTTTCGGGTTTAGTGTTAGGGTTAAGGTTTGGGTTAGTGTTAGGTACACGTTTCGTGTTTGAGACATGGTTAGGTTTAGTGTTAGGGTTATAGTTAAGTTTAGGTTTTGGCTGATGGTTAAGGTTAGGTTTAGGGACAGGGTTAGTTACACGGTGAGGGTTAGAGTTAAAGATAGAGAGACGGTAAGTGTCAGAGTTAGGTTTAGCGACAGTGTTAGGGTTAGGGTTAGGGTTAGGTTAGGGTTAGGGTTAGGGTTAGGGTTAGGGTTAGGTTTTAGGGATAGGGTTAGTGTTAGGGTTACGGTTTAGGTTTAGGGTTAGGGTTAAGGTTAGGGTTTAGGGTTTAGGGTTAGGGTTAGGGTTAGGGTTAGCATTAGTTTTAGGGTTAGGGACAGGATTAGGGTTTGGGACATGGTTAGGTTTACTGTTAGGGTTATATTAAGTTTAGGTTTTGTCTGATGCTTAAGTTTATGTTTAGGGACAGGGTTAGTGACAGGGTGAGGGTTAGAGTTAAGGTTGGAGAGACCGTAAGGGTCAGAGTAAGGTTTAGCGACAGTGTTAGGGTTAGGGATCAGGTTAGGTTAGGCTTTAGGGTTAGGGTTAGGGTTAGGGTTAGGAATAGGGGAGGGTTAGTGTTTACATTTTAGGGTTAGGGTTTAGGGATAGTGTTAGGGTTAGGGTTAGGGTTAGAGTTAGGGTTAGGGTTAGGGTTAGGTTTTAGGGATAGGGTAAGGGTTAGGGTTACGGTTTAGGTTTAGGGTTAGGGTTAAGGTTAGGGTTTAGGGTTTAGGGTTAGGGTTAGGGTTAGAGATAGGGTTTAGGCTTTAGGGTTAGGGTTAGTGTTAGGGTTTAGGGTTTAGTGTTAGGGTTAGGGTTAGGGTTAGGGTTAGGGTTTAATGTTTATGGTTAGGGTTAGCGTTAGGGTTAGGGTTTGGGTTTAGTGTTTAGGTTTAGGGTTAGGGTTAGTGTTAGGGTTAGGGTTAGGGTTAGGGTTAGGGTTAGGTTTAGGGACAGGATTAGGGTTTGGGACATGGTTAGGTTTACTGTTAGGGTAATATTAAGTTTAGGTTTTGTGTGATGCTTAAGTTTAGGTTTAGGGACAGGGTTAGTGACAAGGTGAGGTTTAGAGTTAAGGTTGGAGAGACGGTAAGGGTCAGAGTTAGGTTTAGCGACAGTGTTAGGGTTAGGGATCAGGTTAGGTTAGGGTTTAGGGTTAGTGTTAGGGTTAGGGTTAGGAATAGGGGAGGGTTAGTGTTTACATTTTAGGGTTAGGGTTTAGGGATAGGGTTAGTGTTAGGGTTAGGGTTAGAGTTAGGGTTAGGCTTAGGGTTAGTGTTAGGGTTAGGTTTTAGGGATAGGGTTAGGGTTAGGGTTTAGGGTTTAGGGTTAGGGTTAGGGTTAGAGTTAGTTTTTAGGCTTTAGGGTTAGGGTTAGTGTTAGGGTTTAGGGTTTAGGGTTAGGGTTAGGGTTAGGGTTAGGGTTAGGGTTAGGGTTTAGTGTTTATGGTTAGGGTTAGCGTTAGGGTTAGGGTTTGGGTTTAGTGTTTAGGTTTAGGGTTAGGGTTAATGTTAGGGTTTCGAGTTTAGTGTTAGGGTTAAGGTTAGGGTTAGGGTTAGGTACACGTTTCGGGTTTGAGACATGGTTAGGTTTAGTGTTAAGGTTATAGTTAAGTTTAGGTTTTGGCTGATGGTTAAGGTTAGGTTTAGGGACAGGTTTAGTTACAGGGTGAGGGTTAGAGTTAAAGATAGAGAGACGGTAAGGGTCAGAGTTAGGTTTAGCGACAGTGTTAGGGTTAGGGATCAGGTTAGGTTAGGGTTTAGGGTTAGGGTTAGGGTTAGGGTTAGGAATAGGGGAGGGTTAGTGTTTACATTTTAGGGTTAGGGTTTAGGGATAGGGTTAGTGTTAGGGTTAGGGTTAGAGTTAGGGTTAGGCTTAGGGTTAGTGTTAGGGTTAGGTTTTAGGGATAGGGTTAGGGTTAGGGTTTAGGGTTTAGGGTTAGGGTTAGGGTTAGAGTTAGTGTTTAGGCTTTAGGGTTAGGGTTAGTGTTAGGGTTTAGGGTTTAGGGTTAGGGTTAGGGTTAGGGTTAGGGTTAGGGTTAGGGTTTAGTGTTTATGGTTAGGGTTAGCGTTAGGGTTAGGGTTTGGGTTTAGTGTTTAGGTTTAGGGTTAGGGTTAGTGTTAGGGTTAGGTTTTAGGGATAGGGTTAGGGTTAGGGTTTAGGGTTTAGGGTTAGGGTTAGGGTTAGAGTTAGTGTTTAGGCTTTAGGGTTAGGGTTAGTGTTAGGGTTTAGGGTTTAGGGTTAGGGTTAGGGTTAGGGTTAGGGTTAGGGTTAGGGTTTAGTGTTTATGGTTAGGGTTAGCGTTAGGGTTAGGGTTTGGGTTTAGTGTTTAGGTTTAGGGTTAGGGTTAGTGTTAGGGTTTCGAGTTTAGTGTTAGGGTTAAGTTTAGGGTTAGGGTTAGGTACACGTTTCGGGTTTGAGACATGGTTAGGTTTAGTGTTAGGGTTATAGTTAAGTTTATGTTTTGGCTGATGGTTAAGGTTAGGTTTAGGGACAGGGTTAGTTACAGGGTGAGGGTTAGAGTTAAAGATAGAGAGACGGTAAGGGTCAGAGTTAGGTTTAGCGACAGTGTTAGGGTTAGGGTTAGGGTTAGCGTTTAGGATTTAGGGTTAAGGTTATGGTTAGGGTTAGGGGCAGGATTAGGGTTTGGGAAATGGTTATGTTTAGTGTAGGGTTATAGTTAAATTTTGGTTTTGGCTGATGGTTAAGGTTCGTTTTAGGGACAGGTTTAGTGACAGGGTGAGGGTTAGATTAAGTTTAGAGAGACGGTAAGGGTCAGAGTTAGGTTTAGCGACAGTGTTAGTGTTAGGGATCAGGTTAGGTTAGGGTTTAGGGTTAGGGTTAGGGTTAGAGTTAGGAATAGGGGAGGGTTAGTGTTTACATTTTAGGGTTAGGGTTTAGGGATAGGGTTAGGGTTAGGGTTAGGGTTAGGGTTAGAGTTAGGATTTAGGCTTTAGGGTTAGGGTTAGGGTTCGAGTTAGGGCTTACGGTTTAGGGTTAGGGTTAGGGTTTCGGGTTTCGGGTTAGGGTTAGGAACACGATTCGGTTTTGAGACATGTTTAGGTTTAGTGTTAGGGTTATGGTTAAGTTTAGGTTTTGGCTGATGGTTAAGGTTAGGTTTAGGGACAGGGTTAGTTACAGGGTGAGGGTTAGAGTTAAAGTTAGAGAGACGGTAAGGTACAGAGTTAGGTTTAGCGACAGTGTTAGGGTTAGGGTTAGGGTTAGGTTAGGGTTAGGGTTAGGGTTAGGTTTTAGGGATAGGGTTAGGGTTAGGGTTACGGTTTAGGTTTAGGGTTAGGGTTAAGGTTAGGGTTTAGGGTTTAGGGTTAGGGTTAGGGTTAGCATTAGGTTTAGGGTTAGGGACAGGATTATGGTTTGGGACATGGTTAGGTTTACTGTTAGGGTTATATTAAGTTTAGGTTTTGTCTGATGCTTAAGTTTAGGTTTAGGGACAGGGTTAGTGACAGGGTGAGGGTTAGAGTTAAGGTTGGAGAGACGGTAAGGGTCAGAGTTAGGTTTAGCGACAGTGTTAGGGTTAGGGATCAGGTTAGGTTAGGGTTTAGGGTTAGGGTTAGGGTTAGGGTTAGGAATAGGGGAGGGTTAGTGTTTACATTTCAGGGTTAGGGTTTAGGGTTAGGGTTATGGTTAGAGTTAGGGTTTAGGCTTTAGGGTTACGGTTAGTGTTAGGGTTTAGGGTTTAGGGTTAGGGTTAGGGTTAGGGTTAGGGTTAGGGTTTATATTTAAGGTTAGGGTTAGCGTTAGGGTTAATGTTTGGGTTTAGGGTTTAGGTTTAGGGTTAGGGTTAGGGTTAGGGTTTCGGGTTTAGTGTTAGGGTTAAGGTTATGGTTAGGGTTAGGTACACGATTCGGGTTTGAGACATTGTTAGGTTTAGTGATAGGGTTATAGTTAAGTTTAGGTTTTGGCTGATGGTTAAGGTTAGGTTTAGGGACAGGGTTAGTTACAGGGTGAGGGTTAGAGTTAAAGATAGAGAGACGGTAAGTGTCAGAGTTGGGTTTAGCGACAGTGTTAGGGTTAGGGTTAGGGTTAGGTTAGGGTTAGGGTTAGGGTTAGGGTTAGGGTTAGGTTTTAGGGATAGGGTTAGGGTTAGGGTTACGGTTTAGGTTTAGGGTTAGGGTTAAGGTTAGGGTTTAGGGTTTAGGGTTAGGGTTAGGGTTAGGGTTAGCATTAGTTTTAGGGTTAGGGACAGGATTAGGGTTTGCGACATTGTTAGGTTTACTGTTAGGGTTATATTAAGTTTAGGTTTTGTCTGATGCTTAAGTTTAGGTTTAGGGACAGGGTTAGTGACAGGGTGAGGGTTAGAGTTAAGGTTGGAGAGACGGTAAGGGTCAGAGTTAGGTTTAGCGACAGTGTTAGGGTTAGGGATCAGGTTAGGTTAGGGTTTAGGGTTAGGGTTAGGGTTAGGGTTAGGAATAGGGGAGGGTTAGTGTTTACATTTTAAGGTTAGGGTTTAGGGATAGGGTTAGGGTTAGGGTTAGGGTTAGAGTTAGGGTTAGGGTAAGGGTTAGGTTTTAGGGATAGGGTTAGTGTTAGGGTTACGATTTAGGTTTAGGGTCAGGGTTAAGGTTAGGGTTTAGGGTTTAGGGTTAGGGTTAGGGTTAGAGTTAGGGTTTAGTCTTTAGGGTTAGGGTTAGTGTTAGGGTTTACGGTTTAGGGTTAGGGTTAGGGTTAGGGTTAGGGTTAGGGTTTAGTGTTTATGGTTAGGGTTAGCGTTAGGGTTAGGTTTTGGGTTTAGTGTTTAGGTTTAGGGTTAGGGTTAGTGTTAGGGTTAGGGTTAGGGTTAGGGTTAGGGTTAGGGACAGGGTTAGGGTTTGGGACATGGTTAGGTTTATTGTTAGGGTAATATTAAGTTTAGGTTTTGTGTGATGCTTAAGTTTAGGTTTAGGGACAGGGTTAGTGACAGGGTGAGGGTTAGAGTTAAGGTTGGAGACGGTAAGGGTCAGAGTTAGGTTTAGCGACAGTGTTAGGGTTACGGATCAGATTAGGTTAGGGTTTAGGGTTAGGGTTAGGGTTAGGGTTAGGAATAGGGGAGGGTTAGTGTTTACATTTTAGGGTTAGGTTTTAGGGATAGGGTTAGGGTTAGGATTAGGGTTAGAGTTAGGGTTAGGGTTAGGGTTAGGGTTAGGTTAGGTTTTAGGGATAAGGTTAGGGTTAGGGTTACGGTTTAGGTTTAGGGTTAGGCTTAAGGTTAGGATTTAGGGTTTAGGGTTAGGGTTAGTTTAGGGTTAGGGTTTAGGCTTTAGGGTTAGGGTTAGTGTTAGGGTTTAGGGTTTAGGGTTAGGGTTAGGGATAGGGTTAGGTTTAGGGTTTAGTGTTTATGGTTAGGGTTAGCGTTAGGGTTAGGGTTTGGGTTCGGGTTAGGGTTAGGGTTAGGGTTAGGGTTTTGGGTTTAGTGTTAGGATTAAGGTTAGGGTTAGGGTTAGGTACACGTTTCGGGTTTGAGACATGGTTAGGTTTAGTGTTAGGGTTATAGTTAAGTTTAGATTTTGGCTGATGGTTAAGGTTAGGTTTAGGGACAGGGTTAGTTAGAAGGTGAGGGTTAGAGTTAAGGTTAGAGAGACGGTAAGGGTCAGAGTTAGGTTTAGCGACAGTGTTAGGGTTAGGGATCAGGTTAGGTTAGGGTTTAGGGTTAGGGTTAGGGATAGGGTTAGGAATAAGGGAGGGGAGGGGTTTACATTTTAGGGTTAGGGTTTAGGGATAGGGTTAGGGTTAGGGTTACGGTTAGAGTTAGGGTTAAGGTTAGGGTTAGGGTTAGGTTTTAGGGATAGGGTTCGGGTTAGGGTTTAGGGTTTCGGGTTAGGGTTAGGGTTAGTGTTAGCATTAGGGTTAAGTTTAGGTACAGTATTAAGTTTAGGGTTAGGGTTAGGGTTAGGGTTAGGGTTAGGGTTAGGGTTTCAGGTTTAGGGTTAGTGTTAGGTTAGGGTTAAGGTTAGGGTTATGGACAAGATTCGGTTTTGGGACATGTTAAGTTTAGTTTTAGGTTATAGTTAAATTTAGGTTTTGGCTGATGTTTAAGGATAAGTTTAGGGACAGGGTTAGTGACAGGGTGAGGGTTAGAGTTAAGGTTAGTGAGACAGTAAGTATCAGAGTTAGGTTTAGCAACAGTGTTAGGGTTAGGGTTAGGGTTAGGGTTTAGGGTTAGGGTTAGGGTTAGGGTTACGGTTTATGTTTAGGGTTAGGGTTAAGGTTAGGGTTTAGGGTTTAGGGTTAGAGTTAGGGTTAGAGTTAGGGTTTAGGCTTTAGGGTTAGGGATAGTGTTAGGGTTTAGGGTTTAGGTTTAGGGTTAGGGTTAGGGTTAGGGTTAGGGTTTAGTGTTTAAGGTTAGGGTTAGCGTTAGGGTTAGGGTTTGGG
>CM063090.1:110928334-110938334 GCA_031876335.1 Hipposideros larvatus | reverse complement strand
GTGTTAGGGTTAGGTTTAGGGTTAGGTTAGGGATAGGGTTAGGGTTAGGGTTAGGTTTTAGGGATAGGGTTAGGGTTAGGGTTACGGTTTAGGTTTAGGGTTAGGGTTAAGGTTAGGGTTTAGGGTTTAGGGTTAGGGTTAGGGTTAGGTTTAGCATTAGTTTTAGGGTTAGGGACAGGATTAGGGTTTGGGACATGGTTAGGTTTACTGTTAGGGTTATATTAAGTTTAGGTTTTGTCTGATGCTTAAGTTTAGGTTTAGGGACAGGGTTAGTGACAGGGTGAGGGTTAGAGTTAAGGTTGGAGAGACGGTAAGGGTCAGAGTTAGGTTTAGCGACAGTGTTAGGGTTAGGGATCAGGTTAGGTTAGGGTTTAGGGTTAGGGTTAGGGTTAGGGTTAGGAATAGGGGAGGGTTAGTGTTTACATTTTAGGGTTAGGGTTTAGGGATAGGGTTAGGGTTAGGGTTAGGGTTAGAGTTAGGGTTAGGGTTAGGTTTTAGGGATATGGTTAGGGTTAGGGTTACGGTTTAGGTTTAGGGTTAGGGTTAAGGTTAGGGTTTAGGGTTAGGGGCAGGATTAGGGTTTGGGACATGGTTAGGTTTACTGTTAGGGTTATATTAAGTTTAGGTTTTGTCTGATGCTTAAGTTTAGGTTTAGGGACAGGGTTAGTGACAGGGTGAGGGTTAGAGTTAAGGTTGGAGAGACGGTAAGGGTCAAAGTTAGGTTTAGCGACAGTGTTAGGGTTAGGGATCAGGTTAGGTTAGGGTTTAGGGTTAGGGTTAGGGTTAGGGTTAGGAATAGGGGAGGGTTAGTGTTTACATTTTAGGGTTAGGGTTTAGGGATAGGGTTAGGGTTAGGGTTAGAGTTAGGGTTAGGGTTAGGGTTAGGGTTAGGGTTAGGTTTTAGGGATATGGTTAGGGTTAGGGTTACGGTTTAGGTTTAGGGTTAGGGTTCAGGTTAGGGTTTAGGGTTTAGGGTTAGGGTTACGGTTAGAGTTAGGGTTTAGGCTTTAGGTTAGGGTTAGGGTTAGGGTTAGGGTTAGGGTTTTGGGTTTAGTGTTAGGGTTAAGGTTAGGGTTAGGGTTAGGTACACGTTTCGGGTTTGAGACATGGTCAGGTTTAGTGTTAGTGTTATCGTTAAGTTTAGGTTTTGGCTGATGGTTAAGGTTAGGTTTAGGGACAGGGTTATTTACATGGTGAGGGTTAGAGTTAAAGATAGAGAGACGGTAACAGTCAGAGTTAGGTTTAGCAACAGTGTTAGGGTTAGGGATAGGGTTAGGTTAGGGTTAGGGTTAGAGTTAGGGTTAGGGTTAGGGTTAGGGTCAGGATTACGGTTTGGGAAATGGTTAGGTTTATTGTAGGGTTATAGTTAAATATTGGTTTTGGCGGATGGTTAAGGTTAGTTTTAGGGACAGGTTTAGTGACAGGGTGAGGTTTAGTGTTAAGTTTAGAGAGACGGTAAGGGTCAGAGTTAGGTTTAGCGACAGTGTTAGTGTTAGGAATCAGATTAGGTTAGGGTTTAGGGTTAGGGTTAGAGTTAGGGTTAGGAATAGGGGAGGGTTAGTGTTTACATTTTAGGGTTAGGGTTTAGGGATAGGGTTAGGGTTAGAGTTAGGATTTAGGCTTTAGGGTTAGGGTTAGGGTTAGAGTTAGGGCTTACGGTTTAGGGTTAGGGTTAAGGTTAGGGTTAGGGTTTCGGGTTTCGGGTTAGGGTTAAGTTTAGGGTTAGTGTTAGGTACACGATTCGGGTTTGAGACATGGTTAGGTTTAGTGTTAGGGTTATAGTTAAGTTTAGGTTTTGGCTGATGGTTAAGGTTAGGTTTAGGGACAGGGTTAGTTACAGGGTGAGGGTTAGAGTTAAACATAGAGAGACGGTAAGTGTCAGAGTTAGGTTTAGCGACAGTGTTAGGGTTAGGTTTAGGGTTAGGTTATGGTTAGGGTTAGGGTTAGGGTTAGGTTTTAGGGATAGGGTTAGGGTTAGGGTTACGGTTTAGGTTTAGGGTTAGGGTTAAGGTTAGGGTTTAGGGTTTAGGGTTAGGGTTAGGGTTAGGGTTAGCATTAGTTTTAGGGTTAGGGACAGGATTAGGGTTTGGGACATGTTTAGGTTTACTGTTAGGGTTATATTCAGTTTAGGTTTTGTCTGATGCTTAAGTTTAGGTTTAGGGACAGGGTTAGTGACAGGGTGAGGGTTAGAGTTAAGGTTGGAGAGACGGTAAGGGTCAGAGTTAGGTTTAGCGACAGTGTTAGGGTTAGGGATCAGGTTAGGTTAGGGTTTAGGGTTAGGGTTAGGGTTAGGGTTAGGAATAGGGGAGGGTTAGTGTTTACATTTTAGGGTTAGGGTTTAGGGATAGGGTTAGGGTTAGGGTTAGGGTTAGAGTTAGGGTTAGGGTTAGGTTTTAGGGATATGGTTAGG
This sequence comes from Hipposideros larvatus, assembly GCA_031876335.1. Classification (NCBI taxonomy): domain Eukaryota; kingdom Metazoa; phylum Chordata; class Mammalia; order Chiroptera; family Hipposideridae; genus Hipposideros; species Hipposideros larvatus. The sequence goes on along the minus strand of CM063090.1, from coordinate 110,935,924 downwards.
GTTAGGGTTACGGTTTAGGTTTAGGGTTAGGGTTAAGGTTAGGGTTTAGGTTTAGGGGCAGGATTAGGGTTTGGGACATGGTTAGGTTTACTGTTAGGGTTATATTAAGTTTAGGTTTTGTCTGATGCTTAAGTTTAGGTTTAGGGACAGGGTTAGTGACAGGGTGAGGGTTAGAGTTAAGGTTGGAGAGACGGTAAGGGTCAAAGTTAGGTTTAGCGACAGTGTTAGGGTTAGGGATCAGGTTAGGTTAGGGTTTAGGGTTAGGGTTAGGGTTACGGTTAGGAATAGGGGAGGGTTAGTGTTTACATTTTAGGGTTAGGGTTTAGGGATAGGGTTAGGGTTAGGGTTAGAGTTAGGGTTAGGGTTAGGGTTAGGGTTAGGGTTAGATTTTAGGGATAGGGTTAGGGTTAGGGTTACGGTTTAGGTTTAGGGTTAGGGTTCAGGTTAGGGGTTAGGGTTTAGGGTTAGGGTTACGGTTAGAGTTAGGGTTTAGGCTTTAGGGTTAGGGTTAGGGTTAGGGTTAGGGTTAGGGTTTTGGGTTTAGTGTTAGGATTAAGGTTAGGGTTAGGGTTAGTGTTAGGGTTTCGAGTTTAGTGTTAGGGTTAAGGTTTAGGGTTAGGGTTAGGTACACGTTTCGGGTTTGAGACATGGTTAGGTTTAGTGTTAGGCTTATAGTTAAGTTTAGGTTTTGGCTGATGGTTAAGGTTAGGTTTAGGGACAGGGTTAGTTACAGGGTGAGGGTTAGAGTTAAAGATAGAGAGACGGTAAGAGTCAGAGTTAGGTTTAGCGACAGTGTTAGGGTTAGGGTTAGGGTTAGAGTTAGGGTTTAGGGTTAGGATTAGGGTTAGGGTTTAGGATTTAGGGTTAGGGTTATGGTTAGGGTTAGGGTTTGGGTTAGGGGCAGGATAAGGGTTTGGGAAATGGTTAGGTTTAGTGTAGGGTTATAGTTAAATTTTGGTTTTGGCTGATGGTTAAGGTTAGTTTTAGGGACAGGTTTAGTGACAGGGTGAGGGTTAGAGTTAAGTTTAGAGAGACGGTAAGGGTCAGAGTTAGGTTTAGCGACAGTGTTAGTGTTAGGGATCAGGTTAGGTTAGGGTTTAGGGTTAGCGTTAGGGTTAGAGTTAGTAATAGGGGAGGGTTAGTGTTTACATTTTAGGGTTAGGGTTTAGGGATAGGGTTAGGGTTAGGGTTAGGGTTAGGGTTAGGGTTAGGGTTAGGGTTAGGTTTAGGGTTTAGTGTTTATGGTTAGGGTTAGCGTTAGTGTTAAGGTTTGGGTTTAGGGTTTAGGTTTAGGGTTAGGGTTAGTGTTAGGGTTTCGGGTTTAGTGTTAGGGTTAAGGTTAGGGTTAGTGTTAGGTACACGTTTCGTGTTTGAGACATGGTTAGGTTTAGTGTTAGGGTTATAGTTAAGTTTAGGTTTTGGCTGATGGTTAAGGTTAGGTTTAGGGACAGGGTAAGTTACACGGTGAGGGTTAGAGTTAAAGATAGAGAGACGGTAAGTGTCAGAGTTAGGTTTAGCGACAGTGTTAGGGTTAGGGTTAGGGTTAGGTTAGGGTTAGGGTTAGGGTTAGGGTTAGGGTTAGGTTTTAGGGATAGGGTTAGTGTTAGGGTTCCGGTTTAGGTTTAGGGTTAGGGTTAAGGTTAGGGTTTAGGGTTTAGGGTTAGGGTTAGGGTTAGGGTTAGCATTAGTTTTAGGGTTAGGGACAGGATTAGGGTTTGGGACATGGTTAGGTTTACTGTTAGGGTTATATTAAGTTTAGGTTTTGTCTGATGCTTAAGTTTATGTTTAGGGACAGGGTTAGTGACAGGGTGAGGGTTAGAGTTAAGGTTGGAGAGACCGTAAGGGTCAGAGTAAGGTTTAGCGACAGTGTTAGGGTTAGGGATCAGGTTAGGTTAGGGTTTAGGGTTAGGGTTAGGGTTAGGGTTAGGAATAGGGGAGGGTTAGTGTTTACATTTTAGGGTTAGGGTTTAGGGATAGGGTTAGGGTTAGGGTTAGGGTTAGAGTTAGGGTTAGGGTTAGGGTTAGGTTTTAGGGATAGGGTAAGGGTTAGGGTTACGGTTTAGGTTTAGGGTTAGGGTTAAGGTTAGGGTTTAGGGTTTAGGGTTAGGGTTAGGGTTAGAGATAGGGTTTAGGCTTTAGGGTTAGGGTTAGTGTTAGGGTTTAGGGTTTAGTGTTAGGGTTAGGGTTAGGGTTAGGGTTAGGGTTTAGTGTTTATGGTTAGGGTTAGCGTTAGGGTTAGGGTTTGGGTTTAGTGTTTAGGTTTAGGGTTAGGGTTAGTGTTAGGGTTAGGGTTAGGGTTAGGGTTAGGGTTAGGGTTAGGGACAGGATTAGGGTTTGGGACATGGTTAGGTTTACTGTTAGGGTAATATTAAGTTTAGGTTTTGTGTGATGCTTAAGTTTAGGTTTAGGGACAGGGTTAGTGACAAGGTGAGGTTTAGAGTTAAGGTTGGAGAGACGGTAAGGGTCAGAGTTAGGTTTAGCGACAGTGTTAGGGTTAGGGATCAGGTTAGGTTAGGGTTTAGGGTTAGGGTTAATGTTAGGGTTAGGAATAGGGGAGGGTTAGTGTTTACATTTTAGGGTTAGGGTTTAGGGATATGGTTAGTGTTAGGGTTAGGGTTAGAGTTAGGGTTAGGCTTAGGGTTAGTGTTAGGGTTAGGTTTTAGGGATAGGGTTAGGGTTAGGGTTTAGGGTTTAGGGTTAGGGTTAGGGTTAGAGTTAGTGTTTAGGCTTTAGGGTTAGGGTTAGTGTTAGGGTTTAGGGTTTAGGGTTAGGGTTAGGGTTAGGGTTAGGGTTAGGGTTAGGGTTTAGTGTTTATGGTTAGGGTTAGCGTTAGGGTTAGGTTTTGGGTTTAGTGTTTAGGTTTAGGGTTAGTGTTAGTGTTAGGGTTTCGTGTTTAGTGTTAGGGTTAAGGTTAGGGTTAGGGTTAGGTACACGTTTCGGGTTTGAGACATGGTTAGGTTTAGTGTTAGGGTTATAGTTAAGTTTAGGTTTTGGCTGATGGTTAAGGTTAGGTTTAGGGACAGGGTTAGTTACAGGGTGAGGGTTAGAGTAAAAGATAGAGAGACGGTAAGGGTCAGAGTTAGGTTTAGCGACAGTGTTAGGGTTAGGGATCAGGTTAGGTTAGGGTTTAGGGTTAGGGTTAGGGTTAGGGTTAGGAATAGGGGAGGGTTAGTGTTTACATTTTAGGGTTAGGGTTTAGGGATAGGGTTAGTGTTAGGGTTAGGGTTAGAGTTAGGGTTAGGCTTAGGGTTAGTGTTAGGGTTAGGTTTTAGGGATAGGGTTAGGGTTAGGGTTTAGGGTTTAGGGTTAGGGTTAGGGTTAGAGTTAGTGTTTAGGCTTTAGGGTTAGGGTTAGTGTTAGGGTTTAGGGTTTAGGGTTAGGGTTAGGGTTAGGGTTAGGGTTAGGGTTAGGGTTTAGTGTTTATGGTTAGGGTTAGCGTTAGGGTTAGGGTTTGGGTTTAGTGTTTAGGTTTAGGGTTAGGGTTAGTGTTAGGGTTAGGTTTTAGGGATAGGGTTAGGGTTAGGGTTTAGGGTTTAGGGTTAGGGTTAGGGTTAGAGTTAGTGTTTAGGCTTTAGGGTTAGTGTTAGTGTTAGGGTTTAGGGTTTAGGGTTAGGGTTAGGGTTAGGGTTAGGGTTAGGGTTAGGGTTTAGTGTTTATGGTTAGGGTTAGCGTTAGGGTTAGGGTTTGGGTTTAGTGTTTAGGTTTAGGGTTAGGGTTAGTGTTAGGGTTTCGAGTTTAGTGTTAGGGTTAAGTTTAGGGTTAGGGTTAGGTACACGTTTCGGGTTTGAGACATGGTTAGGTTTAGTGTTAGGGTTATAGTTAAGTTTATGTTTTGGCTGATGGTTAAGGTTAGGTTTAGGGACAGGGTTAGTTAAGGGTGAGGGTTAGAGTTAAAGATAGAGAGACGGTAAGGGTCAGAGTTAGGTTTAGCGACAGTGTTAGGGTTAGGGTTAGGGTTAGCGTTTAGGATTTAGGGTTAAGGTTATGGTTAGGGTTAGGGGCAGGATTAGGGTTTGGGAAATGGTTAGGTTTAGTGTAGGGTTATAGTTAAATTTTGTTTTGGCTGATGGTTAAGGTTCGTTTTAGGGACAGGTTTAGTGACAGGGTGAGGGTTAGATTAAGTTTAGAGAGACGGTAAGGGTCAGAGTTAGGTTTAGCGACAGTGTTAGTGTTAGGGAACAGGTTAGGTTAGGGTTTAGGGTTAGGGTTAGGGTTAGAGTTAGGAATAGGGGAGGGTTAGTGTTTACATTTTAGGGTTAGGGTTTAGGGATAGGGTTAGGGTTAGGGTTAGGGTTAGGGTTAGAGTTAGGATTTAGGCTTTAGGGTTAGGGTTAGGGTTCGAGTTAGGGCTTACGGTTTAGGGTTAGGGTTAGGGTTTCGGGTTTCGGGTTAGGGTTAGGAACACGATTCGGTTTTGAGACATGTTTAGGTTTAGTGTTAGGGTTATGGTTAAGTTTAGGTTTTGGCTGATGGTTAAGGTTAGGTTTAGGGACAGGGTTAGTTACAGGGTGAGGGTTAGAGTTAAAGTTAGAGAGACGGTAAGGTACAGAGTTAGGTTTAGCGACAGTGTTAGGGTTAGGGTTAGGGTTAGGTTAGGGTTAGGGTTAGGGTTAGGTTTTAGGGATAGGGTTAGGGTTAGGGTTACGGTTTAGGTTTAGGGTTAGGGTTAAGGTTAGGGTTTAGGGTTTAGGGTTAGGGTTAGGGTTAGGGTTAGCATTAGGTTTAGGGTTAGGGACAGGATTATGGTTTGGGACATGGTTAGGTTTACTGTTAGGGTTATATTAAGTTTAGGTTTTGTCTGATGCTTAAGTTTAGGTTTAGGGACAGGGTTAGTGACAGGGTGAGGGTTAGAGTTAAGGTTGGAGAGACGGTAAGGGTCAGAGTTAGGTTTAGCGACAGTGTTAGGGTTAGGGATCAGGTTAGGTTAGGGTTTAGGGTTAGGGTTAGGGTTAGGGTTAGGAATAGGGGAGGGTTAGTGTTTACATTTCAGGGTTAGGGTTTAGGGTTAGGGTTATGGTTAGAGTTAGGGTTTAGGCTTTAGGGTTACGGTTAGTGTTAGGGTTTAGGGTTTAGGGTTAGGGTTAGCGTTAGGGTTAGGGTTAGGGTTTATATTTAAGGTTAGGGTTAGCGTTAGGGTTAATGTTTGGGTTTAGGGTTTAGGTTTAGGGTTAGGTTTAGTGTTAGGGTTTCGGGTTTAGTGTTAGGGTTAAGGTTATGGTTAGGGTTAGGTACACGATTCGGGTTTGAGACATTGTTAGGTTTAGTGATAGGGTTATAGTTAAGTTTAGGTTTTGGCTGATGGTTAAGGTTAGGTTTAGGGACAGGGTTAGTTACAGGGTGAGGGTTAGATTTAAAGATAGAGAGACGGTAAGTGTCAGAGTTGGGTTTAGCGACAGTGTTAGGGTTAGGGTTAGGGTTAGGTTAGGGTTAGGGTTAGGGTTAGGGTTAGGGTTAGGTTTTAGGGATAGGGTTAGGGTTAGGGTTACGGTTTAGGTTTAGGGTTAGGGTTAAGGTTAGGGTTTAGGGTTTAGGGTTAGGGTTAGGGTTAGGGTTAGCATTAGTTTTAGGGTTAGGGACAGGATTAGGGTTTGCGACATTGTTAGGTTTACTGTTAGGGTTATATTAAGTTTAGGTTTTGTCTGATGCTTAAGTTTAGGTTTAGGGACAGGGTTAGTGACAGGGTGAGGGTTAGAGTTAAGGTTGGAGAGACGGTAAGGGTCAGAGTTAGGTTTAGCGACAGTGTTAGGGTTAGGGATCAGGTTAGGTTAGGGTTTAGGGTTAGGGTTAGGGTTAGGGTTAGGAATAGGGGAGGGTTAGTGTTTACATTTTAAGGTTAGGGTTTAGGGATAGGGTTAGGGTTAGGGTTAGGGTTAGAGTTAGGGTTAGGGTAAGGGTTAGGTTTTAGGGATAGGGTTAGTGTTAGGGTTACGATTTAGGTTTAGGGTCAGGGTTAAGGTTAGGGTTTAGGGTTTAGGGATAGGGTTAGGGTTAGAGTTAGGGTTTAGGCTTTAGGGTTAGGGTTAGTGTTAGGGTTTACGGTTTAGGGTTAGGGTTAGGGTTAGGGTTAGGGTTAGGGTTTAGTGTTTATGGTTAGGGTTAGTGTTAGGGTTAGGTTTTGGGTTTAGTGTTTAGGTTTAGGGTTAGGGTTAGTGTTAGGGTTAGGGTTAGGGTTAGGGTTAGGGTTAGGGACAGGGTTAGGGTTTGGGACATGGTTAGGTTTATTGTTAGGGTAATATTAAGTTTAGGTTTTGTGTGATGCTTAAGTTTAGGTTTAGGGACAGGGTTAGTGACAGGGTGAGGGTTAGAGTTAAGGTTGGAGACGGTAAGGGTCAGAGTTAGGTTTAGCGACAGTGTTAGGGTTACGGATCAGATTAGGTTAGGGTTTAGGGTTAGGGTTAGGGTTAGGGTTAGGAATAGGGGAGGGTTAGTGTTTACATTTTAGGGTTAGGTTTTAGGGATAGGGTTAGGGTTAGGATTAGGGTTAGAGTTAGGGTTAGGGTTAGGGTTAGGGTTAGGTTAGGTTTTAGGGATAAGGTTAGGGTTAGGGTTACGGTTTAGGTTTAGGGTTAGGCTTAAGGTTAGGATTTAGGGTTTAGGGTTAGGGTTAGTTTAGGGTTAGGGTTTAGGATTTAGGGTTAGGGTTAGTGTTAGGGTTTAGGGTTTAGGGTTAGGGTTAGGAATAGGGTTAGGTTTAGGGTTTAGTGTTTATGGTTAGGGTTAGCGTTAGGGTTAGGGTTTGGGTTCGGGTTAGGGTTAGGGTTAGGGTTAGGGTTTTGGGTTTAGTGTTAGGATTAAGGTTAGGGTTAGGGTTAGGTACACGTTTCGGGTTTGAGACATGGTTAGGTTTAGTGTTAGGGTTATAGTTAAGTTTAGATTTTGGCTGATGGTTAAGGTTAGGTTTAGGGACAGGGTTAGTTAGAAGGTGAGGGTTAGAGTTAAGGTTAGAGAGACGGTAAGGGTCAGAGTTAGGTTTAGCGACAGTGTTAGGGTTAGGGATCAGGTTAGGTTAGGGTTTAGGGTTAGGGTTAGGGATAGGGTTAGGAATAAGGGAGGGGAGGGGTTTACATTTTAGGGTTAGGGTTTAGGGATAGGGTTAGGGTTAGGGTTACGGTTAGAGTTAGGGTTAAGGTTAGGGTTAGGGTTAGGTTTTAGGGATAGGGTTCGGGTTAGGGTTTAGGGTTTCGGGTTAGGGTTAGGGTTAGTGTTAGCATTAGGGTTAAGTTTAGGTACAGTATTAAGTTTAGGGTTAGGGTTAGGGTTAGGGTTAGGGTTAGGGTTTCAGGTTTAGGGTTAGTGTTAGGTTAGGGTTAAAGTTAGGGTTATGGACAAGATTCGGTTTTGGGACATGTTAAGTTTAGTTTTAGGTTATAGTTAAATTTAGGTTTTGGCTGATGTTTAAGGATAAGTTTAGGGACAGGGTTAGTGACAGGGTGAGGGTTAGAGTTAAGGTTAGTGAGACAGTAAGTATCAGAGTTAGGTTTAGCAACAGTGTTAGGGTTAGGGTTAGGGTTAGGGTTTAGGGTTAGGGTTAGGGTTAGGGTTACGGTTTATGTTTAGGGTTAGGGTTAAGGTTAGGGTTTAGGGTTTAGG
>CM063090.1:110915834-110923334 GCA_031876335.1 Hipposideros larvatus | reverse complement strand
TGGTTAAGTTTAGGTTTAGGGACAGGGTTAGTTACAGGGTGAGGTTTAGAGTTAAAGATAGAGAGACGGTAAGGGTCAGAGTTAGGTTTAGCGACAGTGTTAGGGTTAGGGTTAGGGTTAGAGTTTAGGATTTAGGGTTAGGGTTATGGTTAGGGTTAGGGTTAGGGTTAGGGGCAGGATTAGGGTTTGGGAAATTGTTAGGTTTAGTGTAGGGTTATAGTTAAATTTTGGTTTTGGCTGATGGTTAAGGTTCGTTTTAGGGACAGGTTTAGTGACAGGGTGAGGGTTAGAGTTAAGTTTAGAGAGACGGTAAGGGTCAGAGTTAGGTTTAGCGACAGTGTTAGTGTTAGGGATCAGGTTAGGTTAGGGTTTAGGGTTAGGGTTAGGGTTAGAGTTAGGAATAGGGGAGGGTTAGTGTTTACATTTTAGGGTTAGGGTTTAGGGATAGTGTTAGGGTTAGGGTTAGGGTTAGGGTTAGAGTTCGGATTTAGGCTTTAGGGTTAGGGTTAGGGTTCGAGTTAGGGCTTACGGTTTAGGGTTAGGGTTAGGGTTTCGGGTTTCGGGTTAGGGTTAGGTACACGATTCGGGTTTGAGACATGTTTAGGTTTAGTGTTAGGGTTATGGTTAAGTTTAGGTTTTGGCTGATGGTTAAGGTTAGGTTTAGGGACAGGGTTAGTTACAGGGTGAGGGTTAGAGTTAAAGTTAGAGAGACGGTAAGGTACAGAGTTAGGTTTAGCGACAGTGTTAGGGTTAGGGTTAGGGTTAGGTTAGGGTTAGGGTTAGGGTTAGGTTTTAGGGATAGGGTTAGGGTTATGGTTACGGTTTAGGTTTAGGGTTAGGGTTAAGGTTAGGGTTTAGGGTTTAGGGTTAGGGTTAGGGTTAGGGTTAGCATTAGGTTTAGGGTTAGGGACAGGGTTAGGGTTTGGGACATGGTTAGGTTTACTGTTAGGGTTATATTAAGTTTAGGTTTTGTGTGATGCTTAAGTTTAGGTTTAGGGACAGGGTTAGTGACAGGGTGAGGTTTAGAGTTAAGGTTGGAGAGACGGTAAGGGTCAGAGTTAGGTTTAGCGACAGTGTTAGGGTTAGGGATCAGGTTAGGTTAAGGTTTAGGGTTAGGGTTAGGGTTAGGAATAGGGGAGGGTTAGTGTTTACATTTTAGGGTTAGGGTTTAGGGATAGGGTTAGTGTTAGGGTTAGGGTTAGAGTTAGGGTTAGGCTTAGGGTTAGTGTTAGGGTTAGGTTTTAGGGATAGGGTTAGGGTTAGGGTTTAGGGTTTAGGGTTAGGGTTAGGGTTAGAGTTAGGGTTTAGGCTTTAGGGTTAGGGTTAGTGTTAGGGTTTAGGATTTAGGGTTAGGGTTAGGGTTAGTGTTAGGGTTAGGGTTTAGTGTTTATGGTTAGGGTTAGCGTTAGGGTTAGGGTTTGGGTTTAGTGTTTAGGTTTAGGGTTAGGGTTAGTGTTAGGGTTTCGAGTTTAGTGTTAGGGTTAAGGTTAGGGTTAGGGTTAGGTACACGTTTCGGGTTTGAGACATGGTTAGGTTTAGTGTTAGGGTTATAGTTAAGTTTAGGTTTTGGCTGATGGTTAAGTTTAGGTTTAGGGACAGGGTTAGTTACAGGGTGAGGGTTAGAGTTAAAGATAGAGAGACGGTAAGGGTCAGAGTTAGGTTTAGCGACAGTGATAGGGTTAGGGTTAGGGTTAGAGTTTAGGATTTAGGGTTAGGGTTATGGTTAGGGTTAGGGTTAGGGTTAGGGGCAGGATTAGGGTTTGGGAAATTGTTAGGTTTAGTGTAGGGTTATAGTTAAATTTTGGTTTTGGCTGATGGTTAAGGTTCGTTTTAGGGACAGGTTTAGTGACAGGGTGAGGGTTAGAGTTAAGTTTAGAGAGACGGTAAGGGTCAGAGTTAGGTTTAGCGACAGTGTTAGTGTTAGGGATCAGGTTAGGTTAGGGTTTAGGGTTAGGGTTAGGGTTAGAGTTAGGAATAGGGGAGGGTTAGTGTTTACATTTTAGGGTTAGGGTTTAGGGATAGTGTTAGGGTTAGGGTTAGGGTTAGGGTTAGAGTTAGGATTTAGGCTTTAGGGTTAGGGTTAGGGTTCGAGTTAGGGCTTACGGTTTAGGGTTAGGGTTAGGGTTTCGGGTTTCGGGTTAGGGTTAGGTACACGATTCGGGTTTGAGACATGTTTAGGTTTAGTGTTAGGGTTATGGTTAAGTTTAGGTTTTGGCTGATGGTTAAGGTTAGGTTTAGGGACAGGGTTAGTTACAGGGTGAGGGTTAGAGTTAAAGTTAGAGAGACGGTAAGGTACAGAGTTAGGTTTAGCGACAGTGTTAGGGTTAGGGTTAGGGTTAGGTTAGGGTTAGGGTTAGGGTTAGGTTTTAGGGATAGGGTTAGGGTTATGGTTACGGTTTAGGTTTAGGGTTAGGGTTAAGGTTAGGGTTTAGGGTTTAGGGTTAGGGTTAGGGTTAGGGTTAGCATTAGGTTTAGGGTTAGGGACAGGATTAGGGTTTGGGACATGGTTAGGTTTACTGTTAGGGTTATATTAAGTTTAGGTTTTGTCTGATGCTTAAGTTTAGGTTTAGGGACAGGGTTAGTGACAGGGTGAGGGTTAGAGTTAAGGTTGGAGAGACGGTAAGGGTCAGAGTTAGGTTTAGCTACAGTGTTAGGGTTAGGGATCAGGTTAGGTTAGGGTTTAGGGTTAGGGTTAGTGTTAGGGTTAGGAATAGGGGAGGGTTAGTGTTTACATTTTAGGGTTAGGGTTTAGGGATAGGGTTAGGGTTAGGGTTAGGGTTAGAGTTAGGGTTAGGGTTAGGGTTAGGTTTTAGGGATAGGGTTAGGGTTAGAGTTAGGGTTTAGGCTTTAGGGTTAGGGTTAGTGTTAGGGTTTACGGTTTAGGGTTAGGGTTAGGGTTAGGGTTAGGGTTAGGGTTTAGTGTTTATGGTTAGGGTTAGCGTTAGGGTTAGGTTTTGGGTTTAGTGTTTAGGTTTAGGGTTAGGGTTAGGGACAGGATTAGGGTTTGGGACATGGTTAGGTTTACTGTTAGGGTAATATTAAGTTTAGGTTTTGTGTGATGCTTAAGTTTAGGTTTAGGGACAGGGTTAGTGACAGGGTGAGGGTTAGAGTTAAAGATAGAGAGACGGTAAGGGTCAGAGTTAGGTTTAGCGACAGTGTTAGGGTTATGGTTATGGTTAAGTTAGGGTTAGGGTTAGAGTTAGGGTTTAGGGTTAGGGTTAGGGTTAGGGTTTAGGATTAGGGTTAGGGTTATGGTTAGGGTTAGGGTTGGGTTAGGGGCAGGATTAGGGTTTGGGACATGGTTAGGTTTACTGTTAGGGTAATATTAAGTTTAGGTTTTGTGTGATGCTTAAGTTTAGGTTTAGGGACAGGGTTAGTGACAGGGTGAGGGTTAGAGTTAAAGATAGAGAGACGGTAAGGGTCAGAGTTAGGTTTAGCGACAGTGTTAGGGTTAGGGATCAGGTTAGGTTAGGGTTTAGGGTTAGCGTTAGGGTTAGTGTTAGGAATAGGGGAGGGTTAGTGTTTACATTTTAGTGTTAGGGTTTAGGGATAGGGTTAGGGTTAGGGTTAGGGTTAGAGTTAGGGTTAGGGTTAGGGTTAGGGTTAGGTTTTAGTGATAGGTTTAGGGTTAGGGTTACGGTTTAGGTTTAGGGTTAGGGTTAAGGTTAGGGTTTAGGGTTTAGGGTTAGGGTTATGGTTAGAGTTAGGGTTTAGGCTTTAGGGTTAGGGTTAGTGTTAGGGTTTAGGGTTTCGGGTTAGGGTTAGGGTTAGGGTTAGGGTTAGGGTTAGGATTAGGTTTTAGGGATAGGGTTAGGGTTAGGGTTACAGTTTAGGTTTAGGGTTAGGGTTAAGGTTAGGGTTTAGTGTTTAGGGTTAGGGCTAGGGTTAGAGTTATGGTTTAGGCTTTAGTATTAGGGTTAGTGTTAGGGTTTAGGGTTTGGGTTTAGGGTTTAGGTTTAGGGTTAGGGTTAGTGTTAGGGTTTCGGGTTTAGTGTTAGGGTTAAGGTTAGGGTTAGGGTTAGGTACACGTTTTGGGTTTGAGACATGGTTAGGTTTAGTGTTAGGGTTATAGTTAAGTTTGGGTTTTGGCTGATGGTTAAGGTTAGGTTTAGGGACAGGGTTAGTTACAGGGTGAGGGTTAGAGTTAAGGTTGGAGAGATGGTAAGGGTCAGAGTTAGGTTTAGCGACAGTGTTAGGGTTAGGGATCAGGTTAGGTTAGGGTTTAGGGTTAGGGTTAGGGTTAGGGTTAGGAATAGGGGAGGGTTAGTGTTTACATTTTAGGGTTAGGGTTTAGGGATAGGGTTAGTGTTAGGTTTAGGGTTAGGGTTAGAGTTAGGATTTAGGCTTTAGGGATAGGGTTTGGGTTAGAGTTAGGACTTACGGTTTAGAGTTAGGGTTAGGGTTAGTGTTAGGGTTTCGAGTTTAGTGTTAGGGTTAAGGTTAGGGTTAGGGTTAGGTACACATTTCGGGTTTGAGACATGGTTAGGTTTAGTGTTAGGGTTATAGTTAAGTTTAGGTTTTGGCTGATGGTTAAGGTTAGGTTTAGGGACAGGGTTAGTTACAGGGTGAGGGTTAGAGTTAAAGATAGAGAGACGGTAAGGGTCAGAGTTAGGTTTAGCGACAGTGTTAGGGTTAGGGATCAGGTTAGGTTAGGGTTTAGGGTTAGCGTTAGGGTTAGGGTTAGGAATAGGGGAGGGTTAGTGTTTACATTTTAGTGTTAGGGTTTAGGGATAGGGTTAGGGTTAGGGTTAGGGTTAGAGTTAGGGTTAGGGTTAGGGTTAGGGGTAGGTTTTAGTGATAGGGTTAGGGTTAGGGTTACGGTTTAGGTTTAGGGTTAGGGTTAAGGTTAGGGTTTAGGGTTTAGGGTTAGGGTTATGGTTAGAGTTAGGGTTTAGGCTTTAGGGTTAGGGTTAGTGTTAGGGTTTAGGGTTTCGGGTTAGGGTTAGGGTTAGGGTTAGGGTTAGGGTTAGGGTTAGGTTTTAGTGATAGGGTTAGGGTTAGGGTTACAGTTTAGGTTTAGGGTTAGGGTTAAGGTTAGGGTTTAGTGTTTAGGGTTAGGGTTAGGGTTAGAGTTATGGTTTAGGCTTTAGTGTTAGGGTTAGTGTTAGGGTTTAGGGTTTAGGGTTAGGGTTAGGGTTAGGGTTAGGGTTTAGTGTTTATGGTTAGGGTTAGCGTTAGGGTTAGGGTTTGGGTTTAGGGTTTAGGTTTAGGGTTAGGGTTAGTGTTAGGGTTTCGGGTTTAGTGTTAGGGTTAAGGTTAGGGTTAGGGTTAGGTACACGTTTTGGGTTTGAGACATGGTTAGGTTTAGTGTTAGGGTTATAGTTAAGTTTGGGTTTTGGCTGATGGTTAAGGTTAGGTTTAGGGACAGGGTTAGTTACAGGGTGAGGGTTAGAGTTAAGGTTGGAGAGACGGTAAGGGTCAGAGTTAGGTTTAGCGACAGTGTTAGGGTTAGGGATCAGGTTAGGTTAGGGTTTAGGGTTAGCGTTAGGGTTAGTGTTAGGAATAGGGGAGGGTTAGTGTTTACATTTTAGTGTTAGGGTTTAGGGATAGGGTTAGGGTTAGGGTTAGGGTTAGAGTTAGGGTTAGGGTTAGGGTTAGGGTTAGGTTTTAGTGATAGGGTTAGGGTTAGGGTTACGGTTTAGGTTTAGGGTTAGGGTTAAGGTTAGGGTTTAGGGTTTAGGGTTAGGGTTATGGTTAGAGTTATGGTTTAGGCTTTAGGGTTAGGGTTAGTGTTAGGGTTTAGGGTTTCGGGTTAGGGTTAGGGTTAGGGTTAGGGTTAGGGTTAGGATTAGGTTTTAGGGATAGGGTTAGGGTTAGGGTTACAGTTTAGGTTTAGGGTTAGGGTTAAGGTTAGGGTTTAGTGTTTAGGGTTAGGGCTAGGGTTAGAGTTATGGTTTAGGCTTTAGTATTAGGGTTAGTGTTAGGGTTTAGGGTTTGGGTTTAGGGTTTAGGTTTAGGGTTAGGGTTAGTGTTAGGGTTTCGGGTTTAGTGTTAGGGTTAAGGTTAGGGTTAGGGTTAGGTACACGTTTTGGGTTTGAGACATGGTTAGGTTTAGTGTTAGGGTTATAGTTAAGTTTGGGTTTTGGCTGATGGTTAAGGTTAGGTTTAGGGACAGGGTTAGTTACAGGGTGAGGGTTAGAGTTAAGGTTGGAGAGATGGTAAGGGTCAGAGTTAGGTTTAGCGACAGTGTTAGGGTTAGGGATCAGGTTAGGTTAGGGTTTAGGGTTAGGGTTAGGGTTAGGGTTAGGAATAGGGGAGGGTTAGTGTTTACATTTTAGGGTTAGGGTTTAGGGATAGGGTTAGTGTTAGGTTTAGGGTTAGGGTTAGAGTTAGGATTTAGGCTTTAGGGATAGGGTTTGGGTTAGAGTTAGGACTTACGGTTTAGAGTTAGGGTTAGGGTTAGTGTTAGGGTTTCGAGTTTAGTGTTAGGGTTAAGGTTAGGGTTAGGGTTAGGTACACATTTCGGGTTTGAGACATGGTTAGGTTTAGTGTTAGGGTTATAGTTAAGTTTAGGTTTTGGCTGATGGTTAAGGTTAGGTTTAGGGACAGGGTTAGTTACAGGGTGAGGGTTAGAGTTAAAGATAGAGAGACGGTAAGGGTCAGAGTTAGGTTTAGCGACAGTGTTAGGGTTAGGGATCAGGTTAGGTTAGGGTTTAGGGTTAGCGTTAGGGTTAGGGTTAGGAATAGGGGAGGGTTAGTGTTTACATTTTAGTGTTAGGGTTTAGGGATAGGGTTAGGGTTAGGGTTAGGGTTAGAGTTAGGGTTAGGGTTAGGGTTAGGGGTAGGTTTTAGTGATAGGGTTAGGGTTAGGGTTACGGTTTAGGTTTAGGGTTAGGGTTAAGGTTAGGGTTTAGGGTTTAGGGTTAGGGTTATGGTTAGAGTTAGGGTTTAGGCTTTAGGGTTAGGGTTAGTGTTAGGGTTTAGGGTTTCGGGTTAGGGTTAGGGTTAGGGTTAGGGTTAGGGTTAGGGTTAGGTTTTAGTGATAGGGTTAGGGTTAGGGTTACAGTTTAGGTTTAGGGTTAGGGTTAAGGTTAGGGTTTAGTGTTTAGGGTTAGGGTTAGGGTTAGAGTTATGGTTTAGGCTTTAGTGTTAGGGTTAGTGTTAGGGTTTAGGGTTTAGGGTTAGGGTTAGGGTTAGGGTTAGGGTTTAGTGTTTATGGTTAGGGTTAGCGTTAGGGTTAGGGTTTGGGTTTAGGGTTTAGGTTTAGGGTTAGGGTTAGTGTTAGGGTTTCGGGTTTAGTGTTAGGGTTAAGGTTAGGGTTAGGGTTAGGTACACGTTTTGGGTTTGAGACATGGTTAGGTTTAGTGTTAGGGTTATAGTTAAGTTTGGGTTTTGGCTGATGGTTAAGGTTAGGTTTAGGGACAGGGTTAGTTACAGGGTGAGGGTTAGAGTTAAGGTTGGAGAGACGGTAAGGGTCAGAGTTAGGTTTAGCGACAGTGTTAGGGTTAGGGATCAGGTTAGGTTAGGGTTTAGGGTTAGGGTTAGGGTTAGGGTTAGGAA
>CM063090.1:110885834-110910834 GCA_031876335.1 Hipposideros larvatus | reverse complement strand
AGGGTTTAGGGTTAGGGTTAAGGTTAGGGTTAGCATTAGTTTTAGGGTTAGGGACAGGATTAGGGATTGGGACATGGTTAGGTTTACTGTTAGGGTTATATTAAGTTTAGGTTTTGTCTGATGCTTAAGTTTAGGTTTAGGGACAGGGTTAGTGACAGGGTGAGGGTTAGAGTTAAGGTTGGAGAGACCGTAAGGGTCAGAGTTAGGTTTATCGACAGCGTTAGGGTTATGGATCAGGTTAGGTTAGGGTTTAGGGTTAGGGTTAGGGTTAGGGTTAGGAATAGGGGAGGGTTAGTGTTTACATTTTAGGGTTAGGGTTTAGGGATAGGGTTAGGGTTAGGGTTAGGGTTAGGTTTTAGGGATAGGGTAAGGGTTAGGGTTACGGTTTAGGTTTAGGGTTAGGGTTAAGGTTAAGGTTTAGGGTTTAGGGTTAGGGTTAGGGTTAGAGATAGGGTTTAGGCTTTAGGGTTAGGGTTAGTGTTAGGGTTTAGGGTTTAGTGTTAGGGTTAGGGTTAGGGTTAGGGTTAGGGTTTAGTGTTTATGGTTAGGGTTAGCGTTAGGGTTAGGGTTTGGGTTTAGTGTTTAGGTTTAGGGTTAGGGTTAGTGTTAGGGTTAGGGTTAGGGTTAGGGTTAGGGTTAGGGACAGGATTAGGGTTTGGGACATGGTTAGGTTTACTGTTAGGGTAATATTAAGTTTAGGTTTTGTCTGATGCTTAAGTTTAGGTTTAGGGACAGGGTTAGTGACAGGGTGAGGGTTAGAGTTAAGGTTGGAGAGACGGTAAGGGTCAAAGTTAGGTTTAGCGACAGTGTTAGGGTTAGGGATCAGGTTAGGTTAGGGTTTAGGGTTAGGGTTAGGGTTAGGGTTAGGTTTTAGGGATAGGGTTAGGGTTAGGGTTTAGGGTTTAGGGTTAGGGTTAGGGTTAGAGTTAGGGTTTAGGCTTTAGGGTTAGGGTTAGTGTTAGGGTTTAGGATTTAGGGTTAGGGTTAGGGTTAGTGTTAGGGTTAGGGTTTAGTGTTTATGGTTAGGGTTAGCGTTAGGGTTAGGGTTTGGGTTTAGTGTTTAGGTTTAGGGTTAGGGTTAGTGTTAGGGTTTCGAGTTTAGTGTTAGGGTTAAGGTTAGGGTTAGGGTTAGGTACACGTTTCGGGTTTGAGACATGGTTAGGTTTAGTGTTAGGGTTATAGTTAAGTTTAGGTTTTGGCTGATGGTTAAGTTTAGGTTTAGGGACAGGGTTAGTTACAGGGTGAGGGTTAGAGTTAAAGATAGAGAGACGGTAAGGGTCAGAGTTAGGTTTAGCGACAGTGTTAGGGTTAGGGTTAGGGTTAGAGTTTAGGATTTAGGGTTAGGGTTATGGTTAGGGTTAGGGTTAGGGTTAGGGGCAGGATTAGGGTTTGGGAAATTGTTAGGTTTAGTGTAGGGTTATAGTTAAATTTTGGTTTTGGCTGATGGTTAAGGTTCGTTTTAGGGACAGGTTTAGTGACAGGGTGAGGGTTAGAGTTAAGTTTAGAGAGACGGTAAGGGTCAGAGTTAGGTTTAGCGACAGTGTTAGTGTTAGGGATCAGGTTAGGTTAGGGTTTAGGGTTAGGGTTAGGGTTAGAGTTAGGAATAGGGGAGGGTTAGTGTTTACATTTTAGGGTTAGGGTTTAGGGATAGTGTTAGGGTTAGGGTTAGGGTTAGGGTTAGAGTTAGGATTTAGGCTTTATGGTTAGGGTTAGGGTTCGGGTTAGGGCTTACGGTTTAGGGTTAGGGTTAGGGTTTCGGGTTTCGGGTTAGGGTTAGGTACACGATTCGGGTTTGAGACATGTTTAGGTTTAGTGTTAGGGTTATGGTTAAGTTTAGGTTTTGGCTGATGGTTAAGGTTAGGTTTAGGGACAGGGTTAGTTACAGGGTGAGGGTTAGAGTTAAAGTTAGAGAGACGGTAAGGTACAGAGTTAGGTTTAGCGACAGTGTTAGGGTTAGGGTTAGGGTTAGGTTAGGGTTAGGGTTAGGGTTAGGTTTTAGGGATAGGGTTAGGGTTATGGTTACGGTTTAGGTTTAGGGTTAGGGTTAAGGTTAGGGTTTAGGGTTTAGGGTTAGGGTTAGGGTTAGGGTTAGCATTAGGTTTAGGGTTAGGGACAGGATTAGGGTTTGGGACATGGTTAGGTTTACTGTTAGGGTTATATTAAGTTTAGGTTTTGTGTGATGCTTAAGTTTAGGTTTAGGGACAGGGTTAGTGACAGGGTGAGGTTTAGAGTTAAGGTTGGAGAGACGGTAAGGGTCAGAGTTAGGTTTAGCGACAGTGTTAGGGTTAGGGATCAGGTTAGGTTAAGGTTTAGGGTTAGGGTTAGGGTTAGGAATAGGGGAGGGTTAGTGTTTACATTTTAGGGTTAGGGTTTAGGGATAGGGTTAGGGTTAGGGTTAGGGTTAGAGTTAGGGTTAGGCTTAGGGTTAGTGTTAGGGTTAGGTTTTAGGGATAGGGTTAGGGTTAGGGTTTAGGGTTTAGGGTTAGGGTTAGGGTTAGAGTTAGGGTTTAGGCTTTAGGGTTAGGGTTAGTGTTAGGGTTTAGGATTTAGGGTTAGGGTTAGGGTTAGTGTTAGGGTTAGGGTTTAGTGTTTATGGTTAGGGTTAGCGTTAGGGTTAGGGTTTGGGTTTAGTGTTTAGGTTTAGGGTTAGGGTTAGTGTTAGGGTTTCGAGTTTAGTGTTAGGGTTAAGGTTAGGGTTAGGGTTAGGTACACGTTTCGGGTTTGAGACATGGTTAGGTTTAGTGTTAGGGTTATAGTTAAGTTTAGGTTTTGGCTGATGGTTAAGTTTAGGTTTAGGGACAGGGTTAGTTACAGGGTGAGGGTTAGAGTTAAAGATAGAGAGACGGTAAGGGTCAGAGTTAGGTTTAGCGACAGTGATAGGGTTAGGGTTAGTGTTAGGGTTTAGGATTTAGGGTTAGGGTTAGGGTTAGTGTTAGGGTTAGGGTTTAGTGTTTATGGTTAGGGTTAGCGTTAGGGTTAGGGTTTGGGTTTAGTGTTTAGGTTTAGGGTTAGGGTTAGTGTTAGGGTTTAGGGTTTAGGGTTAGGGTTAGGGTTAGGGTTAGCATTAGGTTTAGGGTTAGGGACAGGATTAGGGTTTGGGACATGGTTAGGTTTACTGTTAGGGTTATATTAAGTTTAGGTTTTGTGTGATGCTTAAGTTTAGGTTTAGGGACAGGGTTAGTGACAGGGTGAGGTTTAGAGTTAAGGTTGGAGAGACGGTAAGGGTCAGAGTTAGGTTTAGCGACAGTGTTAGGGTTAGGGATCAGGTTAGGTTAAGGTTTAGGGTTAGGGTTAGGGTTAGGAATAGGGGAGGGTTAGTGTTTACATTTTAGGGTTAGGGTTTAGGGATAGGGTTAGGGTTAGGGTTAGGGTTAGAGTTAGGGTTAGGCTTAGGGTTAGTGTTAGGGTTAGGTTTTAGGGATAGGGTTAGGGTTAGGGTTTAGGGTTTAGGGTTAGGGTTAGGGTTAGAGTTAGGGTTTAGGCTTTAGGGTTAGGGTTAGTGTTAGGGTTTAGGATTTAGGGTTAGGGTTAGGGTTAGTGTTAGGGTTAGGGTTTAGTGTTTATGGTTAGGGTTAGCGTTAGGGTTAGGGTTTGGGTTTAGTGTTTAGGTTTAGGGTTAGGGTTAGTGTTAGGGTTTCGAGTTTAGTGTTAGGGTTAAGGTTAGGGTTAGGGTTAGGTACACGTTTCGGGTTTGAGACATGGTTAGGTTTAGTGTTAGGGTTATAGTTAAGTTTAGGTTTTGGCTGATGGTTAAGTTTAGGTTTAGGGACAGGGTTAGTTACAGGGTGAGGGTTAGAGTTAAAGATAGAGAGACGGTAAGGGTCAGAGTTAGGTTTAGCGACAGTGATAGGGTTAGGGTTAGTGTTAGGGTTTAGGATTTAGGGTTAGGGTTAGGGTTAGTGTTAGGGTTAGGGTTTAGTGTTTATGGTTAGGGTTAGCGTTAGGGTTAGGGTTTGGGTTTAGTGTTTAGGTTTAGGGTTAGGGTTAGTGTTAGGGTTTCGAGTTTAGTGTTAGGGTTAAGGTTAGGGTTAGGGTTAGGTACACGTTTCGGGTTTGAGACATGGTTAGGTTTAGTGTTAGGGTTATAGTTAAGTTTAGGTTTTGGCTGATGGTTAAGTTTAGGTTTAGGGACAGGGTTAGTTACAGGGTGAGGGTTAGAGTTAAAGATAGAGAGACGGTAAGGGTCAGAGTTAGGTTTAGCGACAGTGATAGGGTTAGGGTTAGGGTTAGAGTTTAGGATTTAGGGTTAGGGTTATGGTTAGGGTTAGGGTTAGGGTTAGGGGCAGGATTAGGGTTTGGGAAATTGTTAGGTTTAGTGTAGGGTTATAGTTAAATTTTGGTTTTGGCTGATGGTTAAGGTTCGTTTTAGGGACAGGTTTAGTGACAGGGTGAGGGTTAGAGTTAAGTTTAGAGAGACGGTAAGGGTCAGAGTTAGGTTTAGCGACAGTGTTAGTGTTAGGGATCAGGTTAGGTTAGGGTTTAGGGTTAGGGTTAGGGTTAGAGTTAGGAATAGGGGAGGGTTAGTGTTTACATTTTAGGGTTAGGGTTTAGGGATAGTGTTAGGGTTAGGGTTAGGGTTAGGGTTAGAGTTAGGATTTAGGCTTTAGGGTTAGGGTTAGGGTTCGAGTTAGGGCTTACGGTTTAGGGTTAGGGTTAGGGTTTCGGGTTTCGGGTTAGGGTTAGGTACACGATTCGGGTTTGAGACATGTTTAGGTTTAGTGTTAGGGTTATGGTTAAGTTTAGGTTTTGGCTGATGGTTAAGGTTAGGTTTAGGGACAGGGTTAGTTACAGGGTGAGGGTTAGAGTTAAAGTTAGAGAGACGGTAAGGTACAGAGTTAGGTTTAGCGACAGTGTTAGGGTTAGGGTTAGGGTTAGGTTAGGGTTAGGGTTAGGGTTAGGTTTTAGGGATAGGGTTAGGGTTATGGTTACGGTTTAGGTTTAGGGTTAGGGTTAAGGTTAGGGTTTAGGGTTTAGGGTTAGGGTTAGGGTTAGGGTTAGCATTAGGTTTAGGGTTAGGGACAGGATTAGGGTTTGGGACATGGTTAGGTTTACTGTTAGGGTTATATTAAGTTTAGGTTTTGTCTGATGCTTAAGTTTAGGTTTAGGGACAGGGTTAGTGACAGGGTGAGGGTTAGAGTTAAGGTTGGAGAGACGGTAAGGGTCAGAGTTAGGTTTAGCTACAGTGTTAGGATTAGGGATCAGGTTAGGTTAGGGTTTAGGGTTAGGGTTAGGGTTAGGGTTAGGAATAGGGGAGGGTTAGTGTTTACATTTTAGGGTTAGGGTTTAGGGATAGGGTTAGAGTTAGGGTTAGGGTTAGATTTAGGGTTAGGGTTAGGGTTAGGTTTTAGGGATAGGGTTAGGGTTAGTGTTACGGTTTAGGTTTAGGGTCAGGGATAAGGTTAGGGTTTAGGGTTTAGGGTTAGGGTTAGGGTTAGAGTTAGGGTTTAGGCTTTAGGGTTAGGGTTAGTGTTAGGGTTTACGGTTTAGGGTTAGGGTTAGGGTTAGGGTTAGGGTTAGGGTTTAGTGTTTATGGTTAGGGTTAGCGTTAGGGTTAGGTTTTGGGTTTAGTGTTTAGGTTTAGGGTTAGGGTTAGGGACAGGATTAGGGTTTGGGACATGGTTAGGTTTACTGTTAGGGTAATATTAAGTTTAGGTTTTGTGTGATGCTTAAGTTTAGGTTTAGGGACAGGGTTAGTGACAGGGTGAGGGTTAGAATTAAAGATAGAGAGACGGTAAGAGTCAGAGTTAGGTTTAGCGACAGTGTTAGGGTTATGGTTACGGTTAAGTTAGGGTTAGGGTTAGAGTTAGGGTTTAGGGTTAGGGTTAGGGTTAGGGTTTAGGATTAGGGTTAGGGTTATGGTTAGGGTTAGGGTTGGGTTAGGGGCAGGATTAGGGTTTGGGACATGGTTAGGTTTACTGTTAGGGTAATATTAAGTTTAGGTTTTGTGTGATGCTTAAGTTTAGGTTTAGGGACAGGGTTAGTGACAAGGTGAGGGTTAGAGTTAAAGATAGAGAGACGGTAAGGGTCAGAGTTAGGTTTAGCGACAGTGTTAGGGTTCGGGATCAGGTTAGGTTAGGGTTTATGGTTAGGGTTAGGGTTAGGGTTAGGAATAGGGGAGGGTTAGTGTTTACATTTTAGTGTTAGGGTTTAGGGATAGGGTTAGGGTTAGGGTTAGGGTTAGAGTTAGGGTTAGGGTTAGGGTTAGGGTTAGGTTTTAGTGATAGGGTTAGGGTTAGGGTTACGGTTTAGGTTTAGGGTTAGGGTTAAGGTTAGGGTTTAGGGTTTAGGGTTAGGGTTATGGTTAGAGTTAGGGTTTAGGCTTTAGGGTTAGGGTTAGTGTTAGGGTTTAGGGTTTCGGGTTAGGGTTAGGGTTAGGGTTAGGGTTAGGGTTAGGGTTAGGGTTAGGTTTTAGGGATAGGGTTAGGGTTAGGGTTACAGTTTAGGTTTAGGGTTAGGGTTAAGGTTAGGGTTTAGTGTTTAGGGTTAGGGTTAGGGTTAGAGTTATGGTTTAGGCTTTAGTATTAGGGTTAGTGTTAGGGTTTAGGGTTTAGGGTTAGGGTTAGGGTTAGGGTTAGGGTTTAGTGTTTATGGTTAGAGTTAGCGTTAGGGTTAGGGTTTGGGTTTAGGGTTTAGGTTTAGGGTTAGTGTTAGTGTTAGGGTTTCGGGTTTAGTGTTAGGGTTAAGGTTAGGGTTAGGGTTAGGTACACGTTTTGGGTTTGAGACATGGTTAGGTTTAGTGTTAGGGTTATAGTTAAGTTTGGGTTTTGGCTGATGGTTAAGGTTAGGTTTAGGGACAGGGTTAGTTACAGGGTGAGGGTTAGAGTTAAGGTTGGAGAGACGGTAAGGGTCAGAGTTAGGTTTAGCGACAGTGTTAGGGTTAGGGATCAGGTTAGGTTAGGGTTTATGGTTAGGGTTAGGGTTAGGGTTAGGAATAGGGGAGGGTTAGTGTTTACATTTTAGGGTTAGGGTTTAGGGATAGGGTTAGTGTTAGGGTTAGGGTTAGGGTTAGAGTTAGGATTTAGGCTTTAGGGATAGGGTTAGGGTTAGAGTTAGGACTTACGGTTTAGAGTTAGGGTTAGGGTTAGTGTTAGGGTTTCGAGTTTAGTGTTAGGGTTAAGGTTAGGGTTAGGGTTAGGTACACATTTCGGGTTTGAGACATGGTTAGGTTTAGTGTTAGGGTTATAGTTAAGTTTAGGTTTTGGCTGATGGTTAAGGTTAGGTTTAGGGACAGGGTTAGTTACAGGGTGAGGGTTAGAGTTAAAGATAGAGAGACGGTAAGGGTCAGAGTTAGGTTTAGCGACAGTGTTAGGGTTAGGGTTAGGGTTAGAGTTTAGGATTTTGGGTTAGGGTTATGGTTAGGGTTAAGGTTAGGGTTAGGGGCAGGATTAGGGTTTGGGAAATGGTTAGGTTTAGTAGTGTAGGGTTATAGTTAAATTTTGGTTTTGGCTGATGGTTAAGGTTCGTTTTAGGGACAGGTTTAGTGACAGGGTGAGGGTTAGAGTTAAGTTTAGAGAGACGGTAAGGGTCAGAGTTAGGTTTAGCGACAGTGTTAGTGTTAGGGATCAGGTTAGGTTAGGGTTTAGGGTTAGGGTTAGGGTTAGAGTTAGGAATAGGGGAGGGTTAGTGTTTACATTTTAGGGTTAGGGTTTAGGGATAGGGTTAGGGTTAGGGTTAGGGTTAGGGTTAGAGTTAGGATTTAGGCTTTAGGGTTAGGGTTAGGGTTCGAGTTAGGGCTTACGGTTTAGGGTTAGGGTTAGGGTTTCGGGTTTCGGGTTAGGGTTAGGTACACGATTCGGGTTTGAGACATGTTTAGGTTTAGTGTTAGGGTTATGGTTAAGTTTAGGTTTTGGCTGATGGTTAAGGTTAGGTTTAGGGACAGGGTTAGTTACAGGGTGAGGGTTAGAGTTAAAGTTAGAGAGACGGTAAGGTACAGAGTTAGGTTTAGCGACAGTGTTAGGGTTAGGGATCAGGTTAGGTTAGGGTTTAGGGTTAGGGTTAGGGTTAGGGTTAGGTTTTAGGGATAGGGTTAGGGTTAGGGTTTAGGGTTTAGGGTTAGGGTTAGGGTTAGAGTTAGGGTTTAGGCTTTAGGGTTAGGGTTAGTGTTAGGGTTTAGGATTTAGGGTTAGGGTTAGGGTTAGTGTTAGGGTTAGGGTTTAGTGTTTATGGTTAGGGTTAGCGTTAGGGTTAGGGTTTGGGTTTAGTGTTTAGGTTTAGGGTTAGGGTTAGTGTTAGGGTTTCGAGTTTAGTGTTAGGGTTAAGGTTAGGGTTAGGGTTAGGTACACGTTTCGGGTTTGAGACATGGTTAGGTTTAGTGTTAGGGTTATAGTTAAGTTTAGGTTTTGGCTGATGGTTAAGTTTAGGTTTAGGGACAGGGTTAGTTACAGGGTGAGGGTTAGAGTTAAAGATAGAGAGACGGTAAGGGTCAGAGTTAGGTTTAGCGACAGTGTTAGGGTTAGGGTTAGGGTTAGAGTTTAGGATTTAGGGTTAGGGTTATGGTTAGGGTTAGGGTTAGGGTTAGGGGCAGGATTAGGGTTTGGGAAATTGTTAGGTTTAGTGTAGGGTTATAGTTAAATTTTGGTTTTGGCTGATGGTTAAGGTTCGTTTTAGGGACAGGTTTAGTGACAGGGTGAGGGTTAGAGTTAAGTTTAGAGAGACGGTAAGGGTCAGAGTTAGGTTTAGCGACAGTGTTAGTGTTAGGGATCAGGTTAGGTTAGGGTTTAGGGTTAGGGTTAGGGTTAGAGTTAGGAATAGGGGAGGGTTAGTGTTTACATTTTAGGGTTAGGGTTTAGGGATAGTGTTAGGGTTAGGGTTAGGGTTAGGGTTAGAGTTAGGATTTAGGCTTTAGGGTTAGGGTTAGGGTTCGGGTTAGGGCTTACGGTTTAGGGTTAGGGTTAGGGTTTCGGGTTTCGGGTTAGGGTTAGGTACACGATTCGGGTTTGAGACATGTTTAGGTTTAGTGTTAGGGTTATGGTTAAGTTTAGGTTTTGGCTGATGGTTAAGGTTAGGTTTAGGGACAGGGTTAGTTACAGGGTGAGGTTTAGAGTTAAAGTTAGAGAGACGGTAAGGTACAGAGTTAGGTTTAGCGACAGTGTTAGGGTTAGGGTTAGGGTTAGGTTAGGGTTAGGGTTAGGGTTAGGTTTTAGGGATAGGGTTAGGGTTATGGTTACGGTTTAGGTTTAGGGTTAGGGTTAAGGTTAGGGTTTAGGGTTTAGGGTTAGGGTTAGGGTTAGGGTTAGCATTAGGTTTAGGGTTAGGGACAGGATTAGGGTTTGGGACATGGTTAGGTTTACTGTTAGGGTTATATTAAGTTTAGGTTTTGTGTGATGCTTAAGTTTAGGTTTAGGGACAGGGTTAGTGACAGGGTGAGGTTTAGAGTTAAGGTTGGAGAGACGGTAAGGGTCAGAGTTAGGTTTAGCGACAGTGTTAGGGTTAGGGATCAGGTTAGGTTAAGGTTTAGGGTTAGGGTTAGGGTTAGGAATAGGGGAGGGTTAGTGTTTACATTTTAGGGTTAGGGTTTAGGGATAGGGTTAGGGTTAGGGTTAGGGTTAGAGTTAGGGTTAGGCTTAGGGTTAGTGTTAGGGTTAGGTTTTAGGGATAGGGTTAGGGTTAGGGTTTAGGGTTTAGGGTTAGGGTTAGGGTTAGAGTTAGGGTTTAGGCTTTAGGGTTATGGTTAGTGTTAGGGTTTAGGATTTAGGGTTAGGGTTAGGGTTAGTGTTAGGGTTAGGGTTTAGTGTTTATGGTTAGGGTTAGCGTTAGGGTTAGGGTTTGGGTTTAGTGTTTAGGTTTAGGGTTAGGGTTAGTGTTAGGGTTTCGAGTTTAGTGTTAGGGTTAAGGTTAGGGTTAGGGTTAGGTACACGTTTCGGGTTTGAGACATGGTTAGGTTTAGTGTTAGGGTTATAGTTAAGTTTAGGTTTTGGCTGATGGTTAAGTTTAGGTTTAGGGACAGGGTTAGTTACAGGGTGAGGGTTAGAGTCAAAGATAGAGAGACGGTAAGGGTCAGAGTTAGGTTTAGCGACAGTGATAGGGTTAGGGTTAGTGTTAGGGTTTAGGATTTAGGGTTAGGGTTAGGGTTAGTGTTAGGGTTAGGGTTTAGTGTTTATGGTTAGGGTTAGCGTTAGGGTTAGGGTTTGGGTTTAGTGTTTAGGTTTAGGGTTAGGGTTAGTGTTAGGGTTTCGAGTTTAGTGTTAGGGTTAAGGTTAGGGTTAGGGTTAGGTACACGTTTCGGGTTTGAGACATGGTTAGGTTTAGTGTTAGGGTTATAGTTAAGTTTAGGTTTTGGCTGATGGTTAAGTTTAGGTTTAGGGACAGGGTTAGTTACAGGGTGAGGGTTAGAGTTAAAGTTAGAGAGACGGTAAGGTACAGAGTTAGGTTTAGCGACAGTGTTAGGGTTAGGGTTAGGGTTAGGTTAGGGTTAGGGTTAGGGTTAGGTTTTAGGGATAGGGTTAGGGTTATGGTTACGGTTTAGGTTTAGGGTTAGGTTTAAGGTTAGGGTTTAGGGTTTAGGGTTAGGGTTAGGGTTAGGGTTAGCATTAGGTTTAGGGTTAGGGACAGGATTAGGGTTTGGGACATGGTTAGGTTTACTGTTAGGGTTATATTAAGTTTAGGTTTTGTCTGATGCTTAAGTTTAGGTTTAGGGACAGGGTTAGTGACAGGGTGAGGGTTAGAGTTAAGGTTGGAGAGATGGTAAGGGTCAGAGTTAGGTTTAGCTACAGTGTTAGGATTAGGGATCAGGTTAGGTTAGGGTTTAGGGTTAGGGTTAGGGTTAGGGTTAGGAATAGGGGAGGGTTAGTGTTTACATTTTAGGGTTAGGGTTTAGGGATAGGGTTAGAGTTAGGGTTAGGGT
This sequence comes from Hipposideros larvatus, assembly GCA_031876335.1. Taxonomy (NCBI): domain Eukaryota; kingdom Metazoa; phylum Chordata; class Mammalia; order Chiroptera; family Hipposideridae; genus Hipposideros; species Hipposideros larvatus. The sequence continues at coordinate 110,899,991 of CM063090.1, read as the reverse complement.
TAGATTTAGGGTTAGGGTTAGGGTTAGGTTTTAGGGATAGGGTTAGGGTTAGTGTTACGGTTTAGGTTTAGAGTCAGGGATAAGGTTAGGGTTTAGGGTTTAGGGTTAGGGTTAGGGTTAGAGTTAGGGTTTAGGCTTTAGGGTTAGGGTTAGTGTTAGGGTTTACGGTTTAGGGTTAGGGTTAGGGTTAGGGTTAGGGTTAGGGTTTAGTGTTTATGGTTAGGGTTAGCGTTAGGGTTAGGTTTTGGGTTTAGTGTTTAGGTTTAGGGTTAGGGTTAGGGACAGGATTAGGGTTTGGGACATGGTTAGGTTTACTGTTAGAGTAATATTAAGTTTAGGTTTTGTGTGATGCTTAAGTTTAGGTTTAGGGACAGGGTTAGTGACAGGGTGAGGGTTAGAATTAAAGATAGAGAGACGGTAAGGGTCAGAGTTAGGTTTAGCGACAGTGTTAGGGTTATGGTTACGGTTAAGTTAGGGTTAGGGTTAGAGTTAGGGTTTAGGGTTAGGGTTAGGGTTAGGGTTTAGGATTAGGGTTAGGGTTATGGTTAGGGTTAGGGTTGGGTTAGGGGCAGGATTAGGGTTTGGGACATGGTTAGGTTTACTGTTAGGGTAATATTAAGTTTAGGTTTTGTGTGATGCTTAAGTTTAGGTTTAGGGACAGGGTTAGTGACAAGGTGAGGGTTAGAGTTAAAGATAGAGAGACGGTAAGGGTCAGAGTTAGGTTTAGCGACAGTGTTAGGGTTAGGGATCAGGTTAGGTTAGGGTTTATGGTTAGGGTTAGGGTTAGGGTTAGGAATAGGGGAGGGTTAGTGTTTACATTTTAGTGTTAGGGTTTAGGGATAGGGTTAGGGTTAGGGTTAGGGTTAGAGTTAGGGTTAGGGTTAGGGTTAGGGTTAGGTTTTAGTGATAGGGTTAGGGTTAGGGTTACGGTTTAGGTTTAGTGTTAGGGTTAAGGTTAGGGTTTAGGGTTTAGGGTTAGGGTTATGGTTAGAGTTAGGGTTTAGGCTTTAGGGTTAGGGTTAGTGTTAGGGTTTAGGGTTTCGGGTTAGGGTTAGGGTTAGGGTTAGGGTTAGGGTTAGGGTTAGGGTTAGGTTTTAGGGATAGGGTTAGGGTTAGGGTTACAGTTTAGGTTTAGGGTTAGGGTTAAGGTTAGGGTTTAGTGTTTAGGGTTAGGGTTAGGGTTAGAGTTATGGTTTAGGCTTTAGTATTAGGGTTAGTGTTAGGGTTTAGGGTTTAGGGTTAGGGTTAGGGTTAGGGTTAGGGTTTAGTGTTTATGGTTAGGGTTAGCGTTAGGGTTAGGGTTTGGGTTTAGGGTTTAGGTTTAGGGTTAGTGTTAGTGTTAGGGTTTCGGGTTTAGTGTTAGGGTTAAGGTTAGGGTTAGGGTTAGGTACACGTTTTGGGTTTGAGACATGGTTAGGTTTAGTGTTAGGGTTATAGTTAAGTTTGGGTTTTGGCTGATGGTTAAGGTTAGGTTTAGGGACAGGGTTAGTTACAGGGTGAGGGTTAGAGTTAAGGTTGGAGAGACGGTAAGGGTCAGAGTTAGGTTTAGCGACAGTGTTAGGTTTAGGGATCAGGTTAGGTTAGGGTTTATGGTTAGGGTTAGGGTTAGGGTTAGGAATAGGGGAGGGTTAGTGTTTACATTTTAGGGTTAGGGTTTAGGGATAGGGTTAGTGTTAGGGTTAGGGTTAGGGTTAGAGTTAGGATTTAGGCTTTAGGGATAGGGTTAGGGTTAGAGTTAGGACTTACGGTTTAGAGTTAGGGTTAGGGTTAGTGTTAGGGTTTCGAGTTTAGTGTTAGGGTTAAGGTTAGGGTTAGGGTTAGGTACACATTTCGGGTTTGAGACATGGTTAGGTTTAGTGTTAGGGTTATAGTTAAGTTTAGGTTTTGGCTGATGGTTAATGTTAGGTTTAGGGACAGGGTTAGTTACAGGGTGAGGGTTAGAGTTAAAGATAGAGAGACGGTAAGGGTCAGAGTTAGGTTTAGCGACAGTGTTAGGGTTAGGGTTAGGGTTAGAGTTTAGGATTTTGGGTTAGGGTTATGGTTAGGGTTAAGGTTAGGGTTAGGGGCAGGATTAGGGTTTGGGAAATGGTTAGGTTTAGTAGTGTAGGGTTATAGTTAAATTTTGGTTTTGGCTGATGGTTAAGGTTCGTTTTAGGGACAGGTTTAGTGACAGGGTGAGGGTTAGAGTTAAGTTTAGAGAGACGGTAAGGGTCAGAGTTAGGTTTAGCGACAGTGTTAGTGTTAGGGATCAGGTTAGGTTAGGATTTAGGGTTAGGGTTAGGGTTAGAGTTAGGAATAGGGGAGGGTTAGTGTTTACATTTTAGGGTTAGGGTTTAGGGATAGGGTTAGGGTTAGGGTTAGGGTTAGGGTTAGAGTTAGGATTTAGGCTTTAGGGTTAGGGTTAGGGTTCGAGTTAGGGCTTACGGTTTAGGGTTAGGGTTAGGGTTTCGGGTTTCGGGTTAGGGTTAGGTACACGATTCGGGTTTGAGACATGTTTAGGTTTAGTGTTAGGGTTATGGTTAAGTTTAGGTTTTGGCTGATGGTTAAGGTTAGGTTTAGGGACAGGGTTAGTTACAGGGTGAGGGTTAGAGTTAAAGTTAGAGAGACGGTAAGGTACAGAGTTAGGTTTAGCGACAGTGTTAGGGTTAGGGTTAGGGTTAGGTTAGGGTTAGGGTTAGGGTTAGATTTTAGGGATAGGGTTAGGGTTATGGTTACGGTTTAGGTTTAGGGTTAGGGTTAAGGTTAGGGTTTAGGGTTTAGGGTTAGGGTTAGGGTTAGGGTTAGCATTAGGTTTAGGGTTAGGGACAGGATTAGGGTTTGGGACATGGTTAGGTTTACTGTTAGGGTTATATTAAGTTTAGGTTTTGTCTGATGCTTAAGTTTAGGTTTAGGGACAGGGTTAGTGACAGGGTGAGGGTTAGAGTTAAGGTTGGAGAGACGGTAAGGGTCAGAGTTAGGTTTAGCGACAGTGTTAGGGTTAGGGATCAGGTTAGGTTAGGGTTTAGGGTTAGGGTTAGGGTTAGGGTTAGGAATTAGTGTTTACATTTCAGGGTTAGGGTTTAGGGTTAGGGTTAGGGTTAGAGTTAGGGTTTAGGCTTTAGGGTTAGGGTTAGTGTTAGGGTTTAGGGTTTAGGGTTAGGGTTAGGGTTAGGGTTAGGGTTAGGGTTTAGTATTTAAGGTTAGGGTTAGCGTTAGGGTTAGGGTTTGGGTTTAGGGTTTAGGTTTAGGGTTAGGTTTAGTGTTAGGGTTTCGGGTTTCGTGTTAGGGTTAAGGTTATGGTTACGGTTAGGTACACGATTCGGGTTTGAGACATTGTTAGGTTTAGTGTTAGGGTTATAGTTAAGTTTAGGTTTTGGCTGATGGTTAAGGTTAGGTTTAGGGACAGGGTTAGTGACAGGTTGAGGGTTAGAGTTAAGGTTGGAGAGACGGTAAGGGTCAGAGTTAGGTTTAGCGACAGTGTTAGGGTTAGGGATCAGGTTAGGTTAGGGTTTAGGGTTAGGGTTAGGGTTAGGGTTAGGAATAGGGGAGGGTTAGTGTTTACATTTTAGGGTTAGGGTTTAGGGATAGGGTTAGGGTTAGGGTTAGGTTTAGAGTTAGGGTTATGGTTAGGGTTAGGTTTTAGGGATAGAGTTAGGGTTAGGGTTACGGTTTAGGTTTAGGTCAGGGTTAAGGTTAGGGTTTAGGGTTTAGGATTAGGGTTAGGGTTAGAGTTAGGGTTTAGGCTTTAGGGTTAGGGTTAGTGTTAGGGTTTACGGTTTAGGGTTAGGGTTAGGTTAGGGTTAGGGTTAGGGTTAGGTTTTAGGGATAGAGTTAGGGTTAGGGTTACGGTTTAGGTTTAGGGTCAGGGTTAAGGTTAGGGTTTAGGGTTTAGGGTTAGGGTTAGGGTTCGAGTTAGGGTTTAGGCTTTAGGGTTAGGGTTAGTGTTAGGGTTTACGGTTTAGAGTTAGGGTTAGGGTTAGGGTTAGGAATAGGGGAGTGTTAGTATTTACATTTTAGGGTTAGGGTTTAGGGATAGGGTTAGGGTTAGGGTTAGGGTTAGGGTTAGAGTTAGGATTTAGGCTTTAGGGTTAGGGTTAGGGTTCGAGTTAGGGCTTACGGTTTAGGGTTAGGGTTAGGGTTTCGGGTTTCGGGTTAGGGTTAGGTACACGATTCGGGTTTGAGACATGTTTAGGTTTAGTGATAGGGGTATGGTTAAGTTTAGGTTTTGGCTGATGGTTAAGGTTAGGTTTAGGGACAGGGTTAGTGACAGGGTGAGGGTTAGAGTTAAAGATAGAGAGATGGTAAGGGTCAGAGTTAGGTTTAGCGACAGTGTTAGGGTTATGGTTACGGTTAAGTTAGGGTTAGGTTTAGAGTTAGGGTTTAGGGTTAGGGTTAGGGTTAGGGTTTAGGATTAGGGTTAGGGTTATGGTTAGGGTTAGGGTTAGGGTTAGGGGCAGGATTAGGGTTTGGGACATGGTTAGGTTTACTGTTAGGGTAATATTAAGTTTAGGTTTTGTGTGATGCTTAAGTTTAGGTTTAGGGACAGGGTTAGTGACAGGGTGAGGGTTAGAGTTAAAGATAGAGAGACGGTAAGGGTCAGAGTTAGGTTTAGCGACAGTGTTAGGGTTAGGGATCAGGTTAGGTTAGGGTTTAGGGTTAGCGTTAGGGTTAGGGTTAGGAATAGGGGAGGGTTAGTGTTTACATTTTAGTGTTAGGGTTTAGGGATAGGGTTAGGGTTAGGGTTAGGGTTAGAGTTAGGGTTAGGGTTAGGGTTAGGGGTAGGTTTTAGTGATAGGGTTAGGGTTAGGGTTACGGTTTAGGTTTAGGGTTAGGGTTAAGGTTAGGGTTTAGGGTTTAGGGTTAGGGTTATGGTTAGAGTTAGGGTTTAGGCTTTAGGGTTAGGGTTAGTGTTAGGGTTTAGGGTTTCGGGTTAGGGTTAGGGTTAGGGTTAGGGTTAGGTTTAGGGTTAGGTTTTAGGGATAGGGTTAGGGTTAGGGTTACAGTTTAGGTTTAGGGTTAGGGTTAAGGTTAGGGTTTAGTGTTTAGGGTTAGGGTTAGGGTTAGAGTTATGGTTTAGGCTTTAGTGTTAGGGTTAGTGTTAGGGTTTAGGGTTTAGGGTTAGGGTTAGGGTTAGGGTTAGGGTTTAGTGTTTATGGTTAGGGTTAGCGTTAGGGTTAGGGTTTGGGTTTAGGGTTTAGGTTTAGGGTTAGGGTTAGTGTTAGGGTTTTGGGTTTAGTGTTAGGGTTAAGGTTAGGGTTAGGGTTAGGTACACGTTTTGGGTTTGAGACATGGTTAGGTTTAGTGTTAGGGTTATAGTTAAGTTTGGGTTTTGGCTGATGGTTAAGGTTAGGTTTAGGGACAGGGTTAGTTACAGGGTGAGGGTTAGAGTTAAGGTTTTAGAGACGGTAAGGGTCAGAGTTAGGTTTAGCGACAGTGTTAGGGTTAGGGATCAGGTTAGGTTAGGGTTTAGGGTTAGGGTTAGGGTTAGGGTTAGGAATAGGGGAGGGTTAGTGTTTACATTTTAGGGTTAGGGTTTAGGGATAGGGTTAGGGTTAGGGTTAGGGTTAGGGTTAGAGTTAGGATTTAGGCTTTAGGGATAGGGTTAGGGTTAGAGTTAGGACTTACGGTTTAGAGTTAGGGTTAGGGTTAGTGTTAGGGTTTCGAGTTTAGTGTTAGGGTTAAGGTTAGGGTTAGGGTTAGGTACATATTTCGGGTTTGAGACATGGTTAGGTTTAGTGTTAGGGTTATAGTTAAGTTTAGGTTTTGGCTGATGGTTAAGGTTAGGTTTAGGGACAGGGTTAGTTACAGGGTGAGGGTTAGAGTTAAAGATAGAGAGACGGTAAGGGTCAGAGTTAGGTTTAGCGACAGTGTTAGGGTTAGGGTTAGGGTTAGAGTTTAGGATTTTGGGTTAGGGTTATGGTTAGGGTTAAGGTTAGGGTTAGGGGCAGGATTAGGGTTTGGGAAATGGTTAGGTTTAGTGTAGGGTTATAGTTAAATTTTGGTTTTGGCTGATGGTTAAGGTTCGTTTTAGGGACAGGTTTAGTGACAGGGTGAGGGTTAGAGTTAAGTTTAGAGAGACGGTAAGGGTCAGAGTTAGGTTTAGCGACAGTGTTAGTGTTAGGGATCAGGTTAGGTTAGGGTTTAGGGTTAGGGTTAGGGTTAGAGTTAGGAATAGGGGAGGGTTAGTGTTTACATTTTAGGGTTAGGGTTTAGGGATAGGGTTAGGGTTAGGGTTAGGGTTAGGGTTAGAGTTAGGATTTAGGCTTTAGGGTTAGGGTTAGGGTTCGAGTTAGGGCTTACGGTTTAGGGTTAGGGTTAGGGTTTCGGGTTTCGGGTTAGGGTTAGGTACACGATTCGGGTTTGAGACATGTTTAGGTTTAGTGTTAGGGTTATGGTTAAGTTTAGGTTTTGGCTGATGGTTAAGGTTAGGTTTAGGGACAGGGTTAGTTACAGGGTGAGGGTTAGAGTTAAAGTTAGAGAGACGGTAAGGTACAGAGTTAGGTTTAGCGACAGTGTTAGGGTTAGGGTTAGGGTTAGGTTAGGGTTAGGGTTAGGGTTAGGTTTTAGGGATAGGGTTAGGGTTATGGTTACGGTTTAGGTTTAGGGTTAGGGTTAAGGTTAGGGTTTAGGGTTTAGGGTTAGGGTTAGGGTTAGGGTTAGCATTAGGTTTAGGGTTAGGGACAGGATTAGGGTTTGGGACATGGTTAGGTTTACTGTTAGGGTTATATTAAGTTTAGGTTTTGTCTGATGCTTAAGTTTCGGTTAGGGACAGGGTTAGTGACAGGGTGAGGGTTAGAGTTAAGGTTGGAGAGACGGTAAGGGTCAGAGTTAGGTTTAGCGACAGTGTTAGGGTTAGGGATCAGGTTAGGTTAGGGTTTAGGGTTAGGGTTAGGGTTAGGGTTAGGAATAGGGGATGGTTAGTGTTTACATTTTAGGGCTAGGGTTTAGGGATAGGGTTAGGGTTAGGGTTAGGGTTAGAGTTAGGGTTAGGGTTAGGGTTAGGGTTAGGGTTAGGGTTAGGTTTTAGGGATAGGGTTAGGGTTAGGGTTACGGTTTAGGTTTAGGGTTAGGGTTAAGGTTAGGGTTTAGGGTTTAGGGTTAGGGTTATGGTTAGAGTTAGGGTTTAGGCTTTAGGGTTAGGGTTAGTGTTAGGGTTTAGGGTTTCGGGTTAGGGTTAGGGTTAGGGTTAGGGTTAGGTTTAGGGTTAGGTTTTAGGGATAGGGTTAGGGTTAGGGTTACAGTTTAGGTTTAGGGTTAGGGTTAAGGTTAGGGTTTAGTGTTTAGGGTTAGGGTTAGGGTTAGAGTTATGGTTTAGGCTTTAGTGTTAGGGTTAGTGTTAGGGTTTAGGGTTTAGGGTTAGGGTTAGGGTTAGGGTTAGGGTTTAGTGTTTATGGTTAGGGTTAGCGTTAGGGTTAGGGTTTGGGTTTAGGGTTTAGGTTTAGGGTTAGGGTTAGTGTTAGGGTTTTGGGTTTAGTGTTAGGGTTAAGGTTAGGGTTAGGGTTAGGTACACGTTTTGGGTTTGAGACATGGTTAGGTTTAGTGTTAGGGTTATAGTTAAGTTTGGGTTTTGGCTGATGGTTAAGGTTAGGTTTAGGGACAGGGTTAGTTACAGGGTGAGGGTTAGAGTTAAGGTTTTAGAGACGGTAAGGGTCAGAGTTAGGTTTAGCGACAGTGTTAGGGTTAGGGATCAGGTTAGGTTAGGGTTTAGGGTTAGGGTTAGGGTTAGGGTTAGGAATAGGGGAGGGTTAGTGTTTACATTTTAGGGTTAGGGTTTAGGGATAGGGTTAGGGTTAGGGTTAGGGTTAGGGTTAGAGTTAGGATTTAGGCTTTAGGGATAGGGTTAGGGTTAGAGTTAGGACTTACGGTTTAGAGTTAGGGTTAGGGTTAGTGTTAGGGTTTCGAGTTTAGTGTTAGGGTTAAGGTTAGGGTTAGGGTTAGGTACATATTTCGGGTTTGAGACATGGTTAGGTTTAGTGTTAGGGTTATAGTTAAGTTTAGGTTTTGGCTGATGGTTAAGGTTAGGTTTAGGGACAGGGTTAGTTACAGGGTGAGGGTTAGAGTTAAAGATAGAGAGACGGTAAGGGTCAGAGTTAGGTTTAGCGACAGTGTTAGGGTTAGGGTTAGGGTTAGAGTTTAGGATTTTGGGTTAGGGTTATGGTTAGGGTTAAGGTTAGGGTTAGGGGCAGGATTAGGGTTTGGGAAATGGTTAGGTTTAGTGTAGGGTTATAGTTAAATTTTGGTTTTGGCTGATGGTTAAGGTTCGTTTTAGGGACAGGTTTAGTGACAGGGTGAGGGTTAGAGTTAAGTTTAGAGAGACGGTAAGGGTCAGAGTTAGGTTTAGCGACAGTGTTAGTGTTAGGGATCAGGTTAGGTTAGGGTTTAGGGTTAGGGTTAGGGTTAGAGTTAGGAATAGGGGAGGGTTAGTGTTTACATTTTAGGGTTAGGGTTTAGGGATAGGGTTAGGGTTAGGGTTAGGGTTAGGGTTAGAGTTAGGATTTAGGCTTTAGGGTTAGGGTTAGGGTTCGAGTTAGGGCTTACGGTTTAGGGTTAGGGTTAGGGTTTCGGGTTTCGGGTTAGGGTTAGGTACACGATTCGGGTTTGAGACATGTTTAGGTTTAGTGTTAGGGTTATGGTTAAGTTTAGGTTTTGGCTGATGGTTAAGGTTAGGTTTAGGGACAGGGTTAGTTACAGGGTGAGGGTTAGAGTTAAAGTTAGAGAGACGGTAAGGTACAGAGTTAGGTTTAGCGACAGTGTTAGGGTTAGGGTTAGGGTTAGGTTAGGGTTAGGGTTAGGGTTAGGTTTTAGGGATAGGGTTAGGGTTATGGTTACGGTTTAGGTTTAGGGTTAGGGTTAAGGTTAGGGTTTAGGGTTTAGGGTTAGGGTTAGGGTTAGGGTTAGCATTAGGTTTAGGGTTAGGGACAGGATTAGGGTTTGGGACATGGTTAGGTTTACTGTTAGGGTTATATTAAGTTTAGGTTTTGTCTGATGCTTAAGTTTCGGTTAGGGACAGGGTTAGTGACAGGGTGAGGGTTAGAGTTAAGGTTGGAGAGACGGTAAGGGTCAGAGTTAGGTTTAGCGACAGTGTTAGGGTTAGGGATCAGGTTAGGTTAGGGTTTAGGGTTAGGGTTAGGGTTAGGGTTAGGAATAGGGGAGGGTTAGTGTTTACATTTCAGGGTTAGGGTTTAGGGTTAGGGTTAGGGTTAGAGTTAGGGTTTAGGCTTTAGGGTTAGGGTTAGTGTTAGGGTTTAGGGTTTAGGGTTAGGGTTAGGGTTAGGGTTTCGGGGTTAGGGTTAGGGTTAGGGTTTAGTGTTTATGGTTAGGGTTAGCGTTAGGGTTAGGGTTTGGGTTTAGTGTTTAGGTTTAGGGTTAGGGTTAGTGTTAGGGTTAGGGTTAGGGTTAGGGTTAGGGTTAGGGTTAGGGACAGGATTAGGGTTTGGGACATGGTTAGGTTTACTGTTAGGGCAATATTAAGTTTAGGTTTTGTCTGATGCTTAAGTTTAGGTTTAGGGACAGGGTTAGTGACAGGGTGAGGGTTAGAGTTAAGGTTGGAGAGACGGTAAGGGTCAGAGTTAGGTTTAGCGACAGTGTTAGGGTTAGGGATCAGGTTAGGTTAGGGTTTAGGGTTAGGGTTAGGGTTAGGGTTAGGAATAGGGGAAGGTTAGTGTTTACATTTTAGGGTTAGGGTTTAGGGATAGGGTTAGGGTTAGGGTTAGGGTTAGGGTTAGAGTTAGGATTTAGGCTTTAGGGATAGGGTTAGGGTTAGAGTTAGGACTTACGGTTTAGAGTTAGGGTTAGGGTTTCGAGTTTAGTGTTAGGGTTAAGGTTAGGGTTAGGGTTAGGTACACATTTCGGGTTTGAGACATGGTTAGGTTTAGTGTTAGGGTTATAGTTAAGTTTAGGTTTTGGCTGATGGTTAAGGTTAGGTTTAGGGACAGGGTTAGTTACAGGGTGAGGGTTAGAGTTAAAGATAGAGAGACGGTAAGGGTCAGAGTTAGGTTTAGCGACAGTGTTAGGGTTAGGGTTAGGGTTAGATTTTAGGATTTAGGGTTAGGGTTATGGTTAGGGTTAAGGTTATGGTTAGGGGCAGGATTAGGGTTTGGGAAATGGTTAGGTTTAGTGTAGGGTTATAGTTAAATTTTGGTTTTGGCTGATGGTTAAGGTTCGTTTTAGGGACAGGTTTAGTGACAGGGTGAGGGTTAGAGTTAAGTTTAGAGAGACGGTAAGGGTCAGAGTTAGGTTTAGCGACAGTGTTAGTGTTAGGGATCAGGTTAGGTTAGGGTTTAGGGTTAGGGTTAGGGTTAGAGTTAGGAATAGGGGAGGGTTAGTGTTTACATTTTAGGGTTAGGGTTTTGGGATAGGGTTAGGGTTAGGGTTAGTGTTAGGGTTAGAGTTAGGATTTAGGCTTTAGGGTTAGGGTTAGGGTTCGAGTTAGGGCTTACGGTTTAGGGTTAGGGTTAGGGTTTCGGGTTTCGGGTTAGGGTTAGGTACACGATTCGGGTTTGAGACATGTTTAGGTTTAGTGTTAGGGTTATGGTTAAGTTTAGGTTTTGGCTGATGGTTAAGGTTAGGTTTAGGGCCAGGGTTAGTTACAGGGTGAGGGTTAGAGTTAAAGTTAGAGAGACGGTAAGGTACAGAGTTAGGTTTAGCGACAGTGTTAGGGTTTGGGTTAGGGTTAGGTTAGGGTTAGGTTTAGTGTTAGGTTTTAGGGATAGGGTTAGGGTTAGGGTTACGGTTTAGGTTTAGGGTTAGGGTTAAGGTTAGGGTTTAGGGTTTAGGGTTAGGGTTAGGGTTAGGGTTAGCATTAGGTTTAGGGTTAGGGACAGGATTAGGGTTTGGGACATGGTTAGGTTTCCTTTTAGGGTTATATTAAGTTTAGGTTTTGTCTGTTGCTTAAGTTTAGGTTTAGGGACAGGGTTAGTGCCAGGGTGAGGGTTAGAGTTAAGGTTGGAGAGACGGTAAGGGTCAGAGTTAGGTTTAGCGACAGTGTTAGGGTTAGGGATCAGGTTAGGTTAGGGTTTAGGGTTAGGGTTAGGGTTAGGGTTAGGAATAGGGGAGGGTTATTGTTTACATTTCAGGGTTAGGGTTTAGGGTTAGGGTTAGGGTTAGAGTTAGGGTTTAGGCTTTAGGGTTAGGGTTAGTGTTAGGGTTTAGGGTTTAGGGTTAGGGTTAGGGTTAGGGTTAGGGTTTAGTATTTAAGGTTAGGGTTAGCGTTAGGGTTAGGGTTTGGGTTTAGGGTTTAGGTTTAGGGTTAGGTTTAGTGTTAGGGTTAGGAATAGGGGAGGGTTAGTGTTTACATTTTAGGGTTAGGGTTTAGGGATAGGGTTAGGGTTAGGGTTAGGGTTAGAGTTAGGGTTAGGGTTAGGGTTAGGTTTTAGGGATAGGGTTAGGGTTAGGGTTACGGTTTAGGTTTAGGGTCAGGGTTAAGGTTAGGGTTTAGGGTTTAGGGTTAGGGTTAGGGTTAGAGTTAGGGTTTAGGCTTTAGGGTTCGGGTTAGTGTTAGGGTTTACGGTTTAGGGTTAGTGTTAGGGTTAGGGTTAGGGTTAGGGTTTAGTGTTTATGGTTAGAGTTAGCGTTAGGGTTAGGTTTTGGGTTTATTGTTTAGGTTTAGGGTTATGGTTAGGGTTAGGGTTAGGGTTAGGGGCAGGATTAGGGTTTGGGACATGGTTAGGTTTACTGTTAGGGTTATATTAAGCTTAGGTTTTGTCTGATGCTTAAGTTTAGGTTTAGGGACAGGGTTAGTGACAGGGTGAGGTTTAGAGTTAAGGTTGGAGAGACGGTAAGCGTCAGAGTTAGGTTTAGCGACAGTGCTAGGGTTAGGGATCAGGTTAGGTTAGGGTTTAGGGTTAGGGTTTGGGTTAGGGTTAGGAATAGGGGAGGGTTTGTGTTTACATTTATGGTTAGGGTTTAGGGATAGGTTTAGTGTTAGGGTTAGGGTTAGAGTTAGGGTTAGGCTTAGGGTTAGTGTTAGGGTTAGGTTTTAGGGATAGGGTTAGGGTTAGGGTTTAGGGTTTAGGGTTAGGGTTAGGGTTAGAGTTAGGGTTTAGGCTTTAGGGTTAGGGTTAGTGTTAGGGTTCAGGGTTTAGGGTTAGGGTTAGGGTTAGGGTTAGGGTTAGGGTTTAGTGTTTATGGTTAGGGTTAGCGTTAGGGTTAGGGTTTGGGTTTAGTGTTTAGGTTTAGGGTTAGGGTTAGTGTTAGGGTTTCGAGTTTCGTGTTAGGGTTAAGGTTACGGTTAGGGTTAGGTACACGTTTCGGGTTTGAGACATGTTTAGGTTTAGTGTTAGGGTTATAGTTAAGTTTAGGTTTTGGCTGATGGTTAAGGTTAGGTTTAGGGACAGGGTTAGTTACAGGGTGAGGGTTAGAGTTAAAGATAGAGAGACGGTAAGGGTCAGAGTTAGGTTTAGCGACAGTGTTAGTGTTAGGGTTAGGGTTAGAGTTTAGGATTTAGGGTTAGGGTTATGGTTAGGGTTAGGGTTAGGGTTAGGGGCAGGATTAGGGTTTGGGAAATGGTTAGGTTTAGTGTAGGGTTATAGTTAAATTTTGGTTTTGGCTGATGGTTAAGGTTCGTTTTAGGGACAGGTTTAGTGACAGGGTGAGGGTTAGAGTTAAGTTTAGAGAGACGGTAAGGGTCAGAGTTAGGTTTAGCGACAGTGTTAGTGTTAGGGATCAGGTTAGGTTAGGGTTTAGGGTTAGGGTTAGGGTTAGAGTTAGGAATAGGGGAGGGTTAGTGTTTACATTTTAGGGTTAGGGTTTAGGGATAGGGTTAGGGTTAGGGTTAGGGTTAGGGTTAGAGTTAGGATTTAGGCTTTAGGGTTAGGGTTAGGGTTCGAGTTAGGGCTTACGGTTTAGGGTTAGGGTTAGGGTTTCGGGTTTCGGGTTAGGGTTAGGTACACGATTCGGGTTTGAGACATGTTTAGGTTTAGTGTTAGGGTTATGGTTAAGTTTAGGTTTTGGCTGATGGTTAAGGTTAGGTTTAGGGACAGGGTTAGTTACAGGGTGAGGGTTAGAGTTAAAGTTAGAGAGACGGTAAGGTACAGTGTTAGGTTTAGCGACAGTGTTAGGGTTAGGGTTAGGGTTAGGTTAGGGTTAGGGTTAGGGTTAGGTTTTAGGGATAGGGTTAGGGTTAGGGTTACGGTTTAGGTTTAGGGTTAGGGTTAAGGTTAGGGTTAGGGTTAGGGTTAGCATTAGGTTTAGGGTTAGGGACAGGATTAGGGTTTGGGACATGGTTAGGTTTACTGTTAGGGTTATATTAAGTTTAGGTTTTGTCTGATGCTTAAGTTTAGGTTTAGGGACAGGGTTAGTGACAGGGTGAGGGTTAGAGTTAAGGTTGGAGAGACGGTAAGGGTCAGAGTTAGGTTTAGCGACAGTGTTAGGGTTAGGGATCAGGTTAGGTTAGGGTTTAGGGTTAGGGTTAGGGTTAGGGTTAGGAATAGGGGAGGGTTAGTGTTTACATTTCAGGGTTAGGGTTTAGGGTTAGGGTTAGGGTTAGAGTTAGGGTTTAGGCTTTAGGGTTAGGGTTAGTGTTAGGGTTTAGGGTTTAGGGTTAGGGTTAGGGTTAGGGTTAGGGTTAGGGTTTAGTATTTAAGGTTAGGGTTAGCGTTAGAGTTAGGGTTTGGGTTTAGGGTTTAGGTTTAGGGTTAGGTTTAGTGTTAGGGTTTCGGGTTTAGTGTTAGGGTTAAGGTTATGGTTAGGGTTAGGTACACGATTCAGGTTTGAGACATTGTTAGGTTTAGTGTTAGCGTTATAGTTAAGTTTAGGTTTTGGCTGATGGTTAAGGTTAGGTTTAGGGACAGGGTTAGTTACAGGGTGAGGGTTAGAGTTAAAGATAGAGAGACGGTAAGTGTCACAGTTAGGTTTAGCGACAGTGTCAGGGTTAGGGTTAGGGTTAGGTTAGGGTTAGGGTTAGGGTTAGGGTTAGGGTTAGGTTTTAGGGATAGGGTTAGGGTTAGGGTTACGGTTTAGGTTTAGGGTTAGGGTTAAGGTTAGGGTTTAGGGTTTAGGGTTAGGGTTAGTGTTAGGGTTAGCATTAGTTTTAGGGTTAGGGACAGGATTAGGGTTTGGGACATGGTTAGGTTTACTGTTAGGGTTATATTAAGTTTAGGTTTTGTCTGATGCTTAAGTTTAGGTTTAGGGACAGGGTTAGTGACAGGGTGAGGGTTAGAGTTAAGGTTGGAGAGACGG
>CM063090.1:110853334-110870834 GCA_031876335.1 Hipposideros larvatus | reverse complement strand
TAGGGTTAGGGTTAGGGTTAGGGTTAGGGTTAGGTTTTAGGGATAGGGTTAGGGTTAGGGTTACGGTTTAGGTTTAGGGTTAGGGTTCAGTTTAGGTTTAGGGTTTAGGGTTAGGGTTACGGTTAGAGTTAGGGTTTAGGCTTTAGGGTTAGGGTTAGGGTTAGGGTTAGGGTTAGGGTTTTGGGTTTAGTGTTAGGGTTAGGTTTGGGTTAGGGTTAGGTACACGTTTCGGGTTTGAGACATGGTTAGGTTTAGTGTTAGGGTTATAGTTAAGTTTAGGTTTTGGCTGATGGTTAAGGTTAGGTTTAGGGACAGGGTTAGTTACAGGGTGAGGGTTAGAGTTAAAGATAGAGAGACGGTAAGAGTCAGAGTTCGGTTTAGCGACAGTGTTAGGGTTAGGGTTAGGGTTAGGTTAGGGTTAGGGTTAGGGTTAGGGTTAGGTTTTAGGGATAGGGTTAGGGTTAGGGTTACGGTTTAGGTTTAGGGTTTGGTTTAAGGTTAGGGTTTAGGGTTAGGGTTAGGGTTAGGGTTAGCATTAGTTTTAGGGTTAGGGACAGGATTAGGGTTTGGGACATGGTTAGGTTTACTGTTAGGGTTATATTAAGTTTAGGTTTTGTCTGATGCTTAAGTTTAGGTTTAGGGACAGGGTTAGTGACAGGGTGAGGATTAGAGTTAAGGTTGGAGAGACGGTAAGGGTCAGAGTTAGGTTTAGCGACAGTGTTAGGGTTAGGGATCAGGTTAGGTTAGGGTTTAGGGTTAGGGTTAGGTTTAGGGTTAGGAATAGGGGAGGGTTAGTGTTTACATTTTAGGGTTAGGGTTTAGGGATAGGGTTAGGGTTAGGGTTAGGGTTAGAGTTAGGGTTAGGGTTAGGGTTAGGTTTTAGGGATAGGGTTAGGATTAGGGTTAGAGTTTAGGTTTAGGGTTAGGGTTAAGGTTAGGGTTTAGGGTTTAGGGTTAGGGTTAGGGTTAGAGTTAGGGTTTAGGCTTTAGGGTTAGGGTTAGTGTTAGGGTTTAGGGTTTAGGGTTAGGGTTAGGGTTAGGGTTAGGGTTAGGGTTTAGTGTTTATGGTTAGGGTTAGCGTTAGGGTTAGGTTTTGGGTTTAGTGTTTAGGTTTAGGGTTAGGATTAGTGTTAGGGTTAGGGTTAGGGTTAGGGTTAGGGTTAGGGACAGGATTAGGGTTTGGGACATGGTTAGGTTTACTGTTAGTGTAATATTAAGTTTAGGTTTTGTCTGATGCTTAAGTTTAGGTTTAGGGACAGGGTTAGTGACAGGGTGAGGGTTAGAGTTAAGGTTGGAGAGACGGTAAGGGTCAAAGTTAGGTTTAGCGACAGTGTTAGGGTTAGGGATCAGGTTAGGTTAGGGTTTAGGGTTAGGGTTAGGGTTAGGGTTAGGAATAGGGGAGGGTTAGTGTTTACATTTTAGGGTTAGGGTTTAGGGATAGGGTTAGGGTTAGGGTTAGAGTTAGGGTTAGGGTTAGGGTTAGGGTTAGGGTTAGGTTTTAGGGATAGGGTTAGGGTTAGGGTTACGGTTTAGGTTTAGGGTTAGGGTTCAGGTTAGGGTTTAGGGTTTAGGGTTAGGGTTCCGGTTAGAGTTAGGGTTTAGGCTTTAGGGTTAGGGTTAGGGTTAGGGTTAGGGTTAGGGTTTTGGGTTTAGTGTTAGGGTTAAGGTTAGGGTTAGGTTTAGGTACACGTTTCGGTTTTGAGACATGGTTAGGTTTAGTGTTAGTGTTATCGTTAAGTTTAGGTTTTGGCTGATGGTTAAGGTTAGGTTTAGGGACAGGGTTAGTTACATGGTGAGGGTTAGAGTTAAAGATAGAGAGACGGTAAGAGTCAGAGTTAGGTTTAGCGACAGTGTTAGGGTTAGGGATAGGGTTAGGTTAGGTTTAGGGTTAGAGTTAGGGTTAGGGTTAGGGTTAGGGTCAGGATTACGGTTTGGGAAATGGTTAGGTTTAGTGTAGGGTTATAGTTAAATTTTGGTTTTGGCGGATGGTTAAGGTTAGTTTTAGGGACAGGTTTAGTGACAGGGTGAGGGTTAGAGTTAAGTTTAGAGAGACGGTAAGGGTCAGAGTTAGGTTTAGCGACAGTGTTAGTGTTAGGAATCAGATTAGGTTAGGGTTTAGGGTTAGGGTTAGGGTTAGGGTTAGGAATAGGGGAGGGTTAGTGTTTACATTTTAGGGTTAGGGTTTAGGGATAGGGTTAGGGTTAGGGTTAGGGTTAGAGTTAGGATTTAGGCTTTAGGGTTAGGGTTAGGGTTAGAGTTAGGGCTTACGGTTTAGGGTTAGGGTTAAGGTTAGGGTTAGGGTTTCGGGTTTCGGGTTAGGGTTAAGTTTAGGGTTAGTGTTAGGTACACGATTCGGGTTTGAGACATGGTTAGGTTTAGTGTTAGGGTTATAGTTAAGTTTAGGTTTTGGCTGATAGTTAAGGTTAGGTTTAGGGACAGGGTTAGTTACAGGGTGAGGGTTAGAGTTAAACATAGAGAGACGGTAAGTGTCAGAGTTAAGTTTAGCGACAGTGTTAGGGTTAGGTTTAGGGTTAGGTTAGGGATAGGGTTAGGGTTAGGGTTAGGTTTTAGGGATAGGGTTAGGGTTAGGGTTACGGTTTAGGTTTAGGTTTAGGGTTAAGGTTAGGGTTTAGGGTTTAGGGTTAGGGTTAGGGTTAGGTTTAGCATTAATTTTAGGGTTAGGGACAGGATTAGGGTTTGGGACATGGTTAGGTTTACTGTTAGGGTTATATTAAGTTTAGGTTTTGTCTGATGCTTAAGTTTAGGTTTAGGGACAGGGTTAGTGACAGGGTGAGGGTTAGAGTTAAGGTTGGAGAGACGGTAAGGGTCAGAGTTAGGTTTAGCGACAGTGTTAGGGTTAGGGATCAGGTTAGGTTAGGGTTTAGGGTTAGGGTTAGGGTTAGGGTTAGGAATAGGGGAGGGTTAGTGTTTACATTTTAGGGTTAGGGTTTAGGGATAGGGTTAGGGTTAGGGTTAGGGTTAGAGTTAGGGTTAGGGTTAGGTTTTAGGGATATGGTTAGGGTTAGTGTTACGGTTTAGGTTTAGGGTTAGGGTTAAGGTTAGGGTTTAGGGTTAGGGGCAGGATTAGGGTTTGGGACATGGTTAGGTTTACTGTTAGGGTTATATTAAGTTAGGTTTTGTCTGATGCTTAAGTTTAGGTTTAGGGACAGGGTTAGTGACAGGGTGAGGGTTAGAGTTAAGGTTGGAGAGACGGTAAGGGTCAAAGTTAGGTTTAGCGACAGTGTTAGGGTTAGGGATCAGGTTAGGTTAGGGTTTAGGGTTAGGGTTAGGTTTAGGGTTAGGAATAGGGGAGGGTTAGTGTTTACATTTTAGGGTTAGGGTTTAGGGATAGGGTTAGGGTTAGGGTTAGAGTTAGGGTTAGGGTTAGGGTTAGGGTTAGGTTTAGGTTAGGGATATGGTTAGGGTTAGGGTTACGGTTTAGGTTTAGGGTTAGGGTTCAGGTTAGGGTTTAGGGTTTAGGGTTAGGGTTACGGTTAGAGTTAGGGTTTAGGCTTTAGGGTTAGGGTTAGGGTTAGGGTTAGGGTTAGGGTTTTGGGTTTAGTGTTAGGGTTAAGGTTAGGGTTAGGGTTAGGTACACGTTTCGGGTTTGAGACATGGTTAGGTTTAGTGTTAGTGTTATCGTTAAGTTTAGGTTTTGGCTGATGGTTAAGGTTAGGTTTCGGGACAGGGTTACTTACATGGTGAGGGTTAGAGTTAAAGATAGAGAGACGGTAACAGTCAGAGTTAGGTTTAGCGACAGTGTTAGGGTTAGGGATAGGGTTAGGTTAGGGTTAGGGTTAGAGTTAGGGTTAGGGTTAGGGTTAGGGTCAGGATTACGGTTTGGGAAATGGTTAGGTTTATTGTAGGGTTATAGTTAAATATTGGTTTTGGCGGATGGTTAAGGTTAGTTTTAGGGACAGGTTTAGTGACAGGGTGAGGTTTAGTGTTAAGTTTAGAGAGACGGTAAGGGTCAGAGTTAGGTTTAGCGACAGTGTTAGTGTTAGGAATCAGATTAGGTTAGGGTTTAGGGTTAGGGTTAGGGTTAGGGTTAGGAATAGGGGAGGGTTAGTGTTTACATTTTAGGGTTAGGGTTTAGGGATAGGGTTAGGGTTAGAGTTAGGATTTAGGCTTTAGGGTTAGGGTTAGGGTTAGAGTTAGGGCTTACGGTTTAGGGTTAGGGTTAAGGTTAGGGTTAGGGTTTCGGGTTTCGGGTTAGGGTTAAGTTTAGGGTTAGTGTTAGGTACACGATTCGGGTTTGAGACATGGTTAGGTTTAGTGTTAGGGTTATAGTTAAGTTTAGGTTTTGGCTGATGGTTAAGGTTAGGTTTAGGGACAGGGTTAGTTACAGGGTGAGGGTTAGAGTTAAACATAGAGAGACGGTAAGTGTCAGAGTTAGGTTTAGCGACAGTGTTAGGGTTAGGTTTAGGGTTAGGTTAGGGTTAGGGTTAGGGTTAGGGTTAGGTTTTAGGGATAGGGTTAGGGTTAGGGTTACGGTTTAGGTTTAGGGTTAGGGTTAAGGTTAGGGTTTAGGGTTTAGGGTTAGGGTTAGGGTTAGGGTTAGCATTAGTTTTAGGGTTAGGGACAGGATTAGGGTTTGGGACATGTTTAGGTTTACTGTTAGGGTTATATTCAGTTTAGGTTTTGTCTGATGCTTAAGTTTAGGTTTAGGGACAGGGTTAGTGACAGGGTGAGGGTTAGAGTTAAGGTTGGAGAGACGGTAAGGGTCAGAGTTAGGTTTAGCGACAGTGTTAGGGTTAGGGATCAGGTTAGGTTAGGGTTTAGGGTTAGGGTTAGGGTTAGGGTTAGGAATAGGGGAGGGTTAGTGTTTACATTTTAGGGTTAGGGTTTAGGGATAGGGTTAGGGTTAGGGTTAGGGTTAGAGTTAGGGTTAGGGTTAGGTTTTAGGGATATGGTTAGGGTTAGGGTTACGGTTTAGGTTTAGGGTTAGGGTTAAGGTTAGGGTTTAGGTTTAGGGGCAGGATTAGTGTTTGGGACATGGTTAGGTTTACTGTTAGGGTTATATTAAGTTTAGGTTTTGTCTGATGCTTAAGTTTAGGTTTAGGGACAGGGTTAGTGACAGGGTGAGGGTTAGAGTTAAGGTTGGAGAGACGGTAAGGGTCAAAGTTAGGTTTAGCGACAGTGTTAGGGTTAGGGATCAGGTTAGGTTAGGGTTTAGGGTTAGGGTTAGGGTTACGGTTAGGAATAGGGGAGGGTTAGTGTTTACATTTTAGGGTTAGGGTTTAGGGATAGGGTTAGGGTTAGGGTTAGAGTTAGGGTTAGGGTTAGGGTTAGGGTTAGGGTTAGATTTTAGGGATAGGGTTAGGGTTAGGGTTACGGTTTAGGTTTAGGGTTAGGGTTCAGGTTAGGGGTTAGGGTTTAGGGTTAGGGTTACGGTTAGAGTTAGGGTTTAGGCTTTAGGGTTAGGGTTAGGGTTAGGGTTAGGGTTAGGGTTTTGGGTTTAGTGTTAGGATTAAGGTTAGGGTTAGGGTTAGTGTTAGGGTTTCGAGTTTAGTGTTAGGGTTAAGGTTTAGGGTTAGGGTTAGGTACACGTTTCGGGTTTGAGACATGGTTAGGTTTAGTGTTAGGAAAATAGTTAAGTTTAGGTTTTGGCTGATGGTTAAGGTTAGGTTTAGGGACAGGGTTAGTTACAGGGTGAGGGTTAGAGTTAAAGATAGAGAGACGGTAAGAGTCAGAGTTAGGTTTAGCGACAGTGTTAGGGTTAGGGTTAGGGTTAGAGTTAGGGTTTAGGGTTAGGATTAGGGTTAGGGTTTAGGATTTAGGGTTAGGGTTATGGTTAGGGTTAGGGTTTGGGTTAGGGGCAGGATAAGGGTTTGGGAAATGGTTAGGTTTAGTGTAGGGTTATAGTTAAATTTTGGTTTTGGCTGATGGTTAAGGTTAGTTTTAGGGACAGGTTTAGTGACAGGGTGAGGGTTAGAGTTAAGTTTAGAGAGACGGTAAGGGTCAGAGTTAGGTTTAGCGACAGTGTTAGTGTTAGGGATCAGGTTAGGTTAGGGTTTAGGGTTAGCGTTAGGGTTAGAGTTAGTAATAGGGGAGGGTTAGTGTTTACATTTTAGGGTTAGGGTTTAGGGATAGGGTTAGGGTTAGGGTTAGGGTTAGGGTTAGGGTTAGGTTTAGGGTTTAGTGTTTATGGTTAGGGTTAGCGTTAGTGTTAAGGTTTGGGTTTAGGGTTTAGGTTTAGGGTTAGGGTTAGTGTTAGGGTTTCGGGTTTAGTGTTAGGGTTAAGGTTAGGGTTAGTGTTAGGTACACGTTTCGTGTTTGAGACATGGTTAGGTTTAGTGTTAGGGTTATAGTTAAGTTTAGGTTTTGGCTGATGGTTAAGGTTAGGTTTAGGGACAGGGTAAGTTACACGGTGAGGGTTAGAGTTAAAGATAGAGAGACGGTAAGTGTCAGAGTTAGGTTTAGCGACAGTGTTAGGGTTAGGGTTAGGGTTAGGTTAGGGTTAGGGTTAGGGTTAGGGTTAGGGTTAGGTTTTAGGGATAGGGTTAGTGTTAGGGTTCCGGTTTAGGTTTAGGGTTAGGGTTAAGGTTAGGGTTTAGGGTTTAGGGTTAGGGTTAGGGTTAGGGTTAGCATTAGTTTTAGGGTTAGGGACAGGATTAGGGTTTGGGACATGGTTAGGTTTACTGTTAGGGTTATATTAAGTTTAGGTTTTGTCTGATGCTTAAGTTTATGTTTAGGGACAGGGTTAGTGACAGGGTGAGGGTTAGAGTTAAGGTTGGAGAGACCGTAAGGGTCAGAGTAAGGTTTAGCGACAGTGTTAGGGTTAGGGATCAGGTTAGGTTAGGGTTTAGGGTTAGGGTTAGGGTTAGGGTTAGGAATAGGGGAGGGTTAGTGTTTACATTTTAGGGTTAGGGTTTAGGGATAGGGTTAGGGTTAGGGTTAGGGTTAGAGTTAGGGTTAGGGTTAGGGTTAGGTTTTAGGGATAGGGTAAGGGTTAGGGTTACGGTTTAGGTTTAGTGTTAGGGTTAAGGTTAGGGTTTAGGGTTTAGGGTTAGGGTTAGGGTTAGAGATAGGGTTTAGGCTTTAGGGTTAGGGTTAGTGTTAGGGTTTAGGGTTTAGTGTTAGGGTTAGGGTTAGGGTTAGGGTTAGGGTTTAGTGTTTATGGTTAGGGTTAGCGTTTGGGTTAGGGTTTGGGTTTAGTGTTTAGGTTTAGGGTTAGGGTTAGTGTTAGGGTTAGGGTTAGGGTTAGGGTTAGGGTTAGGGACAGGATTAGGGTTTGGGACATGGTTAGGTTTACTGTTAGGGTAATATTAAGTTTAGGTTTTGTGTGATGCTTAAGTTTAGGTTTAGGGACAGGGTTAGTGACAAGGTGAGGTTTAGAGTTAAGGTTGGAGAGACGGTAAGGGTCAGAGTTAGGTTTAGCGACAGTGTTAGGGTTAGGGATCAGGTTAGGTTAGGGTTTAGGGTTAGGGTTAGGGTTAGGGTTAGGAATAGGGGAGGGTTAGTGTTTACATTTTAGGGTTAGGGTTTAGGGATATGGTTAGTGTTAGGGTTAGGGTTAGAGTTAGGGTTAGGCTTAGGGTTAGTGTTAGGGTTAGGTTTTAGGGATAGGGTTAGGGTTAGGGTTTAGGGTTTAGGGTTAGGGTTAGGGTTAGAGTTAGTGTTTAGGCTTTAGGGTTAGGGTTAGTGTTAGGGTTTAGGGTTTAGGGTTAGGGTTAGGGTTAGGGTTAGGGTTAGGGTTAGGGTTTAGTGTTTATGGTTAGGGTTAGCGTTAGGGTTAGGTTTTGGGTTTAGTGTTTAGGTTTAGGGTTAGTGTTAGTGTTAGGGTTTCGAGTTTAGTGTTAGGGTTAAGGTTAGGGTTAGGGTTAGGTACACGTTTCGGGTTTGAGACATGGTTAGGTTTAGTGTTAGGGTTATAGTTAAGTTTAGGTTTTGGCTGATGGTTAAGGTTAGGTTTAGGGACAGGGTTAGTTACAGGGTGAGGGTTAGAGTTAAAGATAGAGAGACGGTAAGGGTCAGAGTTAGGTTTAGCGACAGTGTTAGGGTTAGGGATCAGGTTAGGTTAGGGTTTAGGGTTAGGGTTAGGGTTAGGGTTAGGAATAGGGAAGGGTTAGTGTTTACATTTTAGGGTTAGGGTTTAGGGATAGGGTTAGTGTTAGGGTTAGGGTTAGAGTTAGTGTTAGGCTTAGGGTTAGTGTTAGGGTTAGGTTTTAGGGATAGGGTTAGGGTTAGGGTTTAGGGTTTAGTGTTAGGGTTAGGGTTAGAGTTAGTGTTTAGGCTTTAGGGTTAGGGTTAGTGTTAGGGTTTAGGGTTTAGGGTTAGGGTTAGGGTTAGGGTTAGGGTTAGGGTTAGGGTTTAGTGTTTATGGTTAGGGTTAGCGTTAGGGTTAGGGTTTGGGTTTAGTGTTTAGGTTTAGGGTTAGGGTTAGTGTTAGGGTTAGGTTTTAGGGATAGGGTTAGGGTTAGGGTTTAGGGTGTAGGGTTAGGGTTAGGGTTAGAGTTAGTGTTTAGGCTTTAGGGTTAGGGTTAGTGTTAGGGTTTAGGGTTTAGGGTTAGGGTTAGGGTTAGGGTTAGGGTTAGGGTTAGGGTTTAGTGTTTATGGTTAGGGTTAGCGTTAGGGTTAGGGTTTGGGTTTAGTGTTTAGGTTTAGGGTTAGGGTTAGTGTTAGGGTTTCGAGTTTAGTGTTAGGGTTAAGTTTAGGGTTAGGGTTAGGTACACGTTTCGGGTTTGAGACATGGTTAGGTTTAGTGTTAGGGTTATAGTTAAGTTTAGGTTTTGGCTGATGGTTAAGGTTAGGTTTACGGACAGGGTTAGTTACAGGGTGAGGGTTAGAGTTAAAGATAGAGAGATGGTAAGGGTCAGAGTTAGGTTTAGCGACAGTGTTAGGGTTAGGGTTAGGGTTAGCGTTTAGGATTTAGGGTTAAGGTTATGGTTAGGGTTAGGGGCAGGATTAGGGTTTGGGAAATGGTTAGGTTTAGTGTAGGGTTATAGTTAAATTTTGGTTTTGGCTGATGGTTAAGGTTCGTTTTAGGGACAGGTTTAGTGACAGGGTGAGGGTTACATTAAGTTTAGAGAGACGGTAAGGGTCAGAGTTAGGTTTAGCGACAGTGTTAGTGTTAGGGATCAGGTTAGGTTAGGGTTTAGGGTTAGGGTTAGGGTTAGAGTTAGGAATAGGGGAGGGTTAGTGTTTACATTTTAGGGTTAGGGTTTAGGGATAGGGTTAGGGTTAGGGTTAGGGTTAGTGTTAGAGTTAGGATTTAGGCTTTAGGGTTAGGGTTAGGGTTCGAGTTAGGGCTTACGGTTTAGGGTTAGGGTTAGGGTTTCGGGTTTCGGGTTAGGGTTAGGTACACGATTCGGTTTTGAGACATGTTTAGGTTTAGTGTTAGGGTTATGGTTAAGTTTAGGTTTTGGCTGATGGTTAAGGTTAGGTTTAGGGACAGGGTTAGTTACAGGGTGAGGGTTAGAGTTAAAGTTAGAGAGACGGTAAGGTACAGAGTTAGGTTTAGCGACAGTGTTAGGGTTAGGGTTAGGGTTAGGTTAGGGTTAGGGTTAGGGTTAGGTTTTAGGGATAGGGTTAGGGTTAGGGTTACGGTTTAGGTTTAGGGTTAGGGTTAAGGTTAGGGTTTAGGGTTTAGGGTTAGGGTTAGGGTTAGGGTTAGCATTTGGTTTAGGGTTAGGGACAGGATTAGGGTTTGGGACATGGTTAGGTTTACTGTTAGGGTTATATTAAGTTTAGGTTTTGTCTGATGCTTAAGTTTAGGTTTAGGGACAGGGTTAGTGACAGGGTGAGGGTTAGAGTTAAGGTTGGAGAGACGGTAAGGGTCAGAGTTAGGTTTAGCGACAGTGTTAGGGTTAGGGATCAGGTTAGGTTAGGATTTAGGGTTAGGGTTAGGGTTAGGGTTAGGAATAGGGGAGGGTTAGTGTTTACATTTCAGGGTTAGGGTTTAGGGTTAGGGTTAGTGTTAGAGTTAGGGTTTAGGCTTTAGGGTTACGGTTAGTGTTAGGGTTTAGGGTTTAGGGTTAGGGTTAGGGTTAGGGTTAGGGTTTAGTATTTAAGGTTAGGGTTAGCGTTAGGGTTAATGTTTGGGTTTAGGGTTTAGGTTTAGGGTTAGGGTTAGGGTTAGGGTTTTGGGTTTAGTGTTAGGGTTAAGGTTAGGGTTAGGGTTAGTGTTAGGGTTTCGAGTTTAGTGTTAAGGTTAAGGTTTAGGGTTAGGGTTAGGTACACGTTTCGGGTTTGAGACATGGTTAGGTTTAGTGTTAGGCTTATAGTTAAGTTTAGGTTTTGGCTGATGGTTAAGGTTAGGTTTAGGGACAGGGTTAGTTACAGGGTGAGGGTTAGAGTAAAAGATAGAGAGACGGTAAGAGTCAGAGTTAGGTTTAGCGACAGTGTTAGGGTTAGGTTTAGGGTTAGAGTTAGGGTTTAGGGTTAGGATTAGGGTTAGGGTTTAGGATTTAGGGTTAGGGTTATGCTTAGGGTTAGGGTTTGGGTTAGGGGCAGGATAAGGGTTTGGGAAATGGTTAGGTTTAGTGTAGGGTTATAGTTAAATTTTGGTTTTGGCTGATGGTTAAGTTTAGTTTTAGGGACAGGTTTAGTGACAGGGTGAGGGTTAGAGTTAAGTTTAGAGAGACGGTAAGGGTCAGAGTTAGGTTTAGCGACAGTGTTAGTGTTAGGGATCAGGTTAGGTTAGGGTTTAGGGTTAGCGCTAGGGTTAGAGTTAGTAATAGGGGAGGGTTAGTGTTTACATTTTAGGGTTAGGGTTTAGGGATAGGGTTAGGGTTAGGGTTAGGGTTAGGGTTAGGGTTAGGGTTAGGGTTAGGTTTAGGGTTTAGTGTTTATGGTTAGGGTTAGCGTTAGGGTTAGGGTTTGGGTTTAGTGTTTAGGTTTAGGGTTAGGGTTAGTGTTAGGGTTTCGGGTTTAGTGTTAGGGTTAAGGTTTGGGTTAGTGTTAGGTACACGTTTCGTGTTTGAGACATGGTTAGGTTTAGTGTTAGGGTTATAGTTAAGTTTAGGTTTTGGCTGATGGTTAAGGTTAGGTTTAGGGACAGGGTTAGTTACACGGTGAGGGTTAGAGTTAAAGATAGAGAGACGGTAAGTGTCAGAGTTAGGTTTAGCGACAGTGTTAGGGTTAGGGTTAGGGTTAGGTTAGGGTTAGGGTTAGGGTTAGGGTTAGGGTTAGGTTTTAGGGATAGGGTTAGTGTTAGGGTTACGGTTTAGGTTTAGGGTTAGGGTTAAGGTTAGGGTTTAGGGTTTAGGGTTAGGGTTAGGGTTAGGGTTAGCATTAGTTTTAGGGTTAGGGACAGGATTAGGGTTTGGGACATGGTTAGGTTTACTGTTAGGGTTATATTAAGTTTAGGTTTTGTCTGATGCTTAAGTTTATGTTTAGGGACAGGGTTAGTGACAGGGTGAGGGTTAGAGTTAAGGTTGGAGAGACCGTAAGGGTCAGAGTAAGGTTTAGCGACAGTGTTAGGGTTAGGGATCAGGTTAGGTTAGGCTTTAGGGTTAGGGTTAGGGTTAGGGTTAGGAATAGGGGAGGGTTAGTGTTTACATTTTAGGGTTAGGGTTTAGGGATAGTGTTAGGGTTAGGGTTAGGGTTAGAGTTAGGGTTAGGGTTAGGGTTAGGTTTTAGGGATAGGGTAAGGGTTAGGGTTACGGTTTAGGTTTAGGGTTAGGGTTAAGGTTAGGGTTTAGGGTTTAGGGTTAGGGTTAGGGTTAGAGATAGGGTTTAGGCTTTAGGGTTAGGGTTAGTGTTAGGGTTTAGGGTTTAGTGTTAGGGTTAGGGTTAGGGTTAGGGTTAGGGTTTAATGTTTATGGTTAGGGTTAGCGTTAGGGTTAGGGTTTGGGTTTAGTGTTTAGGTTTAGGGTTAGGGTTAGTGTTAGGGTTAGGGTTAGGGTTAGGGTTAGGGTTAGGTTTAGGGACAGGATTAGGGTTTGGGACATGGTTAGGTTTACTGTTAGGGTAATATTAAGTTTAGGTTTTGTGTGATGCTTAAGTTTAGGTTTAGGGACAGGGTTAGTGACAAGGTGAGGTTTAGAGTTAAGGTTGGAGAGACGGTAAGGGTCAGAGTTAGGTTTAGCGACAGTGTTAGGGTTAGGGATCAGGTTAGGTTAGGGTTTAGGGTTAGTGTTAGGGTTAGGGTTAGGAATAGGGGAGGGTTAGTGTTTACATTTTAGGGTTAGGGTTTAGGGATAGGGTTAGTGTTAGGGTTAGGGTTAGAGTTAGGGTTAGGCTTAGGGTTAGTGTTAGGGTTAGGTTTTAGGGATAGGGTTAGGGTTAGGGTTTAGGGTTTAGGGTTAGGGTTAGGGTTAGAGTTAGTTTTTAGGCTTTAGGGTTAGGGTTAGTGTTAGGGTTTAGGGTTTAGGGTTAGGGTTAGGGTTAGGGTTAGGGTTAGGGTTAGGGTTTAGTGTTTATGGTTAGGGTTAGCGTTAGGGTTAGGGTTTGGGTTTAGTGTTTAGGTTTAGGGTTAGGGTTAATGTTAGGGTTTCGAGTTTAGTGTTAGGGTTAAGGTTAGGGTTAGGGTTAGGTACACGTTTCGGGTTTGAGACATGGTTAGGTTTAGTGTTAAGGTTATAGTTAAGTTTAGGTTTTGGCTGATGGTTAAGGTTAGGTTTAGGGACAGGTTTAGTTACAGGGTGAGGGTTAGAGTTAAAGATAGAGAGACGGTAAGGGTCAGAGTTAGGTTTAGCGACAGTGTTAGGGTTAGGGATCAGGTTAGGTTAG
Source organism: Hipposideros larvatus (assembly GCA_031876335.1). NCBI lineage: Eukaryota > Metazoa > Chordata > Mammalia > Chiroptera > Hipposideridae > Hipposideros > Hipposideros larvatus. The sequence goes on along the minus strand of CM063090.1, from coordinate 110,858,159 downwards.
GGTTTAGGGTTAGGGTTAGGGTTAGGGTTAGGAATAGGGGAGGGTTAGTGTTTACATTTTAGGGTTAGGGTTTAGGGATAGGGTTAGTGTTAGGGTTAGGGTTAGAGTTAGGGTTAGGCTTAGGGTTAGTGTTAGGGTTAGGTTTTAGGGATAGGGTTAGGGTTAGGGTTTAGGGTTTAGGGTTAGGGTTAGGGTTAGAGTTAGTGTTTAGGCTTTAGGGTTAGGGTTAGTGTTAGGGTTTAGGGTTTAGGGTTAGGGTTAGGGTTAGGGTTAGGGTTAGGGTTAGGGTTTAGTGTTTATGGTTAGGGTTAGCGTTAGGGTTAGGGTTTGGGTTTAGTGTTTAGGTTTAGGGTTAGGGTTAGTGTTAGGGTTAGGTTTTAGGGATAGGGTTAGGGTTAGGGTTTAGGGTTTAGGGTTAGGGTTAGGGTTAGAGTTAGTGTTTAGGCTTTAGGGTTAGGGTTAGTGTTAGGGTTTAGGGTTTAGGGTTAGGGTTAGGGTTAGGGTTAGGGTTAGGGTTAGGGTTTAGTGTTTATGGTTAGGGTTAGCGTTAGGGTTAGGGTTTGGGTTTAGTGTTTAGGTTTAGGGTTAGGGTTAGTGTTAGGGTTTCGAGTTTAGTGTTAGGGTTAAGTTTAGGGTTAGGGTTAGGTACACGTTTCGGGTTTGAGACATGGTTAGGTTTAGTGTTAGGGTTATAGTTAAGTTTATGTTTTGGCTGATGGTTAAGGTTAGGTTTAGGGACAGGGTTAGTTACAGGGTGAGGGTTAGAGTTAAAGATAGAGAGACGGTAAGGGTCAGAATTAGGTTTAGCGACAGTGTTAGGGTTAGGGTTAGGGTTAGCGTTTAGGATTTAGGGTTAAGGTTATGGTTAGGGTTAGGGGCAGGATTAGGGTTTGGGAAATGGTTAGGTTTAGTGTAGGGTTATAGTTAAATTTTGGTTTTGGCTGATGGTTAAGGTTCGTTTTAGGGACAGGTTTAGTGACAGGGTGAGGGTTAGATTAAGTTTAGAGAGACGGTAAGGGTCAGAGTTAGGTTTAGCGACAGTGTTAGTGTTAGGGATCAGGTTAGGTTAGGGTTTAGGGTTAGGGTTAGGGTTAGAGTTAGGAATAGGGGAGGGTTAGTGTTTACATTTTAGGGTTAGGGTTTAGGGATAGGGTTAGGGTTAGGGTTAGGGTTAGGGTTAGAGTTAGGATTTAGGCTTTAGGGTTAGGGTTAGGGTTCGAGTTAGGGCTTACGGTTTAGGGTTAGGGTTAGGGTTTCGGGTTTCGGGTTAGGGTTAGGAACACGATTCGGTTTTGAGACATGTTTAGGTTTAGTGTTAGGGTTATGGTTAAGTTTAGGTTTTGGCTGATGGTTAAGGTTAGGTTTAGGGACAGGGTTAGTTACAGGGTGAGGGTTAGAGTTAAAGTTAGAGAGACGGTAAGGTACAGAGTTAGGTTTAGCGACAGTGTTAGGGTTAGGGTTAGGGTTAGGTTAGGGTTAGGGTTAGGGTTAGGTTTTAGGGATAGGGTTAGGGTTAGGGTTACGGTTTAGGTTTAGGGTTAGGGTTAAGGTTAGGGTTTAGGGTTTAGGGTTAGGGTTAGGGTTAGCATTAGGTTTAGGGTTAGGGACAGGATTATGGTTTGGGACATGGTTAGGTTTACTGTTAGGGTTATATTAAGTTTAGGTTTTGTCTGATGCTTAAGTTTAGGTTTAGGGACAGGGTTAGTGACAGGGTGAGGGTTAGAGTTAAGGTTGGAGAGACGGTAAGGGTCAGAGTTAGGTTTAGCGACAGTGTTAGGGTTAGGGATCAGGTTAGGTTAGGGTTTAGGGTTAGGGTTAGGGTTAGGGTTAGGAATAGGGGAGGGTTAGTGTTTACATTTCAGGGTTAGGGTTTAGGGTTAGGGTTATGGTTAGAGTTAGGGTTTAGGCTTTAGGGTTACGGTTAGTGTTAGGGTTTAGGGTTTAGGGTTAGGGTTAGGGTTAGGGTTAGGGTTAGGGTTTATATTTAAGGTTAGGGTTAGCGTTAGGGTTAATGTTTGGGTTTAGGGTTTAGGTTTAGGGTTAGGGTTAGGGTTAGGGTTTCGGGTTTAGTGTTAGGGTTAAGGTTATGGTTAGGGTTAGGTACACGATTCGGGTTTGAGACATTGTTAGGTTTAGTGATAGGGTTATAGTTAAGTTTAGGTTTTGGCTGATGGTTAAGGTTAGGTTTAGGGACAGGGTTAGTTACAGGGTGAGGGTTAGAGTTAAAGATAGAGAGACGGTAAGTGTCAGAGTTGGGTTTAGCGACAGTGTTAGGGTTAGGGTTAGGGTTAGGTTAGGGTTAGGGTTAGGGTTAGGGTTAGGGTTAGGTTTTAGGGATAGGGTTAGGGTTAGGGTTACGGTTTAGGTTTAGGGTTAGGGTTAAGGTTAGGGTTTAGGGTTTAGGGTTAGGGTTAGGGTTAGGGTTAGCATTAGTTTTAGGGTTAGGGACAGGATTAGGGTTTGCGACATTGTTAGGTTTACTGTTAGGGTTATATTAAGTTTAGGTTTTGTCTGATGCTTAAGTTTAGGTTTAGGGACAGGGTTAGTGACAGGGTGAGGGTTAGAGTTAAGGTTGGAGAGACGGTAAGGGTCAGAGTTAGGTTTAGCGACAGTGTTAGGGTTAGGGATCAGGTTAGGTTAGGGTTTAGGGTTAGGGTTAGGGTTAGGGTTAGGAATAGGGGAGGGTTAGTGTTTACATTTTAAGGTTAGGGTTTAGGGATAGGGTTAGGGTTAGGGTTAGGGTTAGAGTTAGGGTTAGGGTAAGGGTTAGGTTTTAGGGATAGGGTTAGTGTTAGGGTTACGATTTAGGTTTAGGGTCAGGGTTAAGGTTAGGGTTTAGGGTTTAGGGTTAGGGTTAGGGTTAGAGTTAGGGTTTAGTCTTTAGGGTTAGGGTTAGTGTTAGGGTTTACGGTTTAGGGTTAGGGTTAGGGTTAGGGTTAGGGTTAGGGTTTAGTGTTTATGGTTAGGGTTAGCGTTAGGGTTAGGTTTTGGGTTTAGTGTTTAGGTTTAGGGTTAGGGTTAGTGTTAGGGTTAGGGTTAGGGTTAGGGTTAGGGTTAGGGACAGGGTTAGGGTTTGGGACATGGTTAGGTTTATTGTTAGGGTAATATTAAGTTTAGGTTTTGTGTGATGCTTAAGTTTAGGTTTAGGGACAGGGTTAGTGACAGGGTGAGGGTTAGAGTTAAGGTTGGAGACGGTAAGGGTCAGAGTTAGGTTTAGCGACAGTGTTAGGGTTACGGATCAGATTAGGTTAGGGTTTAGGGTTAGGGTTAGGGTTAGGGTTAGGAATAGGGGAGGGTTAGTGTTTACATTTTAGGGTTAGGTTTTAGGGATAGGGTTAGGGTTAGGATTAGGGTTAGAGTTAGGGTTAGGGTTAGGGTTAGGGTTAGGTTAGGTTTTAGGGATAAGGTTAGGGTTAGGGTTACGGTTTAGGTTTAGGGTTAGGCTTAAGGTTAGGATTTAGGGTTTAGGGTTAGGGTTAGTTTAGGGTTAGGGTTTAGGCTTTAGGATTAGGGTTAGTGTTAGGGTTTAGGGTTTAGGGTTAGGGTTAGGGATAGGGTTAGGTTTAGGGTTTAGTGTTTATGGTTAGGGTTAGCGTTAGGGTTAGGGTTTGGGTTCGGGTTAGGGTTAGGGTTAGGGTTAGGGTTTTGGGTTTAGTGTTAGGATTAAGGTTAGGGTTAGGGTTAGGTACACGTTTCGGGTTTGAGACATGGTTAGGTTTAGTGTTAGGGTTATAGTTAAGTTTAGGTTTTGGCTCATGGTTAAGGTTAGGTTTAGGGACAGGGTTAGTTAGAAGGTGAGGGTTAGAGTTAAGGTTAGAGAGACGGTAAGGGTCAGAGTTAGGTTTAGCGACAGTGTTAGGGTTAGGGATCAGGTTAGGTTAGGGTTTAGGGTTAGGGTTAGGGATAGGGTTAGGAATAAGGGAGGGGAGGGGTTTACATTTTAGGGTTAGGGTTTAGGGATAGGGTTAGGGTTAGGGTTACGGTTAGAGTTAGGGTTAAGGTTAGGGTTAGGGTTAGGTTTTAGGGATAGGGTTCGGGTTAGGGTTTAGGGTTTCGGGTTAGGGTTAGGGTTAGTGTTAGCATTAGGGTTAAGTTTAGGTACAGTATTAAGTTTAGGGTTAGGGTTAGGGTTAGGGTTAGGGTTAGGGTTAGGGTTTCAGGTTTAGGGTTAGTGTTAGGTTAGGGTTAAGGTTAGGGTTATGGACAAGATTCGGTTTTGGGACATGTTAAGTTTAGTTTTAGGTTATAGTTAAATTTAGGTTTTGGCTGATGTTTAAGGATAAGTTTAGGGACAGGGTTAGTGACAGGGTGAGGGTTAGAGTTAAGGTTAGTGAGACAGTAAGTATCAGAGTTAGGTTTAGCAACAGTGTTAGGGTTAGGGTTAGGGTTAGGGTTTAGGGTTAGGGTTAGGGTTAGGGTTACGGTTTATGTTTAGGGTTAGGGTTAAGGTTAGGGTTTAGGGTTTAGGGTTAGAGTTAGGGTTAGAGTTAGGGTTTAGGCTTTAGGGTTAGGGATAGTGTTAGGGTTTAGGGTTTAGGTTTAGGGTTAGGGTTAGGGTTAGGGTTAGGGTTTAGTGTTTAAGGTTAGGGTTAGCGTTAGGGTTAGGGTTTGGGTTTAGGGTTTAGGTTTAGGGTTAGGGTTAGTGTTAGGGTTTCGGGTTTAGTGTTAGGGTTAAGGTTATGGTTAGGGTTAGGTACACGATTCGGGTTTGAGACATGGTTAGGTTTAGTGTTAGGGTTATAGTTAAGTTTAGGTTTTGGCTGATGGTTAAGGTTAGGTTTAGGGTCAGGGTTAGTTACAGGGTGAGGGTTAGAGTTAAAGACAG
>CM063090.1:110833334-110850834 GCA_031876335.1 Hipposideros larvatus | reverse complement strand
TTAGGGTTAGGGTTAGGTACACGATTCGGGTTTGAGACATGGTTAGGTTTAGTGTTAGGGTTATAGTTAAGTTTAGGTTTTGGCTGATGGTTAAGGTTAGGTTTAGGGACAGGGTTAGTTACAGGGTGAGGGTTAGAGTTAAAGATAGAGAGACGGTAAGTGTCAGAGTTGGGTTTAGCGACAGTGTTAGGGTTAGGGTTAGGGTTAGGTTAGGGTTAGGGTTAGGGTTTAGGTTTAGGGTTAGGGTTAAGGTTAGGGTTTAGGGTTTAGGGTTAGGGTTAAGGTTAGGGTTAGCATTAGTTTTAGGGTTAGGGACAGGATTAGGGATTGGGACATGGTTAGGTTTACTGTTAGGGTTATATTAAGTTTAGGTTTTGTCTGATGCTTAAGTTTAGGTTTAGGGACAGGGTTAGTGACAGGGTGAGGGTTAGAGTTAAGGTTGGAGAGACCGTAAGGGTCAGAGTTAGGTTTATCGACAGCGTTAGGGTTAGGGATCAGGTTAGGTTAGGGTTTAGGGTTAGGGTTAGGGTTAGGGTTAGGAATAGGGGAGGGTTAGTGTTTACATTTTAGGGTTAGGGTTTAGGGATAGGGTTAGGGTTAGGGTTAGGGTTAGGTTTTAGGGATAGGGTAAGGGTTAGGGTTACGGTTTAGGTTTAGGGTTAGGGTTAAGGTAAAGGTTTAGGGTTTAGGGTTAGGGTTAGGGTTAGAGATAGGGTTTAGGCTTTAGGGTTAGGGTTAGTGTTAGGGTTAGGGTTTAGTGTTAGCGTTAGGGTTAGGGTTAGGGTTAGGGTTTAGTGTTTATGGTTAGGGTTAGCGTTAGGGTTAGGTTTTGGGTTTAGTGTTTAGGTTTAGGGTTAGGGTTAGTGTTAGGGTTAGGGTTAGGGTTACGGTTAGGGTTAGGGACAGGATTAGGGTTTGGGACATGGTTAGGTTTACTGTTAGGGTAATATTAAGTTTAGGTTTTGTCTGATGCTTAAGTTTAGGTTTAGGGACAGGGTTAGTGACAGGGTGAGGGTTAGAGTTAAGGTTGGAGAGACGGTAAGGGTCATAGTTAGGTTTAGCGACAGTGTTAGGGTTAGGGATCAGGTTAGGTTAGGGTTTAGGGTTAGGGTTAGGGTTAGGGTTAGGAATAGGGGAGGGTTAGTGTTTACATTTTAGGGTTAGGGTTTAGGGATAGGGTTAGGGTTAGGGTTAGGGTTAGTGTTAGGGTTAGGGTTAGGGTTAGGGTTAGGTTTTAGGGATAGGGTTAGGGTTAGGGTTACGGTTTAGGTTTAGGGTTAGGGTTAAGGTTAGGGTTTAGGGTTTAGGGTTAGGGTTAGGGTTAGAGTTAGGGTTTAGGCTTTAGGGTTAGGGTTAGGGTTAGGGTTAGGGTTAGGGTTAGAGTTAGGGTTTAGTGTTAGGGTTAGGGTTAGGGTTTTGGATTTAGGGTTAGGGTTATGGTTATGGTTAGGGTTAGGGTTAGGGGCAGGATTAGGGTTTGGGACATGGTTAGGTTTACTCTTAGGGTTATATTAAGTTTAGGTTTTGTGTGATGCTTAAGTTTAGGTTTAGGGACAGGGTTAGTGACAGTGTGAAGTTTAGAGTTAAGGTTGGAGAGACGGTAAGGGTCAGAGTTAGGTTTAGCGACAGTGTTAGGGTTAGGGATCAGGTTAGGTTAAGGTTTAGGGTTAGGGTTAGGGTTAGGAATAGGGGAGGGTTAGTGTTTACATTTTAGGGTTAGGGTTTAGGGATAGGGTTAGTGTTAGGGTTAGGGTTAGAGTTAGGGTTAGGCTTAGGTTTAGTGCTAGGGTTAGGTTTTAGGGATAGGGTTAGGGTTAGGGTTTAGGGTTTAGGGTTAGGGTTAGGGTTAGAGTTAGGGTTTAGGCTTTAGGGTTAGGGTTAGTGTTAGGGTTTAGGATTTAGGGTTAGGGTTAGGGTTAGTGTTAGGGTTAGGGTTTAGTGTTTATGGTTAGGGTTAGCGTTAGGGTTAGGGTTTGGGTTTAGTGTTTAGGTTTAGGGTTAGGGTTAGTGTTAGGGTTTCGAGTTTAGTGTTAGGGTTAAGGTTAGGGTTAGGGTTAGGTACACGTTTCGGGTTTGAGACATGGTTAGGTTTAGTGTTAGGGTTATAGTTAAGTTTAGGTTTTGGCTGATGGTTAAGTTTAGGTTTAGGGACAGGGTTAGTTACAGGGTGAGGTTTAGAGTTAAAGATAGAGAGACGGTAAGGGTCAGAGTTAGGTTTAGCGACAGTGTTAGGGTTAGGGTTAGGGTTAGAGTTTAGGATTTAGGGTTAGGGTTATGGTTAGGGTTAGGGTTAGGGTTAGGGGCAGGATTAGGGTTTGGGAAATTGTTAGGTTTAGTGTAGGGTTATAGTTAAATTTTGGTTTTGGCTGATGGTTAAGGTTCGTTTTAGGGACAGGTTTAGTGACACGGTGAGGGTTAGAGTTAAGTTTAGAGAGACGGTAAGGGTCAGAGTTAGGTTTAGCGACAGTGTTAGTGTTAGGGATCAGGTTAGGTTAGGGTTTAGGGTTAGCGTTAGGGTTAGGGTTAGGAATAGGGGAGGGTTAGTGTTTACATTTTAGGGTTAGGGTTTAGGGATAGGGTTAGTTGTTAGGGTTAGAGATAGGGTTAGGGTTAGGGTTAGGGTTAGGGTTAGGTTTTAGGGATAGGGTTAGGGTTAGGGTTACGGTTTAGGTTTAGGGTTAGGGTTAAGGTTAGGGTTTAGGGTTTAGGGTTAGGGTTAGGGTTAGAGTTAGGGTTTAGGCTTTAGGGTTAAGGATAGTGTTAGGGTTTAGGGTTTAGGGTTAGGGTTAGGGTTAGGGTTAGGGTTTAGTGTTTAAGTTTAGGGTTAGCGTTAGGGTTAGGGTTTGGGTTTAGGGTTTAGGTTTAGGGTTAGGGTTAGTGTTAGGGTTTCGGTGTTAGTGTTAGGGTTAAGGTTATGGTTAGGGTTAGGTACACGATTCGGGTTTGAGACATGGTTAGGTTTAGTGTTAGGGTTATAGTTAAGTTTAGGTTTTGGCTGATGGTTAAGGTTAGGTTTAGGGACAGGGTTAGTTACAGGGTGTGGGTTAGAGTTAAAGATAGAGAGACGGTAAGTGTCAGAGTTAGGTTTAGCGACAGTGTTAGGTTTAGGGTTAGGGTTAGGTTAGGGTTAGGGTTAGGGTTAGGTGTAGGTTTTAGGGATAGGGTTAGGGTTAGGGTTACGGTTTAGATTTAGGGTTAGGGTTAAGGTTAGGGTTTAGGTTTCGGTTTAGGGTTAGGGTTAGGGTTAGCATTAGGTTTAGGGTTAGGGACAGGATTAGGGTTTGGGTAATGGTTAGGTTTCCTGTTAGGGTTATATTAAGTTTAGGTTTTGTCTGATGCTTAAGTTTAGGTTTAGGGACAGGGTTAGTGACAGGGTGAGGGTTAGAGTTAAGGTTGGAGAGACGGTAAGGGTCAGAGTTAGGTTTATCGACAGTGTTAGGGTTAGGGATCAGGTTAGGTTAGGGTTTAGGGTTAGCGTTAGGGTTAGGGTTAGGAATAGGGGAGGGTTAGTGTTTACATTTTAGGGTTAGGGTTTAGGGATAGGGTTAGTTGTTAGGGTTAGAGATAGGGTTAGGGTTAGGGTTAGGGTTAGGGTTAGGTTTTAGGGATAGGGTTAGGGTTAGGGTTACGGTTTAGGTTTAGGGTTAGGGTTAAGGTTAGGGTTTAGGGTTTAGGGTTAGGGTTAGGGTTAGAGTTAGGGTTTAGGCTTTAGGGTTAAGGATAGTGTTAGGGTTTAGGGTTTAGGGTTAGGGTTAGGGTTACGGTTAGGGTTTAGTGTTTAAGGTTAGGGTTAGCGTTAGGGTTAGGGTTTGGGTTTAGGGTTTAGGTTTAGGGTTAGGGTTAGTGTTAGGGTTTCGGTGTTAGTGTTAGGGTTAAGGTTATGGTTAGGGTTAGGTACACGATTCGGGTTTGAGACATGGTTAGGTTTAGTGTTAGGGTTATAGTTAAGTTTAGGTTTTGGCTGATGGTTAAGGTTAGGTTTAGGGACAGGGTTAGTTACAGGGTGTGGGTTAGAGTTAAAGATAGAGAGACGGTAAGTGTCAGAGTTAGGTTTAGCGACAGTGTTAGGTTTAGGGTTAGGGTTAGGTTAGGGTTAGGGTTAGGGTTAGGTGTAGGTTTTAGGGATAGGGTTAGGGTTAGGGTTACGGTTTAGATTTAGGGTTAGGGTTAAGGTTAGGGTTTAGGTTTTGGTTTAGGGTTAGGGTTAGGGTTAGCATTAGGTTTAGGGTTAGGGACAGGATTAGGGTTTGGGTAATGGTTAGGTTTCCTGTTAGGGTTATATTAAGTTTAGGTTTTGTCTGATGCTTAAGTTTAGGTTTAGGGACAGGGTTAGTGACAGGGTGAGGGTTAGAGTTAAGGTTGGAGAGACGGTAAGGGTCAGAGTTAGGTTTAGCGACAGTGTTAGGGTTAGGGATCAGGTTAGGTTAGGGTTTAGGGTTAGGGTTAGGGTTAGGGTTAGGAATAGGGGAGGGTTAGTGTTTACATTTTAGGGTTAGGGTTTAGGGATAGGGTTAGGGTTAGGTTTAGGGTTAGAGTTAGGGTTAGGGTTAGGGTTACGTTTTAGGGATAGGGTTAGAGTTAGGGTTACGGTTTAGGTTTAGGGTTAGGGTTAGTGTTAGGGTTTAGGGTTTAGGGTTAGGGTTAGGGTTAGGGTTAGGGTTTAGTGTTTATGGTTAGGGTTAGCGTTAGGGTTAGGTTTTGGGTTTAGTGTTTAGGTTTAGGGTTAGGGTTAGTGTTAGGGTTAGGGTTAGGGTTAGGGTTAGAGTTAGGGTTAGGGTTAGGGTTAGGGTTAGGGTTAGGGTTAGGTTTTAGGGATAGGGTTAGGGTTAGGGTTACGGTTTAGGTTTAGGGTTAGGGTTCAGTTTAGGTTTAGGGTTTAGGGTTAGGGTTACGGTTAGAGTTAGGGTTTAGGCTTTAGGGTTAGGGTTAGGGTTAGGGTTAGGGTTAGGGTTTTGGGTTTAGTGTTAGGGTTAGGTTTGGGTTAGGGTTAGGTACACGTTTCGGGTTTGAGACATGGTTAGGTTTAGTGTTAGGGTTATAGTTAAGTTTAGGTTTTGGCTGATGGTTAAGGTTAGGTTTAGGGACAGGGTTAGTTACAGGGTGAGGGTTAGAGTTAAAGATAGAGAGACGGTAAGAGTCAGAGTTCGGTTTAGCGACAGTGTTAGGGTTAGGGTTAGGGTTAGGTTAGGGTTAGGGTTAGGGTTAGGGTTAGGTTTTAGGGATAGGGTTAGGGTTAGGGTTACGGTTTAGGTTTAGGGTTTGGTTTAAGGTTAGGGTTTAGGGTTAGGGTTAGGGTTAGGGTTAGCATTAGTTTTAGGGTTAGGGACAGGATTAGGGTTTGGGACATGGTTAGGTTTACTGTTAGGGTTATATTAAGTTTAGGTTTTGTCTGATGCTTAAGTTTAGGTTTAGGGTCAGGGTTAGTGACAGGGTGAGGGTTAGAGTTAAGGTTGGAGAGACGGTAAGGGTCAGAGTTAGGTTTAGCGACAGTGTTAGGGTTAGGGATCAGGTTAGGTTAGGGTTTAGGGTTAGGGTTAGATTTAGGGTTAGGAATAGGGGAGGGTTAGTGTTTACATTTTAGGGTTAGGGTTTAGGGATAGGGTTAGGGTTAGGGTTAGGGTTAGAGTTAGGGTTAGGGTTAGGGTTAGGTTTTAGGGATAGGGTTAGGATTAGGGTTAGAGTTTAGGTTTAGGGTTAGGGTTAAGGTTAGGGTTTAGGGTTTAGGGTTAGGGTTAGGGTTAGAGTTAGGGTTTAGGCTTTAGGGTTAGGGTTAGTGTTAGGGTTTAGGGTTTAGGGTTAGGGTTAGGGTTAGGGTTAGGGTTAGGGTTTAGTGTTTATGGTTAGGGTTAGCGTTAGGGTTAGGTTTTGGGTTTAGTGTTTAGGTTTAGGGTTAGGATTAGTGTTAGGGTTAGGGTTAGGGTTAGGGTTAGGGTTAGGGACAGGATTAGGGTTTGGGACATGGTTAGGTTTACTGTTAGGGTAATATTAAGTTTAGGTTTTGTCTGATGCTTAAGTTTAGGTTTAGGGACAGGGTTAGTGACAGGGTGAGGGTTAGAGTTAAGGTTGGAGAGACGGTAAGGGTCAAAGTTAGGTTTAGCGACAGTGTTAGGGTTAGGGATCAGGTTAGGTTAGGGTTTAGGGTTAGGGTTAGGGTTAGGGTTAGGAATAGGGGAGGGTTAGTGTTTACATTTTAGGGTTAGGGTTTAGGGATAGGGTTAGGGTTAGGGTTAGAGTTAGGGTTAGGGGTAGGGTTAGGGTTAGGGTTAGATTTTAGGGATAGGGTTAGGGTTAGGGTTACGGTTTAGGTTTAGGGTTAGGGTTCAGGTTAGGGTTTAAAGTTTAGGGTTAGGGTTCCGGTTAGAGTTAGGGTTTAGGCTTTAGGGTTAGGGTTAGGGTTAGGGTTAGGGTTAGGGTTTTGGGTTTAGTGTTAGGGTTAAGGTTAGGGTTAGGTTTAGGTACACGTTTCGGTTTTGAGACATGGTTAGGTTTAGTGTTAGTGTTATCGTTAAGATTAGGTTTTGGCTGATGGTTAAGGTTAGGTTTAGGGACAGGGTTAGTTACATGGTGAGGGTTAGAGTTAAAGATAGAGAGACGGTAAGAGTCAGAGTTAGGTTTAGCGACAGTGTTAGGGTTAGGGATAGGGTTAGGTTAGGGTTAGGGTTAGAGTTAGGGTTAGGGTTAGGGTTAGGGTCAGGATTACGGTTTGGGAAATGGTTAGGTTTAGTGTAGGGTTATAGTTAAATTTTGGTTTTGGCGGATGGTTAAGGTTAGTTTTAGGGACAGGTTTAGTGACAGGGTGAGGGTTAGAGTTAAGTTTAGAGAGACGGTAAGGGTCAGAGTTAGGTTTAGCGACAGTGTTAGTGTTAGGGATCAGATTAGGTTAGGGTTTAGGGTTAGGGTTAGGGTTAGGGTTAGGAATAGTGGAGGGTTAGTGTTTACATTTTAGGGTTAGGGTTTAGGGATAGGGTTAGGGTTAGGGTTAGGGTTAGAGTTAGGATTTAGGCTTTAGGGTTAGGGTTAGGGTTAGAGTTAGGGCTTACGGTTTAGGGTTAGGGTTAAGGTTAGGGTTAGGGTTTCGGGTTTCGGGTTAGGGTTAAGTTTAGGGTTAGTGTTAGGTACACGATTCGGGTTTGAGACATGGTTAGGTTTAGTGTTAGGGTTATAGTTAAGTTTAGGTTTTGGCTGATAGTTAAGGTTAGGTTTAGGGACAGGGTTAGTTACAGGGTGAGGGTTAGAGTTAAACATAGAGAGACGGTAAGTGTCAGAGTTAAGTTTAGCGACAGTGTTAGGGTTAGGTTTAGGGTTAGGTTAGGGATAGGGTTAGGGTTAGGGTTAGGTTTTAGGGATAGGGTTAGGGTTAGGGTTACGGTTTAGGTTTAGGGTTAGGGTTAAGGTTAGGGTTTAGGGTTTAGGGTTAGGGTTAGGGTTAGGTTTAGCATTAGTTTTAGGGTTAGGGACAGGATTAGGGTTTGGGACATGGTTAGGTTTACTGTTAGGGTTATATTAAGTTTAGGTTTTGTCTGATGCTTAAGTTTAGGTTTAGGGACAGGGTTAGTGACAGGGTGAGGGTTAGAGTTAAGGTTGGAGAGACGGTAAGGGTCAGAGTTAGGTTTAGCGACAGTGTTAGGGTTAGGGATCAGGTTAGGTTAGGGTTTAGGGTTAGGGTTAGGGTTAGGGTTAGGAATAGGGGAGGGTTAGTGTTTACATTTTAGGGTTAGGGTTTAGGGATAGGGTTAGGGTTAGGGTTAGGGTTAGAGTTAGGGTTAGGGTTAGGTTTTAGGGATATGGTTAGGGTTAGGGTTACGGTTTAGGTTTAGGGTTAGGGTTAAGGTTAGGGTTTAGGGTTAGGGGCAGGATTAGGGTTTGGGACATGGTTAGGTTTACTGTTAGGGTTATATTAAGTTTAGGTTTTGTCTGATGCTTAAGTTTAGGTTTAGGGACAGGGTTAGTGACAGGGTGAGGGTTAGAGTTAAGGTTGGAGAGACGGTAAGGGTCAAAGTTAGGTTTAGCGACAGTGTTAGGGTTAGGGATCAGGTTAGGTTAGGGTTTAGGGTTAGGGTTAGGGTTAGGGTTAGGAATAGGGGAGGGTTAGTGTTTACATTTTAGGGTTAGGGTTTAGGGATAGGGTTAGGGTTAGGGTTAGAGTTAGGGTTAGGGTTAGGGTTAGGGTTAGGGTTAGGTTTTAGGGATATGGTTAGGGTTAGGGTTACGGTTTAGGTTTAGGGTTAGGGTTCAGGTTAGGGTTTAGGGTTTAGGGTTAGGGTTACGGTTAGAGTTAGGGTTTAGGCTTTAGGTTAGGGTTAGGGTTAGGGTTAGGGTTAGGGTTTTGTGTTTAGTGTTAGGGTTAAGGTTAGGGTTAGGGTTAGGTACACGTTTCGGGTTTGAGACATGGTCAGGTTTAGTGTTAGTGTTATCGTTAAGTTTAGGTTTTGGCTGATGGTTAAGGTTAGGTTTAGGGACAGGGTTATTTACATGGTGAGGGTTAGAGTTAAAGATAGAGAGACGGTAACAGTCAGAGTTAGGTTTAGCAACAGTGTTAGGGTTAGGGATAGGGTTAGGTTAGGGTTAGGGTTAGAGTTAGGGTTAGGGTTAGGGTTAGGGTCAGGATTACGGTTTGGGAAATGGTTAGGTTTATTGTAGGGTTATAGTTAAATATTGGTTTTGGCGGATGGTTAAGGTTAGTTTTAGGGACAGGTTTAGTGACAGGGTGAGGTTTAGTGTTAAGTTTAGAGAGACGGTAAGGGTCAGAGTTAGGTTTAGCGACAGTGTTAGTGTTAGGAATCAGATTAGGTTAGGGTTTAGGGTTAGGGTTAGTGTTAGGGTTAGGAATAGGGGAGGGTTAGTGTTTACATTTTAGGGTTAGGGTTTAGGGATAGGGTTAGGGTTAGAGTTAGGATTTAGGCTTTAGGGTTAGGGTTAGGGTTAGAGTTAGGGCTTACGGTTTAGGGTTAGGGTTAAGGTTAGGGTTAGGGTTTCGGGTTTCGGGTTAGGGTTAAGTTTAGGGTTAGTGTTAGGTACACGATTCGGGTTTGAGACATGGTTAGGTTTAGTGTTAGGGTTATAGTTAAGTTTAGGTTTTGGCTGATGGTTAAGGTTAGGTTTAGGGACAGGGTTAGTTACAGGGTGAGGGTTAGAGTTAAACATAGAGAGACGGTAAGTGTCAGAGTTAGGTTTAGCGACAGTGTTAGGGTTAGGTTTAGGGTTAGGTTATGGTTAGGGTTAGGGTTAGGGTTAGGTTTTAGGGATAGGGTTAGGGTTAGGGTTACGGTTTAGGTTTAGGGTTAGGGTTAAGGTTAGGGTTTAGGGTTTAGGGTTAGGGTTAGGGTTAGGGTTAGCATTAGTTTTAGGGTTAGGGACAGGATTAGGGTTTGGGACATGTTTAGGTTTACTGTTAGGGTTATATTCAGTTTAGGTTTTGTCTGATGCTTAAGTTTAGGTTTAGGGACAGGGTTAGTGACAGGGTGAGGGTTAGAGTTAAGGTTGGAGAGACGGTAAGGGTCAGAGTTAGGTTTAGCGACAGTGTTAGGGTTAGGGATCAGGTTAGGTTAGGGTTTAGGGTTAGGGTTAGGGTTAGGGTTAGGAATAGGGGAGGGTTAGTGTTTACATTTTAGGGTTAGGGTTTAGGGATAGGGTTAGGGTTAGGGTTAGGGTTAGAGTTAGGGTTAGGGTTAGGTTTTAGGGATATGGTTAGGGTTAGGGTTACGGTTTAGGTTTAGGGTTAGGGTTAAGGTTAGGGTTTAGGTTTAGGGGCAGGATTAGGGTTTGGGACATGGTTAGGTTTACTGTTAGGGTTATATTAAGTTTAGGTTTTGTCTGATGCTTAAGTTTAGGTTTAGGGACAGGGTTAGTGACAGGGTGAGGGTTAGAGTTAAGGTTGGAGAGACGGTAAGGGTCAAAGTTAGGTTTAGCGACAGTGTTAGGGTTAGGGATCAGGTTAGGTTAGGGTTTAGGGTTAGGGTTAGGGTTACGGTTAGGAATAGGGGAGGGTTAGTGTTTACATTTTAGGGTTAGGGTTTAGGGATAGGGTTAGGGTTAGGGTTAGAGTTAGGGTTAGGGTTAGGGTTAGGGTTAGGGTTAGATTTTAGGGATAGGGTTAGGGTTAGGGTTACGGTTTAGGTTTAAGGTTAGGGTTCAGGTTAGGGGTTAGGGTTTAGGGTTAGGGTTACGGTTAGAGTTAGGGTTTAGGCTTTAGGGTTAGGGTTAGGGTTAGGGTTAGGGTTAGGGTTTTGGGTTTAGTGTTAGGATTAAGGTTAGGGTTAGGGTTAGTGTTAGGGTTTCGAGTTTAGTGTTAGGGTTAAGGTTTAGGGTTAGGGTTAGGTACACGTTTCGGGTTTGAGACATGGTTAGGTTTAGTGTTAGGCTTATAGTTAAGTTTAGGTTTTGGCTGATGGTTAAGGTTAGGTTTAGGGACAGGGTTAGTTACAGGGTGAGGGTTAGAGTTAAAGATAGAGAGACGGTAAGAGTCAGAGTTAGGTTTAGCGACAGTGTTAGGGTTAGGGTTAGGGTTAGAGTTAGGGTTTAGGGTTAGGATTAGGGTTAGGGTTTAGGATTTAGGGTTAGGGTTATGGTTAGGGTTAGGGTTTGGGTTAGGGGCAGGATAAGGGTTTGGGAAATGGTTAGGTTTAGTGTAGGGTTATAGTTAAATTTTGGTTTTGGCTGATGGTTAAGGTTAGTTTTAGGGACAGGTTTAGTGACAGGGTGAGGGTTAGAGTTAAGTTTAGAGAGACGGTAAGGGTCAGAGTTAGGTTTAGCGACAGTGTTAGTGTTAGGGATCAGGTTAGGTTAGGGTTTAGGGTTAGCGTTAGGGTTAGAGTTAGTAATAGGGGAGGGTTAGTGTTTACATTTTAGGGTTAGGGTTTAGGGATAGGGTTAGGGTTAGGGTTAGGGTTAGGGTTAGGGTTAGGGTTAGGGTTAGGTTTAGGGTTTAGTGTTTATGGTTAGGGTTAGCGTTAGTGTTAAGGTTTGGGTTTAGGGTTTAGGTTTAGGGTTAGGGTTAGTGTTAGGGTTTCGGGTTTAGTGTTAGGGTTAAGGTTAGGGTTAGTGTTAGGTACACGTTTCGTGTTTGAGACATGGTTAGGTTTAGTGTTAGGGTTATAGTTAAGTTTAGGTTTTGGCTGATGGTTAAGGTTAGGTTTAGGGACAGGGTAAGTTACACGGTGAGGGTTAGAGTTAAAGATAGAGAGACGGTAAGTGTCAGAGTTAGGTTTAGCGACAGTGTTAGGGTTAGGGTTAGGGTTAGGTTAGGGTTAGGGTTAGGGTTAGGGTTAGGGTTAGGTTTTAGGGATAGGGTTAGTGTTAGGGTTCCGGTTTAGGTTTAGGGTTAGGGTTAAGGTTAGGGTTTAGGGTTTAGGGTTAGGGTTAGGGTTAGGGTTAGCATTAGTTTTAGGGTTAGGGACAGGATTAGGGTTTGGGACATGGTTAGGTTTACTGTTAGGGTTATATTAAGTTTAGGTTTTGTCTGATGCTTAAGTTTATGTTTAGGGACAGGGTTAGTGACAGGGTGAGGGTTAGAGTTAAGGTTGGAGAGACCGTAAGGGTCAGAGTAAGGTTTAGCGACAGTGTTAGGGTTAGGGATCAGGTTAGGTTAGGGTTTAGGGTTAGGGTTAGGGTTAGGGTTAGGAATAGGGGAGGGTTAGTGTTTACATTTTAGGGTTAGGGTTTAGGGATAGGGTTAGGGTTAGGGTTAGGGTTAGAGTTAGGGTTAGGGTTAGGGTTAGGTTTTAGGGATAGGGTAAGGGTTAGGGTTACGGTTTAGGTTTAGGGTTAGGGTTAAGGTTAGGGTTTAGGGTTTAGGGTTAGGGTTAGGGTTAGAGATAGGGTTTAGGCTTTAGGGTTAGGGTTAGTGTTAGGGTTTAGGGTTTAGTGTTAGGGTTAGGGTTAGGGTTAGGGTTAGGGTTTAGTGTTTATGGTTAGGGTTAGCGTTAGGGTTAGGGTTTGGGTTTAGTGTTTAGGTTTAGGGTTAGGGTTAGTGTTAGGGTTAGGGTTAGGGTTAGGGTTAGGGTTAGGGTTAGGGACAGGATTAGGGTTTGGGACATGGTTAGGTTTACTGTTAGGGTAATATTAAGTTTAGGTTTTGTGTGATGCTTAAGTTTAGGTTTAGGGACAGGGTTAGTGACAAGGTGAGGTTTAGAGTTAAGGTTGGAGAGACGGTAAGGGTCAGAGTTAGGTTTAGCGACAGTGTTAGGGTTAGGGATCAGGTTAGGTTAGGGTTTAGGGTTAGGGTTAATGTTAGGGTTAGGAATAGGGGAGGGTTAGTGTTTACATTTTAGGGTTAGGGTTTAGGGATATGGTTAGTGTTAGGGTTAGGGTTAGAGTTAGGGTTAGGCTTAGGGTTAGTGTTAGGGTTAGGTTTTAGGGATAGGGTTAGGGTTAGGGTTTAGGGTTTAGGGTTAGGGTTAGGGTTAGAGTTAGTGTTTAGGCTTTAGGGTTAGGGTTAGTGTTAGGGTTTAGGGTTTAGGGTTAGGGTTAGGGTTAGGGTTAGGGTTAGGGTTAGGGTTTAGTGTTTATGGTTAGGGTTAGCGTTAGGGTTAGGTTTTGGGTTTAGTGTTTAGGTTTAGGGTTAGTGTTAGTGTTAGGGTTTCGTGTTTAGTGTTAGGGTTAAGGTTAGGGTTAGGGTTAGGTACACGTTTCGGGTTTGAGACATGGTTAGGTTTAGTGTTAGGGTTATAGTTAAGTTTAGGTTTTGGCTGATGGTTAAGGTTAGGTTTAGGGACAGGGTTAGTTACAGGGTGAGGGTTAGAGTTAAAGATAGAGAGACGGTAAGGGTCAGAGTTAGGTTTAGCGACAGTGTTAGGGTTAGGGATCAGGTTAGGTTAGGGTTTAGGGTTAGGGTTAGGGTTAGGGTTAGGAATAGGGGAGGGTTAGTGTTTACATTTTAGGGTTAGGGTTTAGGGATAGGGTTAGTGTTAGGGTTAGGGTTAGAGTTAGGGTTAGGCTTAGGGTTAGTGTTAGGGTTAGGTTTTAGGGATAGGGTTAGGGTTAGGGTTTAGGGTTTAGGGTTAGGGTTAGGGTTAGAGTTAGTGTTTAGGCTTTAGGGTTAGGGTTAGTGTTAGGGTTTAGGGTTTAGGGTTAGGGTTAGGGTTAGGGTTAGGGTTAGGGTTAGGGTTTAGTGTTTATGGTTAGGGTTAGCGTTAGGGTTAGGGTTTGGGTTTAGTGTTTAGGTTTAGGGTTAGGGTTAGTGTTAGGGTTAGGTTTTAGGGATAGGGTTAGGGTTAGGGTTTAGGGTTTAGGGTTAGGGTTAGGGTTAGAGTTAGTGTTTAGGCTTTAGGGTTAGTGTTAGTGTTAGGGTTTAGGGTTTAGGGTTAGGGTTAGGGTTAGGGTTAGGGTTAGGGTTAGGGTTTAGTGTTTATGGTTAGGGTTAGCGTTAGGGTTAGGGTTTGGGTTTAGTGTTTAGGTTTAGGGTTAGGGTTAGTGTTAGGGTTTCGAGTTTAGTGTTAGGGTTAAGTTTAGGGTTAGGGTTAGGTACACGTTTCGGGTTTGAGACATGGTTAGGTTTAGTGTTAGGGTTATAGTTAAGTTTATGTTTTGGCTGATGGTTAAGGTTAGGTTTAGGGACAGGGTTAGTTAAGGGTGAGGGTTAGAGTTAAAGATAGAGAGACGGTAAGGGTCAGAGTTAGGTTTAGCGACAGTGTTAGGGTTAGGGTTAGGGTTAGCGTTTAGGATTTAGGGTTAAGGTTATGGTTAGGGTTAGGGGCAGGATTAGGGTTTGGGAAATGGTTAGGTTTAGTGTAGGGTTATAGTTAAATTTTGGTTTTGGCTGATGGTTAAGGTTCGTTTTAGGGACAGGTTTAGTGACAGGGTGAGGGTTAGATTAAGTTTAGAGAGACGGTAAGGGTCAGAGTTAGGTTTAGCGACAGTGTTAGTGTTAGGGAACAGGTTAGGTTAGGGTTTAGGGTTAGGGTTAGGGTTAGAGTTAGGAATAGGGGAGGGTTAGTGTTTACATTTTAGGGTTAGGGTTTAGGGATAGGGTTAGGGTTAGGGTTAGGGTTAGGGTTAGAGTTAGGATTTAGGCTTTAGGGTTAGGGTTAGGGTTCGAGTTAGGGCTTACGGTTTAGGGTTAGGGTTAGGGTTTCGGGTTTCGGGTTAGGGTTAGGAACACGATTCGGTTTTGAGACATGTTTAGGTTTAGTGTTAGGGTTATGGTTAAGTTTAGGTTTTGGCTGATGGTTAAGGTTAGGTTTAGGGACAGGGTTAGTTACAGGGTGAGGGTTAGAGTTAAAGTTAGAGAGACGGTAAGGTACAGAGTTAGGTTTAGCGACAGTGTTAGGGTTAGGGTTAGGGTTAGGTTAGGGTTAGGGTTAGGGTTAGGTTTTAGGGATAGGGTTAGGGTTAGGGTTACGGTTTAGGTTTAGGGTTAGGGTTAAGGTTAGGGTTTAGGGTTTAGGGTTAGGGTTAGGGTTAGGGTTAGCATTAGGTTTAGGGTTAGGGACAGGATTATGGTTTGGGACATGGTTAGGTTTACTGTTAGGGTTATATTAAGTTTAGGTTTTGTCTGATGCTTAAGTTTAGGTTTAGGGACAGGGTTAGTGACAGGGTGAGGGTTAGAGTTAAGGTTGGAGAGACGGTAAGGGTCAGAGTTAGGTTTAGCGACAGTGTTAGGGTTAGGGATCAGGTTAGGTTAGGGTTTAGGGTTAGGGTTAGGGTTAGGGTTAGGAATAGGGGAGGGTTAGTGTTTACATTTCAGGGTTAGGGTTTAGGGTTAGGGTTATGGTTAGAGTTAGGGTTTAGGCTTTAGGGTTACGGTTAGTGTTAGGGTTTAGGGTTTAGGGTTAGGGTTAGGGTTAGGGTTAGGGTTAGGGTTTATATTTAAGGTTAGGGTTAGCGTTAGGGTTAATGTTTGGGTTTAGGGTTTAGGTTTAGGGTTAGGTTTAGTGTTAGGGTTTCGGGTTTAGTGTTAGGGTTAAGGTTATGGTTAGGGTTAGGTACACGATTCGGGTTTGAGACATTGTTAGGTTTAGTGATAGGGTTATAGTTAAGTTTAGGTTTTGGCTGATGGTTAAGGTTAGGTTTAGGGACAGGGTTAGTTACAGGGTGAGGGTTAGATTTAAAGATAGAGAGACGGTAAGTGTCAGAGTTGGGTTTAGCGACAGTGTTAGGGTTAGGGTTAGGGTTAGGTTAGGGTTAGGGTTAGGGTTAGGGTTAGGGTTAGGTTTTAGGGATAGGGTTAGGGTTAGGGTTACGGTTTAGGTTTAGGGTTAGGGTTAAGGTTAGGGTTTAGGGTTTAGGGTTAGGGTTAGGGTTAGGGTTAGCATTAGTTTTAGGGTTAGGGACAGGATTAGGGTTTGCGACATTGTTAGGTTTACTGTTAGGGTTATATTAAGTTTAGGTTTTGTCTGATGCTTAAGTTTAGGTTTAGGGACAGGGTTAGTGACAGGGTGAGGGTTAGAGTTAAGGTTGGAGAGACGGTAAGGGTCAGAGTTAGGTTTAGCGACAGTGTTAGGGTTAGGGATCAGGTTAGGTTAGGGTTTAGGGTTAGGGTTAGGGTTAGGGTTAGGAATAGGGGAGGGTTAGTGTTTACATTTTAAGGTTAGGGTTTAGGGATAGGGTTAGGGTTAGGGTTAGGGTTAGAGTTAGGGTTAGGGTAAGGGTTAGGTTTTAGGGATAGGGTTAGTGTTAGGGTTACGATTTAGGTTTAGGGTCAGGGTTAAGGTTAGGGTTTAGGGTTTAGGGATAGGGTTAGGGTTAGAGTTAGGGTTTAGGCTTTAGGGTTAGGGTTAGTGTTAGGGTTTACGGTTTAGGGTTAGGGTTAGGGTTAGGGTTAGGGTTAGGGTTTAGTGTTTATGGTTAGGGTTAGTGTTAGGGTTAGGTTTTGGGTTTAGTGTTTAGGTTTAGGGTTAGGGTTAGTGTTAGGGTTAGGGTTAGGGTTAGGGTTAGGGTTAGGGACAGGGTTAGGGTTTGGGACATGGTTAGGTTTATTGTTAGGGTAATATTAAGTTTAGGTTTTGTGTGATGCTTAAGTTTAGGTTTAGGGACAGGGTTAGTGACAGGGTGAGGGTTAGAGTTAAGGTTGGAGACGGTAAGGGTCAGAGTTAGGTTTAGCGACAGTGTTAGGGTTACGGATCAGATTAGGTTAGGGTTTAGGGTTAGGGTTAGGGTTAGGGTTAGGAATAGGGGAGGGTTAGTGTTTACATTTTAGGGTTAGGTTTTAGGGATAGGGTTAGGGTTAGGATTAGGGTTAGAGTTAGGGTTAGGGTTAGGGTTAGGGTTAGGTTAGGTTTTAGGGATAAGGTTAGGGTTAGGGTTACGGTTTAGGTTTAGGGTTAGGCTTAAGGTTAGGATTTAGGGTTTAGGGTTAGGGTTAGTTTAGGGTTAGGGTTTAGGATTTAGGGTTAGGGTTAGTGTTAGGGTTTAGGGTTTAGGGTTAGGGTTAGGAATAGGGTTAGGTTTAGGGTTTAGTGTTTATGGTTAGGGTTAGCGTTAGGGTTAGGGTTTGGGTTCGGGTTAGGGTTAGGGTTAGGGTTAGTGTTTTGGGTTTAGTGTTAGGATTAAGGTTAGGGTTAGGGTTAGGTACACGTTTCGGGTTTGAGACATGGTTAGGTTTAGTGTTAGGGTTATAGTTAAGTTTAGATTTTGGCTGATGGTTAAGGTTAGGTTTAGGGACAGGGTTAGTTAGAAGGTGAGGGTTAGAGTTAAGGTTAGAGAGACGGTAAGGGTCAGAGTTAGGTTTAGCGACAGTGTTAGGGTTAGGGATCAGGTTAGGTTAGGGTTTAGGGTTAGGGTTAGGGATAGGGTTAGGAATAAGGGAGGGGAGGGGTTTACATTTTAGGGTTAGGGTTTAGGGATAGGGTTAGGGTTAGGGTTACGGTTAGAGTTAGGGTTAAGGTTAGGGTTAGGGTTAGGTTTTAGGGATAGGGTTCGGGTTAGGGTTTAGGGTTTCGGGTTAGGGTTAGGGTTAGTGTTAGCATTAGGGTTAAGTTTAGGTACAGTATTAAGTTTAGGGTTAGGGTTAGGGTTAGGGTTAGGGTTAGGGTTAGGGTTTCAGGTTTAGGGTTAGTGTTAGGTTAGGGTTAAAGTTAGGGTTATGGACAAGATTCGGTTTTGGGACATGTTAAGTTTAGTTTTAGGTTATAGTTAAATTTAGGTTTTGGCTGATGTTTAAGGATAAGTTTAGGGACAGGGTTAGTGACAGGGTGAGGGTTAGAGTTAAGGTTAGTGAGACAGTAAGTATCAGAGTTAGGTTTAGCAACAGTGTTAGGGTTAGGGTTAGGGTTAGGGTTTAGGGTTAGGGTTAGGGTTAGGGTTACGGTTTATGTTTAGGGTTAGGGTTAAGGTTAGGGTTTAGGGTTTAGGGTTAGAGTTAGGGTTAGAGTTAGGGTTTAGGCTTTAGGGTTAGGGATAGTGTTAGGGTTTAGGGTTTAGGTTTAGGGTTAGGGTTAGGGTTAGGGTTAGGGTTTAGTGTTTAAGGTTAGGGTTAGCGTTAGGGTTAGGGTTTGGGTTTAGGGTTTAGGTTTAGGGTTAGGGTTAGTGTTAGGGTTTCGGGTTTAGTGTTAGGGTTAAGGTT
>CM063090.1:110815834-110828334 GCA_031876335.1 Hipposideros larvatus | reverse complement strand
GGGTTATAGTTAAATTTTGGTTTTGGCTGATGGTTAAGGTTCGTTTTAGGGACAGGTTTAGTGACAGGGTGAGGGTTAGAGTTAAGTTTAGAGAGACGGTAAGGGTCAGAGTTAGGTTTAGCGACAGTGTTAGTGTTAGGGATCAGGTTAGGTTAGGGTTTAGGGTTAGGGTTAGGGTTAGAGTTAGGAATAGGGGAGGGTTAGTGTTTACATTTTAGGGTTAGGGTTTAGGGATAGTGTTAGGGTTAGGGTTAGGGTTAGGGTTAGAGTTCGGATTTAGGCTTTAGGGTTAGGGTTAGGGTTCGAGTTAGGGCTTACGGTTTAGGGTTAGGGTTAGGGTTTCGGGTTTCGGGTTAGGGTTAGGTACACGATTCGGGTTTGAGACATGTTTAGGTTTAGTGTTAGGGTTATGGTTAAGTTTAGGTTTTGGCTGATGGTTAAGGTTAGGTTTAGGGACAGGGTTAGTTACAGGGTGAGGGTTAGAGTTAAAGTTAGAGAGACGGTAAGGTACAGAGTTAGGTTTAGCGACAGTGTTAGGGTTAGGGTTAGGGTTAGGTTAGGGTTAGGGTTAGGGTTAGGTTTTAGGGATAGGGTTAGGGTTATGGTTACGGTTTAGGTTTAGGGTTAGGGTTAAGGTTAGGGTTTAGGGTTTAGGGTTAGGGTTAGGGTTAGGGTTAGCATTAGGTTTAGGGTTAGGGACAGGGTTAGGGTTTGGGACATGGTTAGGTTTACTGTTAGGGTTATATTAAGTTTAGGTTTTGTGTGATGCTTAAGTTTAGGTTTAGGGACAGGGTTAGTGACAGGGTGAGGTTTAGAGTTAAGGTTGGAGAGACGGTAAGGGTCAGAGTTAGGTTTAGCGACAGTGTTAGGGTTAGGGATCAGGTTAGGTTAAGGTTTAGGGTTAGGGTTAGGGTTAGGAATAGGGGAGGGTTAGTGTTTACATTTTAGGGTTAGGGTTTAGGGATAGGGTTAGTGTTAGGGTTAGGGTTAGAGTTAGGGTTAGGCTTAGGGTTAGTGTTAGGGTTAGGTTTTAGGGATAGGGTTAGGGTTAGGGTTTAGGGTTTAGGGTTAGGGTTAGGGTTAGAGTTAGGGTTTAGGCTTTAGGGTTAGGGTTAGTGTTAGGGTTTAGGATTTAGGGTTAGGGTTAGGGTTAGTGTTAGGGTTAGGGTTTAGTGTTTATGGTTAGGGTTAGCGTTAGGGTTAGGGTTTGGGTTTAGTGTTTAGGTTTAGGGTTAGGGTTAGTGTTAGGGTTTCGAGTTTAGTGTTAGGGTTAAGGTTAGGGTTAGGGTTAGGTACACGTTTCGGGTTTGAGACATGGTTAGGTTTAGTGTTAGGGTTATAGTTAAGTTTAGGTTTTGGCTGATGGTTAAGTTTAGGTTTAGGGACAGGGTTAGTTACAGGGTGAGGGTTAGAGTTAAAGATAGAGAGACGGTAAGGGTCAGAGTTAGGTTTAGCGACAGTGATAGGGTTAGGGTTAGGGTTAGAGTTTAGGATTTAGGGTTAGGGTTATGGTTAGGGTTAGGGTTAGGGTTAGGGGCAGGATTAGGGTTTGGGAAATTGTTAGGTTTAGTGTAGGGTTATAGTTAAATTTTGGTTTTGGCTGATGGTTAAGGTTCGTTTTAGGGACAGGTTTAGTGACAGGGTGAGGGTTAGAGTTAAGTTTAGAGAGACGGTAAGGGTCAGAGTTAGGTTTAGCGACAGTGTTAGTGTTAGGGATCAGGTTAGGTTAGGGTTTAGGGTTAGGGTTAGGGTTAGAGTTAGGAATAGGGGAGGGTTAGTGTTTACATTTTAGGGTTAGGGTTTAGGGATAGTGTTAGGGTTAGGGTTAGGGTTAGGGTTAGAGTTAGGATTTAGGCTTTAGGGTTAGGGTTAGGGTTCGAGTTAGGGCTTACGGTTTAGGGTTAGGGTTAGGGTTTCGGGTTTCGGGTTAGGGTTAGGTACACGATTCGGGTTTGAGACATGTTTAGGTTTAGTGTTAGGGTTATGGTTAAGTTTAGGTTTTGGCTGATGGTTAAGGTTAGGTTTAGGGACAGGGTTAGTTACAGGGTGAGGGTTAGAGTTAAAGTTAGAGAGACGGTAAGGTACAGAGTTAGGTTTAGCGACAGTGTTAGGGTTAGGGTTAGGGTTAGGTTAGGGTTAGGGTTAGGGTTAGGTTTTAGGGATAGGGTTAGGGTTATGGTTACGGTTTAGGTTTAGGGTTAGGGTTAAGGTTAGGGTTTAGGGTTTAGGGTTAGGGTTAGGGTTAGGGTTAGCATTAGGTTTAGGGTTAGGGACAGGATTAGGGTTTGGGACATGGTTAGGTTTACTGTTAGGGTTATATTAAGTTTAGGTTTTGTCTGATGCTTAAGTTTAGGTTTAGGGACAGGGTTAGTGACAGGGTGAGGGTTAGAGTTAAGGTTGGAGAGACGGTAAGGGTCAGAGTTAGGTTTAGCTACAGTGTTAGGGTTAGGGATCAGGTTAGGTTAGGGTTTAGGGTTAGGGTTAGTGTTAGGGTTAGGAATAGGGGAGGGTTAGTGTTTACATTTTAGGGTTAGGGTTTAGGGATAGGGTTAGGGTTAGGGTTAGGGTTAGAGTTAGGGTTAGGGTTAGGGTTAGGTTTTAGGGATAGGGTTAGGGTTAGAGTTAGGGTTTAGGCTTTAGGGTTAGGGTTAGTGTTAGGGTTTACGGTTTAGGGTTAGGGTTAGGGTTAGGGTTAGGGTTAGGGTTTAGTGTTTATGGTTAGGGTTAGCGTTAGGGTTAGGTTTTGGGTTTAGTGTTTAGGTTTAGGGTTAGGGTTAGGGACAGGATTAGGGTTTGGGACATGGTTAGGTTTACTGTTAGGGTAATATTAAGTTTAGGTTTTGTGTGATGCTTAAGTTTAGGTTTAGGGACAGGGTTAGTGACAGGGTGAGGGTTAGAGTTAAAGATAGAGAGACGGTAAGGGTCAGAGTTAGGTTTAGCGACAGTGTTAGGGTTATGGTTATGGTTAAGTTAGGGTTAGGGTTAGAGTTAGGGTTTAGGGTTAGGGTTAGGGTTAGGGTTTAGGATTAGGGTTAGGGTTATGGTTAGGGTTAGGGTTGGGTTAGGGGCAGGATTAGGGTTTGGGACATGGTTAGGTTTACTGTTAGGGTAATATTAAGTTTAGGTTTTGTGTGATGCTTAAGTTTAGGTTTAGGGACAGGGTTAGTGACAGGGTGAGGGTTAGAGTTAAAGATAGAGAGACGGTAAGGGTCAGAGTTAGGTTTAGCGACAGTGTTAGGGTTAGGGATCAGGTTAGGTTAGGGTTTAGGGTTAGCGTTAGGGTTAGTGTTAGGAATAGGGGAGGGTTAGTGTTTACATTTTAGTGTTAGGGTTTAGGGATAGGGTTAGGGTTAGGGTTAGGGTTAGAGTTAGGGTTAGGGTTAGGGTTAGGGTTAGGTTTTAGTGATAGGTTTAGGGTTAGGGTTACGGTTTAGGTTTAGGGTTAGGGTTAAGGTTAGGGTTTAGGGTTTAGGGTTAGGGTTATGGTTAGAGTTAGGGTTTAGGCTTTAGGGTTAGGGTTAGTGTTAGGGTTTAGGGTTTCGGGTTAGGGTTAGGGTTAGGGTTAGGGTTAGGGTTAGGATTAGGTTTTAGGGATAGGGTTAGGGTTAGGGTTACAGTTTAGGTTTAGGGTTAGGGTTAAGGTTAGGGTTTAGTGTTTAGGGTTAAGGCTAGGGTTAGAGTTATGGTTTAGGCTTTAGTATTAGGGTTAGTGTTAGGGTTTAGGGTTTGGGTTTAGGGTTTAGGTTTAGGGTTAGGGTTAGTGTTAGGGTTTCGGGTTTAGTGTTAGGGTTAAGGTTAGGGTTAGGGTTAGGTACACGTTTTGGGTTTGAGACATGGTTAGGTTTAGTGTTAGGGTTATAGTTAAGTTTGGGTTTTGGCTGATGGTTAAGGTTAGGTTTAGGGACAGGGTTAGTTACAGGGTGAGGGTTAGAGTTAAGGTTGGAGAGATGGTAAGGGTCAGAGTTAGGTTTAGCGACAGTGTTAGGGTTAGGGATCAGGTTAGGTTAGGGTTTAGGGTTAGGGTTAGGGTTAGGGTTAGGAATAGGGGAGGGTTAGTGTTTACATTTTAGGGTTAGGGTTTAGGGATAGGGTTAGTGTTAGGTTTAGGGTTAGGGTTAGAGTTAGGATTTAGGCTTTAGGGATAGGGTTTGGGTTAGAGTTAGGACTTACGGTTTAGAGTTAGGGTTAGGGTTAGTGTTAGGGTTTCGAGTTTAGTGTTAGGGTTAAGGTTAGGGTTAGGGTTAGGTACACATTTCGGGTTTGAGACATGGTTAGGTTTAGTGTTAGGGTTATAGTTAAGTTTAGGTTTTGGCTGATGGTTAAGGTTAGGTTTAGGGACAGGGTTAGTTACAGGGTGAGGGTTAGAGTTAAAGATAGAGAGACGGTAAGGGTCAGAGTTAGGTTTAGCGACAGTGTTAGGGTTAGGGATCAGGTTAGGTTAGGGTTTAGGGTTAGCGTTAGGGTTAGGGTTAGGAATAGGGGAGGGTTAGTGTTTACATTTTAGTGTTAGGGTTTAGGGATAGGGTTAGGGTTAGGGTTAGGGTTAGAGTTAGGGTTAGGGTTAGGGTTAGGGGTAGGTTTTAGTGATAGGGTTAGGGTTAGGGTTACGGTTTAGGTTTAGGGTTAGGGTTAAGGTTAGGGTTTAGGGTTTAGGGTTAGGGTTATGGTTAGAGTTAGGGTTTAGGCTTTAGGGTTAGGGTTAGTGTTAGGGTTTAGGGTTTCGGGTTAGGGTTAGGGTTAGGGTTAGGGTTAGGGTTAGGGTTAGGTTTTAGTGATAGGGTTAGGGTTAGGGTTACAGTTTAGGTTTAGGGTTAGGGTTAAGGTTAGGGTTTAGTGTTTAGGGTTAGGGTTAGGGTTAGAGTTATGGTTTAGGCTTTAGTGTTAGGGTTAGTGTTAGGGTTTAGGGTTTAGGGTTAGGGTTAGGGTTAGGGTTAGGGTTTAGTGTTTATGGTTAGGGTTAGCGTTAGGGTTAGGGTTTGGGTTTAGGGTTTAGGTTTAGGGTTAGGGTTAGTGTTAGGGTTTCGGGTTTAGTGTTAGGGTTAAGGTTAGGGTTAGGGTTAGGTACACGTTTTGGGTTTGAGACATGGTTAGGTTTAGTGTTAGGGTTATAGTTAAGTTTGGGTTTTGGCTGATGGTTAAGGTTAGGTTTAGGGACAGGGTTAGTTACAGGGTGAGGGTTAGAGTTAAGGTTGGAGAGACGGTAAGGGTCAGAGTTAGGTTTAGCGACAGTGTTAGGGTTAGGGATCAGGTTAGGTTAGGGTTTAGGGTTAGCGTTAGGGTTAGTGTTAGGAATAGGGGAGGGTTAGTGTTTACATTTTAGTGTTAGGGTTTAGGGATAGGGTTAGGGTTAGGGTTAGGGTTAGAGTTAGGGTTAGGGTTAGGGTTAGGGTTAGGTTTTAGTGATAGGGTTAGGGTTAGGGTTACGGTTTAGGTTTAGGGTTAGGGTTAAGGTTAGGGTTTAGGGTTTAGGGTTAGGGTTATGGTTAGAGTTAGGGTTTAGGCTTTAGGGTTAGGGTTAGTGTTAGGGTTTAGGGTTTCGGGTTAGGGTTAGGGTTAGGGTTAGGGTTAGGGTTAGGATTAGGTTTTAGGGATAGGGTTAGGGTTAGGGTTACAGTTTAGGTTTAGGGTTAGGGTTAAGGTTAGGGTTTAGTGTTTAGGGTTAGGGCTAGGGTTAGAGTTATGGTTTAGGCTTTAGTATTAGGGTTAGTGTTAGGGTTTAGGGTTTGGGTTTAGGGTTTAGGTTTAGGGTTAGGGTTAGTGTTAGGGTTTCGGGTTTAGTGTTAGGGTTAAGGTTAGGGTTAGGGTTAGGTACACGTTTTGGGTTTGAGACATGGTTAGGTTTAGTGTTAGGGTTATAGTTAAGTTTGGGTTTTGGCTGATGGTTAAGGTTAGGTTTAGGGACAGGGTTAGTTACAGGGTGAGGGTTAGAGTTAAGGTTGGAGAGATGGTAAGGGTCAGAGTTAGGTTTAGCGACAGTGTTAGGGTTAGGGATCAGGTTAGGTTAGGGTTTAGGGTTAGGGTTAGGGTTAGGGTTAGGAATAGGGGAGGGTTAGTGTTTACATTTTAGGGTTAGGGTTTAGGGATAGGGTTAGTGTTAGGTTTAGGGTTAGGGTTAGAGTTAGGATTTAGGCTTTAGGGATAGGGTTTGGGTTAGAGTTAGGACTTACGGTTTAGAGTTAGGGTTAGGGTTAGTGTTAGGGTTTCGAGTTTAGTGTTAGGGTTAAGGTTAGGGTTAGGGTTAGGTACACATTTCGGGTTTGAGACATGGTTAGGTTTAGTGTTAGGGTTATAGTTAAGTTTAGGTTTTGGCTGATGGTTAAGGTTAGGTTTAGGGACAGGGTTAGTTACAGGGTGAGGGTTAGAGTTAAAGATAGAGAGACGGTAAGGGTCAGAGTTAGGTTTAGCGACAGTGTTAGGGTTAGGGATCAGGTTAGGTTAGGGTTTAGGGTTAGCGTTAGGGTTAGGGTTAGGAATAGGGGAGGGTTAGTGTTTACATTTTAGTGTTAGGGTTTAGGGATAGGGTTAGGGTTAGGGTTAGGGTTAGAGTTAGGGTTAGGGTTAGGGTTAGGGGTAGGTTTTAGTGATAGGGTTAGGGTTAGGGTTACGGTTTAGGTTTAGGGTTAGGGTTAAGGTTAGGGTTTAGGGTTTAGGGTTAGGGTTATGGTTAGAGTTAGGGTTTAGGCTTTAGGGTTAGGGTTAGTGTTAGGGTTTAGGGTTTCGGGTTAGGGTTAGGGTTAGGGTTAGGGTTAGGGTTAGGGTTAGGTTTTAGTGATAGGGTTAGGGTTAGGGTTACAGTTTAGGTTTAGGGTTAGGGTTAAGGTTAGGGTTTAGTGTTTAGGGTTAGGGTTAGGGTTAGAGTTATGGTTTAGGCTTTAGTGTTAGGGTTAGTGTTAGGGTTTAGGGTTTAGGGTTAGGGTTAGGGTTAGGGTTAGGGTTTAGTGTTTATGGTTAGGGTTAGCGTTAGGGTTAGGGTTTGGGTTTAGGGTTTAGGTTTAGGGTTAGGGTTAGTGTTAGGGTTTCGGGTTTAGTGTTAGGGTTAAGGTTAGGGTTAGGGTTAGGTACACGTTTTGGGTTTGAGACATGGTTAGGTTTAGTGTTAGGGTTATAGTTAAGTTTGGGTTTTGGCTGATGGTTAAGGTTAGGTTTAGGGACAGGGTTAGTTACAGGGTGAGGGTTAGAGTTAAGGTTGGAGAGACGGTAAGGGTCAGAGTTAGGTTTAGCGACAGTGTTAGGGTTAGGGATCAGGTTAGGTTAGGGTTTAGGGTTAGGGTTAGGGTTAGGGTTAGGAATAGGGGAGGGTTAGTGTTTACATTTTAGGGTTAGGGTTTAGGGATAGGGTTAGGGTTAGGGTTAGGGTTAGGGTTAGAGTTAGGATTTAGGCTTTAGGGATAGGGTTAGGGTTAGAGTTAGGACTTACGGTTTAGAGTTAGGGTTAGGGTTAGTGTTAGGGTTTCGAGTTTAGTGTTAGGGTTAAGGTTAGGGTTAGGGTTAGGTACACATTTCGGGTTTGAGACATGGTTAGGTTTAGTGTTAGGGTTATAGTTAAGTTTAGGTTTTGGCTGATGGTTAAGGTTAGGTTTAGGGACAGGGTTAGTTACAGGGTGAGGGTTAGAGTTAAAGATAGAGAGACGGTAAGGGTCAGAGTTAGGTTTAGCGACAGTGTTAGGGTTAGGGTTAGGGTTAGAGTTTAGGATTTTGGGTTAGGGTTATGGTTAGGGTTAAGGTTAGGGTTAGGGGCAGGATTAGGGTTTGGGAAATGGTTAGGTTTAGTGTAGGGTTATAGTTAAATTTTGGTTTTGGCTGATGGTTAAGGTTCGTTTTAGGGACAGGTTTAGTGACAGGGTGAGGGTTAGAGTTAAGTTTAGAGAGACGGTAAGGGTCAGAGTTAGGTTTAGCGACAGTGTTAGTGTTAGGGATCAGGTTAGGTTAGGGTTTAGGGTTAGGGTTAGGGTTAGAGTTAGGAATAGGGGAGGGTTAGTGTTTACATTTTAGGGTTAGGGTTTAGGGATAGGGTTAGGGTTAGGGTTAGGGTTAGGGTTAGAGTTAGGATTTAGGCTTTAGGGTTAGGGTTAGGGTTCGAGTTAGGGCTTACGGTTTAGGGTTAGGGTTAGGGTTTCGGGTTTCGGGTTAGGGTTAGGTACACGATTCGGGTTTGAGACATGTTTAGGTTTAGTGTTAGGGTTATGGTTAAGTTTAGGTTTTGGCTGATGGTTAAGGTTAGGTTTAGGGACAGGGTTAGTTACAGGGTGAGGGTTAGAGTTAAAGTTAGAGAGACGGTAAGGTACAGAGTTAGGTTTAGCGACAGTGTTAGGGTTAGGGTTAGGGTTAGGTTAGGGTTAGGGTTAGGGTTAGGTTTTAGGGATAGGGTTAGGGTTATGGTTACGGTTTAGGTTTAGGGTTAGGGTTAAGGTTAGGGTTTAGGGTTTAGGGTTAGGGTTAGGGTTAGGGATAGCATTAGGTTTAGGGTTAGGGACAGGATTAGGGTTTGGGACATGGTTAGGTTTACTGTTAGGGTTATATTAAGTTTAGGTTTTGTCTGATGCTTAAGTTTAGGTTTAGGGACAGGGTTAGTGACAGGGTGAGGGTTAGAGTTAAGGTTGGAGAGACGGTAAGGGTCAGAGTTAGGTTTAGCGACAGTGTTAGGGTTAGGGATCAGGTTAGGTTAGGGTTTAGGGTTAGGGTTAGGGTTAGGGTTAGGAATAGGGGAGGGTTAGTGTTTACATTTCAGGGTTAGGGTTTAGGGTTAGGGTTAGGGTTAGAGTTAGGGTTTAGGCTTTAGGGTTAGGGTTAGTGTTAGGGTTTAGGGTTTAGGGTTAGGGTTAGGGTTAGGGTTTCGGGGTTAGGGTTAGGGTTAGGGTTTAGTGTTTATGGTTAGGGTTAGCGTTAGGGTTAGGGTTTGGGTTTAGTGTTTAGGTTTAGGGTTAGGGTTAGTGTTAGGGTTAGGGTTAGGGTTAGGGTTAGGGTTAGGGTTAGGGACAGGATTAGGGTTTGGGACATGGTTAGGTTTACTGTTAGGGCAATATTAAGTTTAGGTTTTGACTGATGCTTAAGTTTAGGTTTAGGGACAGGGTTAGTGACAGGGTTAGGGTTAGAGTTAAGGTTGGAGAGACGGTAAGGGTCAGAGTTAGGTTTAGCGACAGTGTTAGGGTTAGGGATCAGGTTAGGTTAGGGTTTAGGGTTAGGGTTAGGGTTAGGGTTAGGGTTAGGTTTTAGGGATAGTGTTAAGGTTAGGGTTACGGTTTAGGTTTAGGGTTAGGGTTAAGGTTAGGGTTTACGGTTTAGGGTTAGGGTTAGGGTTAGTGTTAGGCTTTAGGCTTTAGGGTTAGGGTTAGGGTTAGGGTTAGGGTTAGGGTTAGGGTTAGAGTTAGGGTTTAGGGTTAGGGTTAGGGTTAGGGTTTAGGGTTTAGGATTTAGGGTTAGGGTTATGGTTATGGTTAGGGTTAGGGTTAGGGGCAGGATTAGGGTTTGGGACATGGTTAGGTTTACTCTTAGGGTTATATTAAGTTTAGGTTTTGTGTGATGCTTAAGTTTAGGTTTAGGGACAGGGTTAGTGAAAGGTGAGGTTTAGAGTTAAGGTTGGAGAGACGGTAAGGGTCAGAGTTAGGTTTAGCGACAGTGTTAGGGTTAGGGATCAGGATAGGTTAGGGTTTAGGGTTAGGGTTAGGGTTAGGGTTAGGAATAGGGGAGGGTTTGTGTTTACATTTATGGTTAGGGTTTAGGGATAGGTTTAGTGTTAGGGTTAGGGTTAGAGTTAGGGTTAGGCTTAGGGTTAGTGTTAGGGTTAGGTTTTAGGGATAGGGTTAGGGTTAGGGTTTAGGGTTTAGGGTTAGGGTTAGGGTTAGAGTTAGGGTTTAGGCTTTAGGGTTAGGGTTAGTGTTAGGGTTTAGGGTTTAGGGTTAGGGTTAGGGTTAGGGTTAGGGTTAGGGTTTAGTGTTTATGGTTAGGGTTAGCGTTAGGGTTAGGGTTTGGGTTTAGTGTTTAGGTTTAGGGTTAGGGTTAGTGTTAGGGTTTCGAGTTTCGTGTTAGGGTTAAGGTTACGGTTAGGGTTAGGTACACGTTTCGGGTTTGAGACATGGTTAGGTTTAGTGTTAGGGTTATAGTTAAGTTTAGGTTTTGGCTGATGGTTAAGGTTAGGTTTAGGGACAGGGTTAGTTACAGGGTGAGGGTTAGAGTTAAAGATAGAGAGACGGTAAGGGTCAGAGTTAGGTTTAGCGACAGTGTTAGTGTTAGGGTTAGGGTTAGAGTTTAGGATTTAGGGTTAGGGTTATGGTTAGGGTTAGGGTTAGGGTTAGGGGCAGGATTAGGGTTTGGGAAATGGTTAGGTTTAGTGTAGGGTTATAGTTAAATTTTGGTTTTGGCTGATGGTTAAGGTTCGTTTTAGGGACAGGTTTAGTGACAGGGTGAGGGTTAGAGTTAAGTTTAGAGAGACGGTAAGGGTCAGAGTTAGGTTTAGCGACAGTGTTAGTGTTAGGGATCAGGTTAGGTTAGGGTTTAGGGTTAGGGTTAGGGTTAGAGTTAGGAATAGGGGAGGGTTAGTGTTTACATTTTAGGGTTAGGGTTTAGGGATAGGGTTAGGGTTAGGGTTAGGGTTAGGGTTAGAGTTAGGATTTAGGCTTTAGGGTTAGGGTTAGGGTTCGAGTTAGGGCTTACGGTTTAGGGTTAGGGTTAGGGTTTCGGGTTTCGGGTTAGGGTTAGGTACACGATTCGGGTTTGAGACATGTTTAGGTTTAGTGTTAGGGTTATGGTTAAGTTTAGGTTTTGGCTGATGGTTAAGGTTAGGTTTAGGGACAGGGTTAGTTACAGGGTGAGGGTTAGAGTTAAAGTTAGAGAGACGGTAAGGTACAGAGTTAGGTTTAGCGACAGTGTTAGGGTTAGGGTTAGGGTTAGGTTAGGGTTAGGGTTAGGGTTAGGTTTTAGGGATAGGGTTAGGGTTAGGGTTACGGTTTAGGTTTAGGGTTAGGGTTAAGGTTAGGGTTAGGGTTAGGGTTAGCAGTAGGTTTAGGGTTAGGGACAGGATTAGGGTTTGGGACATGGTTAGGTTTACTGTTAGGGTTATATTAAATTTAGGTTTTGTCTGATGCTTAAGTTTAGGTTTAGGGACAGGGTTAGTGACAGGGTGAGGGTTAGAGTTAAGGTTGGAGAGACGGTAAGGGTCATAGTTAGGTTTAGCGACAGTGTTAGGGTTAGGGATCAGGTTAGGTTAGGGTTTAGGGTTAGGGTTAGGGTTAGGGTTAGGAATAGGGGAGGGTTAGTGTTTACATTTCAGGGTTAGGGTTTAGGGTTAGGGTTAGGGTTAGAGTTAGGGTTTAGGCTTTAGGGTTAAGGTTAGTGTTAGGGTTTAGGGTTTAGGGTTAGGGTTAGGGTTAGGGTTAGGGTTAGGGTTTAGTATTTAAGGTTAGGGTTAGCGTTAGAGTTAGGGTTTGGGTTTAGGGTTTAGGTTTAGGGTTAGGTTTAGTGTTAGGGTTTCGGGTTTAGTGTTAGGGTTAAGGTTATGGTTAGGGTTAGGTACACGATTCAGGTTTGAGACATTGTTAGGTTTAGTGTTAGGGTTATAGTTAAGTTTAGGTTTTGGCTGATGGTTAAGGTTAGGTTTAGGGACAGGGTTAGTTACAGGGTGAGGGTTAGAGTTAAAGATAGAGAGACGGTAAGTGTCAGAGTTAGGTTTAGCGACAGTGTTAGGGTTAGGGTTAGGGTTAGGTTAGGGTTAGGGTTAGGGTTAGGGTTAGGGTTAGGTTTTAGGGATATGGTTAGGGTTAGGGTTACGGTTTAGGTTTAGGGTTAGGGTTAAGGTTAGGGTTTAGGGTTTAGGGTTAGGGTTAGGGTTAGGGTTAGCATTAGTTTTAGGGTTAGGGACAGGATTAGGGTTTGGGACACGGTTAGGTTTACTGTTAGGGTTATATTAAGTTTAGGTTTTGTCTGATGCTTAAGTTTAGGTTTAGGGACAGGGTTAGTGACAGGGTGAGGGTTAGAGTTAAGGTTGGAGAGACGGTAAGGGTCAGAGTTAGGTTTAGCGACAGTGTTAGGGTTAGGGATCAGGTTAGGTTAGGGTTTAGGGTTAGGGTTAGGGATAGGGTTAGGAATAGGGGAGGGGAGGGGTTTACATTTTAGGGTTAGGGTTTAGGGATAGGGTTAGGGTTAGGGTTAGGGTTAGAGTTAGGGTTAAGGTTAGGGTTAGGGTTAGGTTTTAGGGATAGGGTTCGGGTTAGGGTTAGGGTTAGTGTTAGCATTAGGGTTAAGTTTAGGTACAGTATTAAGTTTAGGGTTAGGATTAGGGTTAGGGTTAGGGTTAGGGTTAGGGTTTCAGGTTTAGGGTTAGTGTTAGGTTAGGGTTAAGGTTAGGGTTATGGACAAGATTCGGTTTTGGGACATGTTAAGTTTAGTTTTAGGTTATTGTTAAATTTAGGTTTTGGCTGATGTTTAAGGATAAGTTCAGGGACAGGGTTAGTGACAGGGTGAGGGTTAGAGTTAAGGTTAGTGAGACAGTAAGGATCAGAGTTAGG
>CM063090.1:110803334-110810834 GCA_031876335.1 Hipposideros larvatus | reverse complement strand
GTTAGGGGCAGGATTAGGGTTTGGGACATGGTTAGGTTTACTGTTAGGGTTATATTAAGTTTAGGTTTTGTCTGATGCTTAAGTTTAGGTTTAGGGACAGGGTTAGTGACAGGGTGAGGGTTAGAGTTAAGGTTGGAGAGACGGTAAGGGTCAAAGTTAGGTTTAGCGACAGTGTTAGGGTTAGGGATCAGGTTAGGTTAGGGTTTAGGGTTAGGGTTAGGAATAGGGGAGGGTTAGTGTTATACATTTTAGGGTTAGGGTTTAGGGATAGGGTTAGGGTTAGGGTTAGAGTTAGGGTTAGGGTTAGGGTTAGGGTTAGGGTTAGGTTTTAGGGATAGGGTTAGGGTTAGGGTTACGGTTTAGGTTTAGGGTTAGGATTCAGGTTAGGGGTTAGGGTTTAGGGTTAGGGTTACGGTTAGAGTTAGGGTTTAGGCTTTAGGGTTAGGGTTAGGGTTAGGGTTAGGGTTAGGGTTAGGGTTTTGGGTTTAGTGTTAGGGTTAAGGTTAGGGTTAGGGTTAGTGTTAGGGTTTCGAGTTTAGTGTTAGGGTTAAGGTTTAGGGTTAGGGTTAGGTACACGTTTCGGGTTTGAGACATGGTTATGTTTAGTGTTAGGCTTATAGTTAAGTTTAGGTTTTGGCTGATGGTTAAGGTTAGGTTTAGGGACAGGGTTAGTTACAGGGTGAGGGTTAGAGTTAAAGATAGAGAGACGGTAAGAGTCAGAGTTAGGTTTAGCGACAGTGTTAGGGTTAGGGTTAGGGTTAGAGTTAGGGTTTAGGGTTAGCATTAGGGTTAGGGTTTAGGATTTAGGGTTAGGGTTATGGTTAGGGTTAGGGTTTGGGTTAGGGGCAGGTTAAGGGTTTGGGAAATGGTTAGGTTTAGTGTAGGGTTATAGTTAAATTTTGGTTTTGGCTGATGGTTAAGGTTAGTTTTAGGGACAGGTTTAGTGACAGGGTGAGGGTTAGAGTTAAGTTTAGAGAGACGGTAAGGGTCAGAGATAGGTTTAGCGACAGTGTTAGTGTTAGGGATCAGGTTAGGTTAGGGTTTAGGGTTAGCGTTAGGGTTAGAGTTAGTAATAGGGGAGGGTTAGTGTTTACATTTTAGGGTTAGGGTTTAGGGATAGGGTTAGGGTTAGGGTTAGGGTTAGGGTTAGGGTTAGGGTTAGGTTTAGGGTTTAGTGTTTATGGTTAGGGTTAGCGTTAGTGTTAAGGTTTGGGTTTAGGGTTTAGGTTTAGGGTTAGGGTTAGTGTTAGGGTTTCGGGTTTAGTGTTAGGGTTAAGGTTAGGGTTAGTGTTAGGTACACGTTTCGTGTTTGAGACATGGTTAGGTTTAGTGTTAGGGTTATAGTTAAGTTTAGGTTTTGGCTGATGGTTAAGGTTAGGTTTAGGGACAGGGTTAGTTACACGGTGAGGGTTAGAGTTAAAGATAGAGAGACGGTAAGTGTCAGAGTTAGGTTTAGCGACAGTGTTAGGGTTAGGGTTAGGGTTAGGTTAGGGTTAGGGTTAGGGTTAGGGTTAGGGTTAGGTTTTAGGGATAGGGTTAGTGTTAGGGTTACGGTTTAGGTTTAGGGTTAGGGTTAAGGTTAGGGTTTAGGGTTTAGGGTTAGGGTTAGGGTTAGGGTTAGCATTAGTTTTAGGGTTAGGGACAGGATTAGGGTTTGGGACATGGTTAAATTTACTGTTAGGGTTATATTAAGTTTAGGTTTTGTCTGATGCTTAAGTTTATGTTTAGGGACAGGGCTAGTGACAGGGTGAGGGTTAGAGTTAAGGTTGGAAGACCGTAAGGGTCAGAGTAAGGTTTAGCGACAGTGTTAGGGTTAGGGATCAGGTTAGGTTAGGGTTTAGGGTTAGGGTTAGGGTTAGGGTTAGGAATAGGGGAGGGTTAGTGTTTACATTTTAGGGTTAGGGTTTAGGGATAGGGTTAGGGTTAGGGTTAGGGTTAGAGTTAGGGTTAGGGTTAGGGTTAGGTTTTAGGGATAGGGTAAGGGTTAGGGTTACGGTTTAGGTTTAGGGTTAGGGTTAAGGTTAGGGTTTAGGGTTTAGGGTTAGGGTTAGGGTTAGAGATAGGGTTTAGGCTTTAGGGTTAGGGTTAGTGTTAGGGTTTAGGGTTTAGTGTTAGGGTTAGGGTTAGGGTTAGGGTTAGGGTTTAGTGTTTATGGTTAGGGTTAGCGTTAGGGTTAGGGTTTGGGTTTAGTGTTTAGGTTTAGGGTTAGGTTTAGTGTTAGGGTTAGGGTT
Source organism: Hipposideros larvatus (assembly GCA_031876335.1). Taxonomy (NCBI): domain Eukaryota; kingdom Metazoa; phylum Chordata; class Mammalia; order Chiroptera; family Hipposideridae; genus Hipposideros; species Hipposideros larvatus. The sequence continues at coordinate 110,808,603 of CM063090.1, read as the reverse complement.
AGGGTTAGGGTTAGGGACAGGATTAGGGTTTGGGACATGGTTAGGTTTACTGTTAGGGTAATATTAAGTTTAGGTTTTGTGTGATGCTTAAGTTTAGGTTTAGGGACAGGGTTAGTGACAAGGTGAGGTTTAGAGTTAAGGTTGGAGAGACGGTAAGGGTCAGAGTTAGGTTTAGCGACAGTGTTAGGGTTAGGGATCAGGTTAGGTTAGGGTTTAGGGTTAGGGTTAGGGTTAGGGTTAGGAATAGGGGAGGGTTAGTGTTTACATTTTAGGGTTAGGGTTTAGGGATAGGGTTAGTGTTAGGGTTAGGTTTAGAGTTAGGGTTAGGCTTAGGGTTAGTGTTAGGGTTAGGTTTTAGGGATAGGGTTAGGTTTAGGGTTTAGGGTTTAGGGTTAGGGTTAGGGTTAGAGTTAGTGTTTAGGCTTTAGGGTTAGGGTTAGTGTTAGGGTTTAGGGTTTAGGGTTAGGGTTAGGGTTAGGGTTAGGGTTAGGGTTAGGGTTTAGTGTTTATGGTTAGGGTTAGCGTTAGGGTTAGGGTTTAGGTTTAGTGTTTAGGTTTAGGGTTAGGGTTAGTGTTAGGGTTTCGAGTTTAGTGTTAGGGTTAAGGTTAGGGTTAGGGTTAGGTACACGTTTCGGGTTTGAGACATGGTTAGGTTTAGAGTTAGGGTTATAGTTAAGTTTAGGTTTTGGCTGATGGTTAAGGTTAGGTTTAGGGACAGGGTTAGTTACAGGGTGAGGGTTAGAGTTAAAGATAGAGAGACGGTAAGGGTCAGAGTTAGGTTTAGCGACAGTGTTAGGGTTAGGGATCAGGTTAGGTTAGGGTTTAGGGTTAGGGTTAGGGTTAGGGTTAGGAATAGGGGAGGGTTAGTGTTTATATTTTAGGGTTAGGGTTTAGGGATAGGGTTAGTGTTAGGGTTAGGGTTAGAGTTAGGGTTAGGCTTAGGGTTAGTGTTAGGGTTAGGTTTTAGGGATAGGGTTAGGGTTACGGTTTAGGGTTTAAAGTTAGGGTTAGGGTTAGAGTTAGTGTTTAGGCTTTAGGGTTAGGGTTAGTGTTAGGGTTTAGGGTTTAGGGTTAGGGTTAGGGTTAGGGTTAGGGTTTAGTGTTTATGGTTAGGGTTAGCGTTAGGGTTAGGGTTTGGGTTTAGTGTTTAGGTTTAGGGTTAGGGTTAGTGTTAGGGTTAGGTTTTAGGGATAGGGTTAGGGTTAGGGTTTAGGGTTTAGGGTTAGGGTTGGGGTTAGAGTTAGTGTTTAGGCTTTAGGGTTAGGGTTAGTGTTAGGGTTTAGGGTTTAGGGTTAGGGTTAGGGTTAGGGTTAGGGTTAGGGTTAGGGTTTAGTGTTTATGGTTAGGGTTAGCGTTAGGGTTAGGGTTTGGGTTTAGTGTTTAGGTTTAGGGTTAGGGTTAGTGTTAGGGTTTCGAGTTTAGTGTTAGGGTTAAGTTTAGGGTTAGGGTTAGGTACACGTTTCGGGTTTGAGACATGGTTAGGTTTAGTGTTAGGGTTATAGTTAAGTTTAGGTTTTGGCTGACGGTTAAGGTTAGGTTTAGGGACAGGGTTAGTTACAGGGTGAGGGTTAGAGTTAAAGATAGAGAGACGGTAAGGGTCAGAGTTAGGTTTAGCGACAGTGTTAGGGTTAGGGTTAGGGTTAGCGTTTAGGATTTAGGGTTAAGGTTATGGTTAGGGTTAGGGGCAGGATTAGGGTTTGGGAAATGGTTAGGTTTAGTGTAGGGTTATAGTTAAATTTTGGTTTTGGCTGATGGTTAAGGTTCGTTTTAGGGACAGGTTTAGTGACAGGGTGAGGGTTAGAGTTAAGTTTAGAGAGACGGTAAGGGTCAGAGTTAGGTTTAGCGACAGTGTTAGTGTTAGGGATCAGGTTAGGTTAGGGTTTAGGGTTAGGGTTAGGGTTAGAGTTAGGAATAGGGGAGGGTTAGTGTTTATATTTTAGGGTTAGGGTTTAGGGATAGGGTTAGGGTTAGGGTTAGGGTTAGGGTTAGAGTTAGGATTTAGGCTTTAGAGTTAGGGTTATGGTTCGAGTTAGGGCTTACGGTTTAGGGTTAGGGTTAGGGTTTCGGGTTTCGGGTTATGGTTAGGTACACGATTCGGTTTTGAGACATGTTTAGGTTTAGTGTTAGGGTTATGGTTAAGTTTAGGTTTTGGCTGATGGTTAAGGTTAGGTTTAGGGACAGGGTTAGTTACAGGGTGAGGGTTAGAGTTAAAGTTAGAGAGACGGTAAGGTACAGAGTTAGGTTTAGCGACAGTGTTAGGGTTAGGGTTAGGGTTAGGTTAGGGTTAGGGTTAGGGTTAGGGTTAGGGTTAGGGTTACGGTTTAGGTTTAGGGTTAGGGTTAAGGTTAGGGTTTAGGGTTTAGGGTTAGGGTTAGGGTTAGGGTTAGCATTAGGTTTAGGGTTAGGGACAGGATTAGGGTTTGGGACATGGTTAGGTTTACTGTTAGGGTTATATTAAGTTTAGGTTTTGTCTGATGCTTAAGTTTAGGTTTAGGGACAGGGTTAGTGACAGGGTGAGGGTTAGAGTTAAGGTTGGAGAGACGGTAAGGGTCAGAGTTAGGTTTAGCGACAGTGTTAGGGTTAGGGATCAGGTTAGGTTAGGGTTTAGGGTTAGGGTTAGGGTTAGGGTTAGGAATAGGGGAGGGTTAGTGTTTACATTTCAGGGTTAGGGTTTAGGGTTAGGGTTAGTGTTAGAGTTAGGGTTTAGGCTTTAGGGTTACGGTTAGTGTTAGGGTTTAGGGTTTAGGGTTAGGGTTAGGGTTAGGGTTAGGGTTAGGGTTTAGTATTTAAGGTTAGGGTTAGTGTTAGGGTTCGGGTTTGGGTTTAGGGTTTAGGTTTCGGGTTAGGTTTAGTGTTAGGGTTTCGGGTTAAGTGTTAGGGTTAAGGTTATGGTTAGGGTTAGGTACACGATTCGGGTTTGAGACATTGTTAGGTTTAGTGTTAGGGTTATAGTTAAGTTTAGGTTTTGGCTGATGGTTAAGGTTAGGTTTAGGGACAGGATTAGTTACAGGGTGAGGGTTAGAGTTAACGATAGAGAGACGGTAAGTGTCAGAGTTAGGTTTAGCGACAGTGTTAGGGTTAGGTTTAGGGTTAGGTTAGGGTTAGGGTTAGGGTTAGGGTTAGGTTTTAGGGATAGGGTTAGGGTTAGGGTTACGGTTTAGGTTTAGGGTTAGGGTTAAGGTTAGGGTTTAGGGTTTAGGGTTAGGGTTAGGGTTAGGGTTAGCATTAGTTTTAGGGTTAGGGACAGGATTAGGGTTTGCGACATTGTTAGGTTTACTGTTAGGGTTATATTAAGTTTAGGTTTTGTCTGATGCTTAAGTTTAGGTTTAGGGACAGGGTTAGTGACAGGGTGAGGGTTAGAGTTAAGGTTGGAGAGACGGTAAGGGTCAGAGTTAGGTTTAGCGACAGTGTTAGGGTTAGGGATCAGGTTAGGTTAGGGTTTAGGGTTATGGTTAGGGTTAGGGTTAGGAATAGGGGAGGGTTAGTGTTTACATTTTAGGGTTAGGGTTTAGGGATAGGGTTAGGGTTAGGGTTAGTGTTAGAGTTAGGGTTAGGGTAAGGGTTAGGTTTTAGGGATAGGGTTAGTGTTAGGGTTACGATTTAGGTTTAAGGTCACGGTTAAGGTTAGGGTTTAGGGTTTAGGGTTAGGGTTAGGGTTAGAGTTAGGGTTTAGGCTTTAGGGTTAGGGTTAGTGTTAGGGTTTACGGTTTAGGGTTAGGGTTAGGGTTAGGGTTAGGGTTAAAGTTAGGGTTTAGGCTTTAGGGTTAGGGATAGTGTTAGGGTTTAGAGTTTAGGTTTAGGGTTAGGGTTAGGGTTAGGGTTAAGTGTTTAAGGTTAGGGTTAGCGTTAGGGTTAGGGTTTGGGTTTAGGGTTTAGGTTTAGGGTTAGGGTTAGTGTTAGGGTTTCGGGTTTAATGTTAGGGTTAAGGTTATGGTTAGGGTTAGGTACACGATTCAGTTTTGAGACATGGTTAGGTTTAGTGTTAGGGTTATAGTTAAGTTTAGGTTTTGGCTGATGGTTAAGGTTAGGTTTAGGGACAGGGTTAGTTACAGGGTGAGGGTTAGAGTTAAAGATAGAGAGACGGTAAGTGTCAGAGTTAGGTTTAGCGACAGTGTTAGGGTTAGGGTTAGGGTTAGGTTAGGGTTAGGGTTAGGATTAGGGTTAGGTTTTAGGGATAGGGTTAGGGTTAGTGTTACGGTTTAGGTTTAGGGTTAGGGTTAAGGTTAGGGTTTAGGTTTTATGGTTAGGGTTAGGGTTAGGGGTAGCATTAGTTTTAGGGTTAGGGACAGGATTAGGGTTTGGGACATGGTTAGGTTTACTGTTAGGGTTATATTAAGTTTAGGTTTTGTCTGATGCTTAAGTTTAGGTTTAGGGATAGGGTTAGTGACAGGGTGAGGGTTAGAGTTAAGGTTGGAGAGACGGTAAGGGTCAGAGTTACGTTTAGCGACAGTGTTAGGGTTAGGGATCAGGTTAGGTTAGGGTTTAGGGTTAGGGTTAGGTTTAGGGTTAGGAATAGGGGAGGGTTAGTGTTTACATTTCAGGGTTAGGGTTTAGAGATAGGGTTAGGGTTACGGTTAGGGTTAGAGTTAGGGTTAGGGTTAGGGTTAGGTTTTAGGGATGGCGTTAGGGTTAGGGTTACGGTTTAGGTTTAGGGTTCGGGTTAAGGTTAGGGTTTAGTGTTCAGGGTTAGGGTTAGGTTTAGAGTTAGGGTTTAGGCTTTAGGGTTAGGGTTAGTGTTAGGGTTTAGGGTTTAGGGTTAGGGTTAGGGTTAGGGTTAGGGTTAGGGTTTAGTGTTTATGGTTAGGGTTAGCGTTAGGGTTAGGTTTTGGGTTTAGTGTTTAGGTTTAGGGTTAGGATTAGTGTTAGGGTTAGGGTTAGGGTTAGGGTTAGGGTTAGGGACAGGATTAGGGTTTGGGACATGGTTAGGTTTACTGTTAGGGTAATATTAAGTTTAGGTTTTGTCTGATGCTTAAGTTTAGGTTTAGGGACAGGGTTAGTGACAGGGTGAGGGTTAGAGTTAAGGTTGGAGAGACGGTAAGGGTCAAAGTTAGGTTTAGCGACAGTGTTAGGGTTAGGGATCAGGTTAGGTTAGGGTTTAGGGTTAGGGTTAGGGTTAGGGTTAGGAATAGGGGAGGGTTAGTGTTTACATTTTAGGGTTAGGGTTTAGGGATAGGGTTAGGGTTAGGGTTAGGGTTAGAGTTAAGGTTAGGGTTAGGGTTAGGGTTAGGGTTAGGGTTAGGTTTTAGGGATAGGGTTAGGGTTAGGGTTA
>CM063090.1:110773334-110800834 GCA_031876335.1 Hipposideros larvatus | reverse complement strand
TTTGGGTTTAGTGTTTAGGTTTAGGGTTAGGATTAGTGTTAGGGTTAGGGTTAGGGTTAGGGTTAGGGTTAGGGACAGGATTAGGGTTTGGGACATGGTTAGGTTTACTGTTAGGGTAATATTAAGTTTAGGTTTTGTCTGATGCTTAAGTTTAGGTTTAGGGACAGGGTTAGTGACAGGGTGAGGGTTAGAGTTAAGGTTGGAGAGACGGTAAGGGTCAAAGTTAGGTTTAGCGACAGTGTTAGGGTTAGGGATCAGGTTAGGTTAGGGTTTAGGGTTAGGGTTAGGGTTAGGGTTAGGAATAGGGGAGGGTTAGTGTTTACATTTTAGGGTTAGGGTTTAGGGATAGGGTTAGGGTTAGGGTTAGAGTTAGGGTTAGGGTTAGGGTTAGGGTTAGGGTTAGGTTTTAGGGATAGGGTTAGGGTTAGGGTTACGGTTTAGGTTTAGGGTTAGGGTTCAGGTTAGGGTTTAGGGTTTAGGGTTAGGGTTACGGTTAGAGTTAGGGTTTAGGCTTTAGTGTTAGGGTTAAGGTTAGGGTTAGGGTTTCGGGTTTCGGGTTAGGGTTAAGTTTAGGGTTAGGGTTAGGTACACGATTCGGGTTTGAGACATGGTTAGGTTTAGTGTTAGGGTTATAGTTAAGTTTAGTTTTTGGCTGATCGTTAAGGTTAGGTTTAGGGACAGGGTTAGTTACAGGGTGAGGGTTAGAGTTAAACATAGAGAGACGGTAAGTGTCAGAGTTAGGTTTAGCGACAGTGTTAGGGTTAGGTTTAGGGTTAGGTTAGGGTTAGGGTTAGGGTTAGGGTTAGGTTTTAGGGATAGGGTTAGGGTTAGGGTTACGGTTTAGGTTTAGGGTTAGGGTTAATGTTAGGGTTTAGGGTTTAGGGTTAGGGTTAGGGTTAGGGTTAGCATTAGGTTTAGGGTTAGGGACAGGATTAGGGTTTGGGACATGGTTAGGTTTACTGTTAGGGTTATATTAAGTTTAGGTTTTGTCTGATGCTTAAGTTTAGGTTTAGGGACAGGGTTATTGACAGGGTGAGGGTTAGAGTTAAGGTTGGAGAGACGGTAAGGGTCAGAGTTAGGTTTAGCGACAGTGTTAGGGTTAGGGATCAGCTTAGGTTAGGGTTTAGGGTTAGGGTTAGGGTTAGGGTTAGGAATAGGGGAGGGTTAGTGTTTACATTTTAGGGTTAGGGTTTAGGGATAGGGTTAGGGTTAGGGTTAGGGTTAGAGTTAGGGTTAGGGTTAGGTTTTAGGGATATGGTTAGGGTTAGGGTTACGGTTTAGGTTTAGGGTTAGGGTTAAGGTTAGGGTTTAGGGTTAGGGGCAGGATTAGGGTTTGGGACATGGTTAGGTTTACTGTTAGGGTTATATTAAGTTTAGGTTTTGTCTGATGCTTAAGTTTAGGTTTAGGGACAGGGTTAGTGACAGGGTGAGTGTTAGAGTTAAGGTTGGAGAGACGGTAAGGGTCAAAGTTAGGTTTAGCGACAGTGTTAGGGTTAGGGATCAGGTTAGGTTAGGGTTTAGGGTTAGGGTTAGGGTTAGGGTTAGGAATAGGGGAGGGTTAGTGTTTATATTTTAGGGTTAGGGTTTAGGGATAGGGTTAGTGTTAGGGTTAGGGTTAGAGTTAGGGTTAGGCTTAGGGTTAGTGTTAGGGTTAGGTTTTAGGGATAGGGCTAGGGTTACGGTTTAGGGTTTAGGGTTAGGGTTAGGGTTAGAGTTAGTGTTTAGGCTTTAGGGTTAGGGTTAGTGTTAGGGTTTAGGGTTTAGGGTTAGGGTTAGGGTTAGGGTTAGGGTTTAGTGTTTATGGTTAGGGTTAGCGTTAGGGTTAGGGTTTGGTTTTAGTGTTTAGGTTTAGGGTTAGGGTTAGTGTTAGGGTTAGGTTTTAGGGATAGGGTTAGGGTTAGGGTTTAGGGTTTAGGGTTAGGGTTAGGGTTAGAGTTAGTGTTTAGGCTTTAGGGTTAGGGTTAGTGTTAGGGTTTAGGGTTTAGGGTTAGGGTTAGGGTTAGGGTTAGGGTTAGGGTTAGGGTTTAGTGTTTATGGTTAGGGTTAGCGTTAGGGTTAGGGTTTGGGTTTAGTGTTTAGGTTTAGGGTTAGGGTTAGTGTTAGGGTTTCGAGTTTAGTTTTAGGGTTAAGTTTAGGGTTAGGGTTAGGTACACGTTTCGGGTTTGAGACATGGTTAGGTTTAGTGTTAGGGTTATAGTTAAGTTTAGGTTTTGGCTGATGGTTAAGGTTAGGTTTAGGGACAGGGTTAGTTACAGGGTGAGGGTTAGAGTTAAAGATAGAGAGACGGTAAGGGTCAGAGTTAGGTTTAGCGACAGTGTTAGGGTTAGGGTTAGGGTTAGCGTTTAGGATTTAGGGTTAAGGTTATGGTTAGGGTTAGGGGCAGGATTAGGGTTTGGGAAATGGTTAGGTTTAGTGTAGGGTTATAGTTAAATTTTGGTTTTGGCTGATGGTTAAGGTTCGTTTTAGGGACAGGTTTAGTGACAGGGTGAGGGTTAGAGTTAAGTTTAGAGAGACGGTAAGGGTCAGAGTTAGGTTTAGCGACAGTGTTAGTGTTAGGGATCAGGTTAGGTTAGGGTTTAGGGTTAGGGTTAGGGTTAGAGTTAGGAATAGGGGAGGGTTAGTGTTTACATTTTAGGGTTAGGGTTTAGGGATAGGGTTAGGGTTAGGGTTAGGGTTAGGGTTAGAGTTAGGATTTAGGCTTTAGGGTTAGGGTTAGGGTTCGAGTTAGGGCTTACGGTTTAGGGTTAGGGTTAGGGTTTCGGGTTTCGGGTTAGGGTTAGGTACACGATTCGGGTTTGAGACATATTTAGGTTTAGTGTTAGGGTTATGGTTAAGTTTAGGTTTTGGCTGATGGTTAAGGTTAGGTTTAGGGACAGGGTTAGTTACAGGGTGAGGGTTAGAGTTAAAGTTAGAGAGACGGTAAGGTACAGAGTTAGGTTTAGCGACAGTGTTAGGGTTAGGGTTAGGGTTAGGTTAGGGTTAGGGTTAGGGTTAGGTTTTAGGGATAGGGTTAGGGTTATGGTTACGGTTTAGGTTTTGGGTTAGGGTTAAGGTTAGGGTTTAGGGTTTAGGGTTAGGGTTAGGGTTAGTGTTAGCATTAGGTTTAGGGTTAGGGACAGGATTAGGGTTTGGGACATGGTTAGGTTTACTGTTAGGGTTATATTAAGTTTAGGTTTTGTCTGATGCTTAAGTTTAGGTTTAGGGACAGGGTTAGTGACAGGGTGAGGGTTAGAGTTAAGGTTGGAGAGACGGTAAGGGTCAGAGTTAGGTTTAGCTACAGTGTTAGGGTTAGGGATCAGGTTAGGTTAGGGTTTAGGGTTAGGGTTAGGGTTAGGGTTAGGAATAGGGGAGGGTTAGTGTTTACATTTTAGGGTTAGGGTTTAGGGATAGGGTTAGGGTTAGGGTTAGGGTTAGAGTTAGGGTTAGGGTTAGGGTTAGGTTTTAGGGATAGGGTTAGGGTTAGTGTTACGGTTTAGGTTTAGGGTCAGGGTTAAGGTTAGGGTTTAGGGTTTAGGGTTAGGGTTAGGGTTAGAGTTAGGGTTTAGGCTTTAGGGTTAGGGTTAGTGTTAGGGTTTACGGTTTATGGTTAGGGTTAGGGTTAGGGTTAGGGTTAGGGTTTAGTGTTTATGGTTAGGGTTAGCGTTAGGGTTAGGTTTTGGGTTTAGTGTTTAGGTTTAGGGTTAGGGTTAGTGTTAGGGTTAGGGTTAGGGTTAGGGTTAGGTTTAGGGACAAGATTAGGGTTTGGGACATGGTTAGGTTTACTGTTAGGGTAATATTAAGTTTAGGTTTTGTGTGATGCTTAAGTTTAGGTTTAGGGACAGGGTTAGTGACAGGGTGAGGGTTAGAGTTAAAGATAGAGAGACGGTAAGGGTCAGAGTTAGGTTTAGCGACAGTGTTAGGGTTATGGTTACGGTTAAGTTAGGGTTAGGGTTAGAGTTAGGGTTTAGGGTTAGGGTTAGGGTTAGGGTTTAGGATTAGGGTTAGGGTTATGGTTAGGGTTAGGGTTGGGTTAGGGGCAGGATTAGGGTTTGGGACATGGTTAGGTTTACTGTTAGGGTAATATTAAGTTTAGGTTTTGTGTGATGCTTAAGTTTAGGTTTAGGGACAGGGTTAGTGACAGGGTGAGGGTTAGAGTTAAAGATAGAGAGACGGTAAGGGTCAGAGTTAGGTTTAGCGACAGTGTTAGGGTTAGGGATCAGGTTAGGTTAGGGTTTAGGGTTAGCGTTAGGGTTAGGGTTAGGAATAGGGGAGGGTTAGTGTTTACATTTTAGTGTTAGGGTTTAGGGATAGGGTTAGGGTTAGGGTTAGGGTTAGAGTTAGGGTTAGGGTTAGGGTTAGGGTTAGGTTTTAGTGATAGGGTTAGGGTTAGGGTTACGGTTTAGGTTTAGGGTTAGGGTTAAGGTTAGGGTTTAGGGTTTAGGGTTAGGGTTATGGTTAGAGTTAGGGTTTAGGCTTTAGGGTTAGGGTTAGTGTTAGGGTTTAGGGTTTCGGGTTAGGGTTAGGGTTAGGGTTAGGGTTAGGGTTAGGTTTTAGGGATAGGGTTAGGGTTAGGGTTACAGTTTAGGTTTAGGGTTAGGGTTAAGGTTAGGGTTTAGTGTTTAGGGTTAGGGTTAGGGTTAGAGTTATGGTTTAGGCTTTAGTGTTAGGGTTAGTGTTAGGGTTTAGGGTTTAGGGTTAGGGTTAGGGTTAGGGTTAGGGTTTAGTGTTTATGGTTAGGGTTAGCGTTAGGGTTAGGGTTTGGGTTTAGGGTTTAGGTTTAGGGTTAGGGTTAGTGTTAGGGTTTCGGGTTTAGTGTTAGGGTTAAGGTTAGGGTTAGGGTTAGGTACACGTTTTGGGTTTGAGACATGGTTAGGTTTAGTGTTAGGGTTATAGTTAAGTTTGGGTTTTGGCTGATGGTTAAGGTTAGGTTTAGGGACAGGGTTAGTTACAGGGTGAGGGTTAGAGTTAAGGTTGGAGAGACGGTAAGGGTCAGAGTTAGGTTTAGCGACAGTGTTAGGGTTAGGGATCAGGTTAGGTTAGGGTTTAGGGTTAGGGTTAGGGTTAGGGTTAGGAATAGGGGAGGGTTAGTGTTTACATTTTAGGGTTAGGGTTTAGGGATAGGGTTAGGGTTAGGGTTAGGGTTAGGGTTAGAGTTAGGATTTAGGCTTTAGGGATAGGGTTAGGGTTAGAGTTAGGACTTACGGTTTAGAGTTAGGGTTAGGGTTAGTGTTAGGGTTTCGAGTTTAGTGTTAGGGTTAAGGTTAGGGTTAGGGTTAGGTACACATTTCGGGTTTGAGACATGGTTAGGTTTAGTGTTAGGGTTATAGTTAAGTTTAGGTTTTGGCTGATGGTTAAGGTTAGGTTTAGGGACAGGGTTAGTTACAGGGTGAGGGTTAGAGTTAAAGATAGAGAGACGGTAAGGGTCAGAGTTAGGTTTAGCGACAGTGTTAGGGTTAGGGTTAGGGTTAGAGTTTAGGATTTTGGGTTAGGGTTATGGTTAGGGTTAAGGTTAGGGTTAGGGGCAGGATTAGGGTTTGGGAAATGGTTAGGTTTAGTGTAGGTTTATAGTTAAATTTTGGTTTTGGCTGATGGTTAAGGTTCGTTTTAGGGACAGGTTTAGTGACAGGGTGAGGGTTAGAGTTAAGTTTAGAGAGACGGTAAGGGTCAGAGTTAGGTTTAGCGACAGTGTTAGTGTTAGGGATCAGGTTAGGTTAGGGTTTAGGGTTAGGGTTAGGGTTAGAGTTAGGAATAGGGGAGGGTTAGTGTTTACATTTTAGGGTTAGGGTTTAGGGATAGGGTTAGGGTTAGGGTTAGGGTTAGGGTTAGAGTTAGGATTTAGGCTTTAGGGTTAGGGTTAGGGTTCGAGTTAGGGCTTACGGTTTAGGGTTAGGGTTAGGGTTTCGGGTTTCGGGTTAGGGTTAGGTACACGATTCGGGTTTGAGACATGTTTAGGTTTAGTGTTAGGGTTATGGTTAAGTTTAGGTTTTGGCTGATGGTTAAGGTTAGGTTTAGGGACAGGGTTAGTTACAGGGTGAGGGTTAGAGTTAAAGTTAGAGAGACGGTAAGGTACAGAGTTAGGTTTAGCGACAGTGTTAGGGTTAGGGTTAGGGTTAGGTTAGGGTTAGGGTTAGGGTTAGGTTTTAGGGATAGGGTTAGGGTTATGGTTACGGTTTAGGTTTAGGGTTAGGGTTAAGGTTAGGGTTTAGGGTTTAGGGTTAGGGTTAGGGTTAGCCTTAGGTTTAGGTTTAGGGACAGGATTAGGGTTTGGGACATGGTTAGGTTTACTGTTAGGGTTATATTAAGTTTAGGTTTTGTCTGATGCTTAAGTTTAGGTTTAGGGACAGGGTTAGTGACAGGGTGAGGGTTAGAGTTAAGGTTGGAGAGACGGTAAGGGTCAGAGTTAGGTTTAGCGACAGTGTTAGGGTTAGGGATCAGGTTAGGTTAGGGTTTAGGGTTAGGGTTAGGGTTAGGGTTAGGAATAGGGGAGGGTTAGTGTTTACATTTCAGGGTTAGGGTTTAGGGTTAGGGTTAGGGTTAGAGTTAGGGTTTAGGCTTTAGGGTTAGGGTTAGTGTTAGGGTTTAGGGTTTAGGGTTAGGGTTAGGGTTAGGGTTTCGGGGTTAGGGTTAGGGTTAGGGTTTAGTGTTTATGGTTAGGGTTAGCGTTAGGGTTAGGGTTTGGGTTTAGTGTTTAGGTTTAGGGTTAGGGTTAGTGTTAGGGTTAGGGTTAGGGTTAGGGTTAGGGTTAGGGACAGGATTAGGGTTTGGGACATGGTTAGGTTTACTGTTAGGGCAATATTAAGTTTAGGTTTTGTCTGATGCTTAAGTTTAGGTTTAGGGAAAGGGTTAGTGACAGGGTGAGGGTTAGAGTTAAGGTTGGAGAGACGGTAAGGGTCAGAGTTAGGTTTAGCGACAGTGTTAGGGTTAGGGATCAGGTTAGGTTAGGGTTTAGGGTTAGGGTTAGGGTTAGGGTTAGGAATAGGGGAAGGTTAGTGTTTACATTTTAGGGTTAGGGTTTAGGGATAGGGTTAGGGTTAGGGTTAGGGTTAGGGTTAGAGTTAGGATTTAGGCTTTAGGGATAGGGTTAGGGTTAGAGTTAGGACTTACGGTTTAGAGTTAGGGTTAGGGTTAGTGTTAGGGTTTCGAGTTTAGTGTTAGGGTTAAGGTTAGGGTTAGGGGCAGGATTAGGGTTTGGGAAATGGTTAGGTTTAGTGTAGGGTTATAGTTAAATTTTGGTTTTGGCTGATGGTTAAGGTTCGTTTTAGGGACAGGTTTAGTGACAGGGTGAGGGTTAGAGTTAAGTTTAGAGAGACGGTAAGGGTCAGAGTTAGGTTTAGCGACAGTGTTAGTGTTAGGGATCAGGTTAGGTTAGGGTTTAGGGTTAGGGTTAGGGTTAGAGTTAGGAATAGGGGAGGGTTAGTGTTTACATTTTAGGGTTAGGGTTTTGGGATAGGGTTAGGGTTAGGGTTAGTGTTAGGGTTAGAGTTAGGATTTAGGCTTTAGGGTTAGGGTTAGGGTTCGAGTTAGGGCTTACGGTTTAGGGTTAGGGTTAGGGTTTCGGGTTTCGGGTTAGGGTTAGGTACACGATTCGGGTTTGAGACATGTTTAGGTTTAGTGTTAGGGTTATGGTTAAGTTTAGGTTTTGGCTGATGGTTAAGGTTAGGTTTAGGGCCAGGGTTAGTTACAGGGTGAGGGTTAGAGTTAAAGTTAGAGAGACGGTAAGGTACAGAGTTAGGTTTAGCGACAGTGTTAGGGTTAGGGTTAGGGTTAGGTTAGGGATAGGGTTAGGGTTAGGTTTACGGTTTAGGTTTAGGGTTAGGGTTAAGTTTAGGGTTTAGGGTTTAGGGTTAGGGTTAGGGTTAGGGTTAGCATTAGGTTTAGGGTTAGGGACAGGATTAGGGTTTGGGACATGGTTAGGTTTACTTTTAGGGTTATATTAAGTTTAGGTTTTGTCTGATGCTTAAGTTTATGTTTAGGGACAGGGTTAGTGCCAGGGTGAGGGTTAGAGTTAAGGTTGGAGAGACGGTAAGGGTCAGAGTTAGGTTTAGCGACAGTGTTAGGGTTAGGGATCAGGTTAGGTTAGGGTTTAGGGTTAGGGTTAGGGTTAGGGTTAGGAATAGGGGAGGGTTAGTGTTTACATTTCAGGGTTAGGGTTTTGGGTTAGGGTTAGGGTTAGAGTTAGGGTTTAGGCTTTAGGGTTAGGGTTAGTGTTAGGGTTTAGGGTTTAGGGTTAGGGTTAGGGTTAGGGTTAGGGTTAGGGTTTAGTATTTAAGGTTAGGGTTAGCGTTAGGGTTAGGGTTTGGGTTTAGGGTTTAGGTTTAGGGTTAGGTTTAGTGTTAGGGTTTCGGGTTTAGTGTTAGGGTTAAGGTTATGGTTAGGGTTAGGTACACGATTCGGTTTGAGACATTGTTAGGTTTAGCGTTAGGGTTATAGTTAAGTTTAAGTTTTGGCTGATGGTTAAGGTTAGGTTTAGGGACAGGGTTAGTTACAGGGTGAGGGTTAGAGTTAAAGATAGAGAGACGGTAAGTGTCAGAGTTAGGTTTAGCGACAGTGTTAGGGTTAGGGTTAGGGTTAGGTTAGGTTTAGGTTTAGGGTTAGGGTTAGGGTTAGGTTTTAGGGATAGGGTTAGGGTTAGGGTTACGGTTTAGGTTTAGGGTTAGGGTTAAGGTTAGGGTTTAGGGTTTAGGGTTAGGGTTAGGGTTAGGGTTAGCATTAGTTTTAGGGTTAGGGTCAGGATTAGGGTTTGGGACATGGTTTGGTTTACTGTTAGGGTTATATTAAGTTTAGGTTTTGTCTGATGCTTAAGTTTAGGTTTAGGGACAGGGTTAGTGACAGGGTGAGGGTTAGAGTTAAGGTTGGAGAGACGGTAAGGGTCAGAGTTAGGTTTAGCGACAGTGTTAGGGTTAGGGATCAGGTTAGGTTAGGGTTTAGGGTTAGGGTTAGGGTTAGGGTTAGGAATAGGGGAGGGTTAGTGTTTACATTTTAGGGTTAGGGTTTAGGGATAGGGTTAGGGTTAGGGTTAGGGTTTAGGCTTTAGGGTTCGGGTTAGTGTTAGGGTTTACGGTTTAGGGTTAGGGTTAGAGTTAGGGTTAGGGTTAGGGTTTAGTGTTTATGGTAAGAGTTAGCGTTAGGGTTAGGTTTTGGGTTTATTGTTTAGGTTTAGGGTTAGGGTTAGTGTTAGGGTTAGGGTTAGGGTTTGGGTTAGGGTTAGGGACAGGATTAGGGTTTGGGACATGGTTAGGTTTACTGTTAGGGTAATATTAAGTTTAGGTTTTGTGTGATGCTTACGTTTAGGTTTAGGGACAGGGTTAGTGACAGGGTGAGGGTTAGAGTTAAAGATAGAGAGACGGTAAGGGTCAGAGTTAGGTTTAGCGACAGTGTTAGGGTTAGGGTTACGGTTAAGTTAGGGTTAGGGTTAGAGTTAGGGTTTAGGTTTGGGTTAGGGTTAGGGTTTAGGATTTAGGGTTAGGGTTATGGTTAGGGTTAGGGTTAGGGTTAGGGGCAGGATTAGGGTTTGGGACATGGTTAGGTTTACTGTTAGGGTTATATTAAGCTTAGGTTTTGTCTGATGCTTAAGTTTAGGTTTAGGGACAGGGTTAGTGACAGGGTGAGGTTTAGAGTTAAGGTTGGAGAGACGGTAAGGGTCAGAGTTAGGTTTAGCGACAGTGTTAGTGTTAGGGATCAGGTTAGGTTAGGGTTTAGGGTTAGGGTTAGGGTTAGGGTTAGGAATAGTGGAGGGTTAGTGTTTACATTTTAGGGTTAGGATTTAGGGATAGGGTTAGGGTTAGGGTTAGGGTTAGGGTTAGAGTTAGGATTTAGGCTTTAGGGATAGGGTTAGGGTTAGAGTTAGGGCTTACGGTTTAGGGTTAGGGTTAGGGTTAGGGTTATGGTTTCGGGTTTAGGGTTAGTCTTAAGTTTAGGGTTAGGGTTAGGTACACGATTCGGGTTTGAGACATGTTTAGGTTTAGTTTTAGGGTTATGGTTAAGTTTAGGTTTTGGCTGATGGTTAAGGTTAGGTTTAGGGACAGGGTTAGTTACAGGGTGAGGGTTAGAGTTAAAGTTAGAGAGACGGTAAGGTACAGAGTTAGGTTTAGCGACAGTGTTAGGGTTAGGGTTAGGGTTAGGTTAGGGTAGGGTTAGGGTTAGGATTAGGGTTAGGGTTAGGTTTTAGGGATAGGGTTAGGGTTAGGGTTACGGCTTAGGTTTAGGGTTAGGGTTAAGGTTAGGGTTTAGGGTTTAGGGTTAGGGTTAGGGTTAGGGTTAGCATTAGGTTTAGGGTTAGGGACAGGATTAGGGTTTGGGACATGGTTAGTTTTACTGTTAGGGTTATATTAAGTTTAGGTTTTGTCTGATGCTTAAGTTTAGGTTTAGGGACAGGGTTAGTGACAGGGTGAGGGTTAGAGTTAAGGTTGGAGAGACGGTAAGGGTCAGAGTTAGGTTTAGCGACAGTGTTAGGGTTAGGGATCAGGTTAGGTTAGGGTTTAGGGTTAGCGTTAGGGTTACGGTTAGGAATAGGGGAGGGTTAGTGTTTACATTTTAGTGTTAGGGTTTAGGGATAGGGTTAGGGTTAGGGTTAGGGTTAGAGTTAGGGTTAGGGTTAGGGTTAGGGTTAGGTTTTAGGGATAGGGTTAGGGTTAGGGTTACGGTTTAGGTTTAGGGTTAGGGTTAAGGTTAGGGTTTAGGGTTTAGGGTTAGGGTTATGGTTAGAGTTAGGGTTTAGGCTTTAGGGTTAGGGTTAGTGTTAGGGTTTAGCTTTCGGGTTAGGGTTAGGGTTACGGTTAGGGTTAGGGTTAGGGTTAGGTTTTAGGGATAGGGTTAGGGTTAGGGTTACAGTTTAGGTTTAGGGTTAGGGTTAAGGTTAGGGTTTAGGGTTTAGGGTTAGGGTTAGGTTTAGAGTTATGGTTTAGGCTTTAGGGTTAGGGTTAGTGTTAGGGTTTAGGGTTTAGGGTTAGGGTTCGGGTTAGGGTTAGGGTTTAGTGTTTATGGTTAGGGTTAGCGTTAGGGTTAGGGTTTGGGTTTAGGGTTTAGGTTTAGGGTTAGGGTTAGTGTTAGGGTTTCGGGTTTAGTGTTAGGGTTAAGGTTAGGGTTAGGGTTAGGTACACGTTTTGGGTTTGAGACATGGTTAGGTTTAGTGTTAGGGTTATAGTTAAGTTTGGGTTTTGGCTGATGGTTAAGGTTAGGTTTAGGGACAGGGTTAGTTACAGGGTGAGGGTTAGAGTTAAGGTTGGAGAGACGGTAAGGGTCAGAGTTAGGTTTAGCGACAGTGTTAGGGTTAGGGTTAGGGTTAGGTTAGGGTTAGGGTTTGGGTTAGGGTTAGGGTTAGGAATAGGGGAGGGTTAGTGTTTACATTTTAGGGTTAGGGTTTAGGGATAGGGTTAGGGTTAGGGTTAGGGTTAGGGTTAGAGTTAGGATTTAGGCTTTAGGGATAGGGTTAGGGTTAGAGTTAGGGCTTACGGTTTAGAGTTAGGGTAAGGGTTAGGGTTTAGGGTTTAGGGTTATGGTAAGGGTTAGAGATAGGGTTTAGGCTTTAGGGTTAGGGTTAGTGTTAGGGTTTAGGGTTTAGTGTTAGGGTTAGGGTTAGGGTTAGGGTTAGGGTTAGAGTTAGGATTTAGGCTTTAGGGTTAGGGTTAGGGTTCGAGTTAGGGCTTACGGTTTAGGGTTAGGGTTAGGGTTTCGGGTTTCGGGTTAGGGTTAGGTACACGATTCGGGTTTGAGACATATTTAGGTTTAGTGTTAGGGTTATGGTTAAGTTTAGGTTTTGGCTGATGGTTAAGGTTAGGTTTAGGGACAGGGTTAGTTACAGGGTGAGGGTTAGAGTTAAAGTTAGAGAGACGGTAAGGTACAGAGTTAGGTTTAGCGACAGTGTTAGGGTTAGGGTTAGGGTTAGGTTAGGGTTAGGGTTAGGGTTAGGTTTTAGGGATAGGGTTAGGGTTATGGTTACGGTTTAGGTTTTGGGTTAGGGTTAAGGTTAGGGTTTAGGGTTTAGGGTTAGGGTTAGGGTTAGTGTTAGCATTAGGTTTAGGGTTAGGGACAGGATTAGGGTTTGGGACATGGTTAGGTTTACTGTTAGGGTTATATTAAGTTTAGGTTTTGTCTGATGCTTAAGTTTAGGTTTAGGGACAGGGTTAGTGACAGGGTGAGGGTTAGAGTTAAGGTTGGAGAGACGGTAAGGGTCAGAGTTAGGTTTAGCTACAGTGTTAGGGTTAGGGATCAGGTTAGGTTAGGGTTTAGGGTTAGGGTTAGGGTTAGGGTTAGGAATAGGGGAGGGTTAGTGTTTACATTTTAGGGTTAGGGTTTAGGGATAGGGTTAGGGTTAGGGTTAGGGTTAGAGTTAGGGTTAGGGTTAGGGTTAGGTTTTAGGGATAGGGTTAGGGTTAGTGTTACGGTTTAGGTTTAGGGTCAGGGTTAAGGTTAGGGTTTAGGGTTTAGGGTTAGGGTTAGGGTTAGAGTTAGGGTTTAGGCTTTAGGGTTAGGGTTAGTGTTAGGGTTTACGGTTTATGGTTAGGGTTAGGGTTAGGGTTAGGGTTAGGGTTTAGTGTTTATGGTTAGGGTTAGCGTTAGGGTTAGGTTTTGGGTTTAGTGTTTAGGTTTAGGGTTAGGGTTAGTGTTAGGGTTAGGGTTAGGGTTAGGGTTAGGTTTAGGGACAAGATTAGGGTTTGGGACATGGTTAGGTTTACTGTTAGGGTAATATTAAGTTTAGGTTTTGTGTGATGCTTAAGTTTAGGTTTAGGGACAGGGTTAGTGACAGGGTGAGGGTTAGAGTTAAAGATAGAGAGACGGTAAGGGTCAGAGTTAGGTTTAGCGACAGTGTTAGGGTTATGGTTACGGTTAAGTTAGGGTTAGGGTTAGAGTTAGGGTTTAGGGTTAGGGTTAGGGTTAGGGTTTAGGATTAGGGTTAGGGTTATGGTTAGGGTTAGGGTTGGGTTAGGGGCAGGATTAGGGTTTGGGACATGGTTAGGTTTACTGTTAGGGTAATATTAAGTTTAGGTTTTGTGTGATGCTTAAGTTTAGGTTTAGGGACAGGGTTAGTGACAGGGTGAGGGTTAGAGTTAAAGATAGAGAGACGGTAAGGGTCAGAGTTAGGTTTAGCGACAGTGTTAGGGTTAGGGATCAGGTTAGGTTAGGGTTTAGGGTTAGCGTTAGGGTTAGGGTTAGGAATAGGGGAGGGTTAGTGTTTACATTTTAGTGTTAGGGTTTAGGGATAGGGTTAGGGTTAGGGTTAGGGTTAGAGTTAGGGTTAGGGTTAGGGTTAGGGTTAGGTTTTAGTGATAGGGTTAGGGTTAGGGTTACGGTTTAGGTTTAGGGTTAGGGTTAAGGTTAGGGTTTAGGGTTTAGGGTTAGGGTTATGGTTAGAGTTAGGGTTTAGGCTTTAGGGTTAGGGTTAGTGTTAGGGTTTAGGGTTTCGGGTTAGGGTTAGGGTTAGGGTTAGGGTTAGGGTTAGGTTTTAGGGATAGGGTTAGGGTTAGGGTTACAGTTTAGGTTTAGGGTTAGGGTTAAGGTTAGGGTTTAGTGTTTAGGGTTAGGGTTAGGGTTAGAGTTATGGTTTAGGCTTTAGTGTTAGGGTTAGTGTTAGGGTTTAGGGTTTAGGGTTAGGGTTAGGGTTAGGGTTAGGGTTTAGTGTTTATGGTTAGGGTTAGCGTTAGGGTTAGGGTTTGGGTTTAGGGTTTAGGTTTAGGGTTAGGGTTAGTGTTAGGGTTTCGGGTTTAGTGTTAGGGTTAAGGTTAGGGTTAGGGTTAGGTACACGTTTTGGGTTTGAGACATGGTTAGGTTTAGTGTTAGGGTTATAGTTAAGTTTGGGTTTTGGCTGATGGTTAAGGTTAGGTTTAGGGACAGGGTTAGTTACAGGGTGAGGGTTAGAGTTAAGGTTGGAGAGACGGTAAGGGTCAGAGTTAGGTTTAGCGACAGTGTTAGGGTTAGGGATCAGGTTAGGTTAGGGTTTAGGGTTAGGGTTAGGGTTAGGGTTAGGAATAGGGGAGGGTTAGTGTTTACATTTTAGGGTTAGGGTTTAGGGATAGGGTTAGGGTTAGGGTTAGGGTTAGGGTTAGAGTTAGGATTTAGGCTTTAGGGATAGGGTTAGGGTTAGAGTTAGGACTTACGGTTTAGAGTTAGGGTTAGGGTTAGTGTTAGGGTTTCGAGTTTAGTGTTAGGGTTAAGGTTAGGGTTAGGGTTAGGTACACATTTCGGGTTTGAGACATGGTTAGGTTTAGTGTTAGGGTTATAGTTAAGTTTAGGTTTTGGCTGATGGTTAAGGTTAGGTTTAGGGACAGGGTTAGTTACAGGGTGAGGGTTAGAGTTAAAGATAGAGAGACGGTAAGGGTCAGAGTTAGGTTTAGCGACAGTGTTAGGGTTAGGGTTAGGGTTAGAGTTTAGGATTTTGGGTTAGGGTTATGGTTAGGGTTAAGGTTAGGGTTAGGGGCAGGATTAGGGTTTGGGAAATGGTTAGGTTTAGTGTAGGTTTATAGTTAAATTTTGGTTTTGGCTGATGGTTAAGGTTCGTTTTAGGGACAGGTTTAGTGACAGGGTGAGGGTTAGAGTTAAGTTTAGAGAGACGGTAAGGGTCAGAGTTAGGTTTAGCGACAGTGTTAGTGTTAGGGATCAGGTTAGGTTAGGGTTTAGGGTTAGGGTTAGGGTTAGAGTTAGGAATAGGGGAGGGTTAGTGTTTACATTTTAGGGTTAGGGTTTAGGGATAGGGTTAGGGTTAGGGTTAGGGTTAGGGTTAGAGTTAGGATTTAGGCTTTAGGGTTAGGGTTAGGGTTCGAGTTAGGGCTTACGGTTTAGGGTTAGGGTTAGGGTTTCGGGTTTCGGGTTAGGGTTAGGTACACGATTCGGGTTTGAGACATGTTTAGGTTTAGTGTTAGGGTTATGGTTAAGTTTAGGTTTTGGCTGATGGTTAAGGTTAGGTTTAGGGACAGGGTTAGTTACAGGGTGAGGGTTAGAGTTAAAGTTAGAGAGACGGTAAGGTACAGAGTTAGGTTTAGCGACAGTGTTAGGGTTAGGGTTAGGGTTAGGTTAGGGTTAGGGTTAGGGTTAGGTTTTAGGGATAGGGTTAGGGTTATGGTTACGGTTTAGGTTTAGGGTTAGGGTTAAGGTTAGGGTTTAGGGTTTAGGGTTAGGGTTAGGGTTAGCCTTAGGTTTAGGTTTAGGGACAGGATTAGGGTTTGGGACATGGTTAGGTTTACTGTTAGGGTTATATTAAGTTTAGGTTTTGTCTGATGCTTAAGTTTAGGTTTAGGGACAGGGTTAGTGACAGGGTGAGGGTTAGAGTTAAGGTTGGAGAGACGGTAAGGGTCAGAGTTAGGTTTAGCGACAGTGTTAGGGTTAGGGATCAGGTTAGGTTAGGGTTTAGGGTTAGGGTTAGGGTTAGGGTTAGGAATAGGGGAGGGTTAGTGTTTACATTTCAGGGTTAGGGTTTAGGGTTAGGGTTAGGGTTAGAGTTAGGGTTTAGGCTTTAGGGTTAGGGTTAGTGTTAGGGTTTAGGGTTTAGGGTTAGGGTTAGGGTTAGGGTTTCGGGGTTAGGGTTAGGGTTAGGGTTTAGTGTTTATGGTTAGGGTTAGCGTTAGGGTTAGGGTTTGGGTTTAGTGTTTAGGTTTAGGGTTAGGGTTAGTGTTAGGGTTAGGGTTAGGGTTAGGGTTAGGGTTAGGGACAGGATTAGGGTTTGGGACATGGTTAGGTTTACTGTTAGGGCAATATTAAGTTTAGGTTTTGTCTGATGCTTAAGTTTAGGTTTAGGGAAAGGGTTAGTGACAGGGTGAGGGTTAGAGTTAAGGTTGGAGAGACGGTAAGGGTCAGAGTTAGGTTTAGCGACAGTGTTAGGGTTAGGGATCAGGTTAGGTTAGGGTTTAGGGTTAGGGTTAGGGTTAGGGTTAGGAATAGGGGAAGGTTAGTGTTTACATTTTAGGGTTAGGGTTTAGGGATAGGGTTAGGGTTAGGGTTAGGGTTAGGGTTAGAGTTAGGATTTAGGCTTTAGGGATAGGGTTAGGGTTAGAGTTAGGACTTACGGTTTAGAGTTAGGGTTAGGGTTAGTGTTAGGGTTTCGAGTTTAGTGTTAGGGTTAAGGTTAGGGTTAGGGGCAGGATTAGGGTTTGGGAAATGGTTAGGTTTAGTGTAGGGTTATAGTTAAATTTTGGTTTTGGCTGATGGTTAAGGTTCGTTTTAGGGACAGGTTTAGTGACAGGGTGAGGGTTAGAGTTAAGTTTAGAGAGACGGTAAGGGTCAGAGTTAGGTTTAGCGACAGTGTTAGTGTTAGGGATCAGGTTAGGTTAGGGTTTAGGGTTAGGGTTAGGGTTAGAGTTAGGAATAGGGGAGGGTTAGTGTTTACATTTTAGGGTTAGGGTTTTGGGATAGGGTTAGGGTTAGGGTTAGTGTTAGGGTTAGAGTTAGGATTTAGGCTTTAGGGTTAGGGTTAGGGTTCGAGTTAGGGCTTACGGTTTAGGGTTAGGGTTAGGGTTTCGGGTTTCGGGTTAGGGTTAGGTACACGATTCGGGTTTGAGACATGTTTAGGTTTAGTGTTAGGGTTATGGTTAAGTTTAGGTTTTGGCTGATGGTTAAGGTTAGGTTTAGGGCCAGGGTTAGTTACAGGGTGAGGGTTAGAGTTAAAGTTAGAGAGACGGTAAGGTACAGAGTTAGGTTTAGCGACAGTGTTAGGGTTAGGGTTAGGGTTAGGTTAGGGATAGGGTTAGGGTTAGGTTTACGGTTTAGGTTTAGGGTTAGGGTTAAGTTTAGGGTTTAGGGTTTAGGGTTAGGGTTAGGGTTAGGGTTAGCATTAGGTTTAGGGTTAGGGACAGGATTAGGGTTTGGGACATGGTTAGGTTTACTTTTAGGGTTATATTAAGTTTAGGTTTTGTCTGATGCTTAAGTTTATGTTTAGGGACAGGGTTAGTGCCAGGGTGAGGGTTAGAGTTAAGGTTGGAGAGACGGTAAGGGTCAGAGTTAGGTTTAGCGACAGTGTTAGGGTTAGGGATCAGGTTAGGTTAGGGTTTAGGGTTAGGGTTAGGGTTAGGGTTAGGAATAGGGGAGGGTTAGTGTTTACATTTCAGGGTTAGGGTTTTGGGTTAGGGTTAGGGTTAGAGTTAGGGTTTAGGCTTTAGGGTTAGGGTTAGTGTTAGGGTTTAGGGTTTAGGGTTAGGGTTAGGGTTAGGGTTAGGGTTAGGGTTTAGTATTTAAGGTTAGGGTTAGCGTTAGGGTTAGGGTTTGGGTTTAGGGTTTAGGTTTAGGGTTAGGTTTAGTGTTAGGGTTTCGGGTTTAGTGTTAGGGTTAAGGTTATGGTTAGGGTTAGGTACACGATTCGGTTTGAGACATTGTTAGGTTTAGCGTTAGGGTTATAGTTAAGTTTAAGTTTTGGCTGATGGTTAAGGTTAGGTTTAGGGACAGGGTTAGTTACAGGGTGAGGGTTAGAGTTAAAGATAGAGAGACGGTAAGTGTCAGAGTTAGGTTTAGCGACAGTGTTAGGGTTAGGGTTAGGGTTAGGTTAGGTTTAGGTTTAGGGTTAGGGTTAGGGTTAGGTTTTAGGGATAGGGTTAGGGTTAGGGTTACGGTTTAGGTTTAGGGTTAGGGTTAAGGTTAGGGTTTAGGGTTTAGGGTTAGGGTTAGGGTTAGGGTTAGCATTAGTTTTAGGGTTAGGGTCAGGATTAGGGTTTGGGACATGGTTTGGTTTACTGTTAGGGTTATATTAAGTTTAGGTTTTGTCTGATGCTTAAGTTTAGGTTTAGGGACAGGGTTAGTGACAGGGTGAGGGTTAGAGTTAAGGTTGGAGAGACGGTAAGGGTCAGAGTTAGGTTTAGCGACAGTGTTAGGGTTAGGGATCAGGTTAGGTTAGGGTTTAGGGTTAGGGTTAGGGTTAGGGTTAGGAATAGGGGAGGGTTAGTGTTTACATTTTAGGGTTAGGGTTTAGGGATAGGGTTAGGGTTAGGGTTAGGGTTTAGGCTTTAGGGTTCGGGTTAGTGTTAGGGTTTACGGTTTAGGGTTAGGGTTAGAGTTAGGGTTAGGGTTAGGGTTTAGTGTTTATGGTAAGAGTTAGCGTTAGGGTTAGGTTTTGGGTTTATTGTTTAGGTTTAGGGTTAGGGTTAGTGTTAGGGTTAGGGTTAGGGTTTGGGTTAGGGTTAGGGACAGGATTAGGGTTTGGGACATGGTTAGGTTTACTGTTAGGGTAATATTAAGTTTAGGTTTTGTGTGATGCTTACGTTTAGGTTTAGGGACAGGGTTAGTGACAGGGTGAGGGTTAGAGTTAAAGATAGAGAGACGGTAAGGGTCAGAGTTAGGTTTAGCGACAGTGTTAGGGTTAGGGTTACGGTTAAGTTAGGGTTAGGGTTAGAGTTAGGGTTTAGGTTTGGGTTAGGGTTAGGGTTTAGGATTTAGGGTTAGGGTTATGGTTAGGGTTAGGGTTAGGGTTAGGGGCAGGATTAGGGTTTGGGACATGGTTAGGTTTACTGTTAGGGTTATATTAAGCTTAGGTTTTGTCTGATGCTTAAGTTTAGGTTTAGGGACAGGGTTAGTGACAGGGTGAGGTTTAGAGTTAAGGTTGGAGAGACGGTAAGGGTCAGAGTTAGGTTTAGCGACAGTGTTAGTGTTAGGGATCAGGTTAGGTTAGGGTTTAGGGTTAGGGTTAGGGTTAGGGTTAGGAATAGTGGAGGGTTAGTGTTTACATTTTAGGGTTAGGATTTAGGGATAGGGTTAGGGTTAGGGTTAGGGTTAGGGTTAGAGTTAGGATTTAGGCTTTAGGGATAGGGTTAGGGTTAGAGTTAGGGCTTACGGTTTAGGGTTAGGGTTAGGGTTAGGGTTATGGTTTCGGGTTTAGGGTTAGTCTTAAGTTTAGGGTTAGGGTTAGGTACACGATTCGGGTTTGAGACATGTTTAGGTTTAGTTTTAGGGTTATGGTTAAGTTTAGGTTTTGGCTGATGGTTAAGGTTAGGTTTAGGGACAGGGTTAGTTACAGGGTGAGGGTTAGAGTTAAAGTTAGAGAGACGGTAAGGTACAGAGTTAGGTTTAGCGACAGTGTTAGGGTTAGGGTTAGGGTTAGGTTAGGGTAGGGTTAGGGTTAGGATTAGGGTTAGGGTTAGGTTTTAGGGATAGGGTTAGGGTTAGGGTTACGGCTTAGGTTTAGGGTTAGGGTTAAGGTTAGGGTTTAGGGTTTAGGGTTAGGGTTAGGGTTAGGGTTAGCATTAGGTTTAGGGTTAGGGACAGGATTAGGGTTTGGGACATGGTTAGTTTTACTGTTAGGGTTATATTAAGTTTAGGTTTTGTCTGATGCTTAAGTTTAGGTTTAGGGACAGGGTTAGTGACAGGGTGAGGGTTAGAGTTAAGGTTGGAGAGACGGTAAGGGTCAGAGTTAGGTTTAGCGACAGTGTTAGGGTTAGGGATCAGGTTAGGTTAGGGTTTAGGGTTAGCGTTAGGGTTACGGTTAGGAATAGGGGAGGGTTAGTGTTTACATTTTAGTGTTAGGGTTTAGGGATAGGGTTAGGGTTAGGGTTAGGGTTAGAGTTAGGGTTAGGGTTAGGGTTAGGGTTAGGTTTTAGGGATAGGGTTAGGGTTAGGGTTACGGTTTAGGTTTAGGGTTAGGGTTAAGGTTAGGGTTTAGGGTTTAGGGTTAGGGTTATGGTTAGAGTTAGGGTTTAGGCTTTAGGGTTAGGGTTAGTGTTAGGGTTTAGCTTTCGGGTTAGGGTTAGGGTTACGGTTAGGGTTAGGGTTAGGGTTAGGTTTTAGGGATAGGGTTAGGGTTAGGGTTACAGTTTAGGTTTAGGGTTAGGGTTAAGGTTAGGGTTTAGGGTTTAGGGTTAGGGTTAGGTTTAGAGTTATGGTTTAGGCTTTAGGGTTAGGGTTAGTGTTAGGGTTTAGGGTTTAGGGTTAGGGTTCGGGTTAGGGTTAGGGTTTAGTGTTTATGGTTAGGGTTAGCGTTAGGGTTAGGGTTTGGGTTTAGGGTTTAGGTTTAGGGTTAGGGTTAGTGTTAGGGTTTCGGGTTTAGTGTTAGGGTTAAGGTTAGGGTTAGGGTTAGGTACACGTTTTGGGTTTGAGACATGGTTAGGTTTAGTGTTAGGGTTATAGTTAAGTTTGGGTTTTGGCTGATGGTTAAGGTTAGGTTTAGGGACAGGGTTAGTTACAGGGTGAGGGTTAGAGTTAAGGTTGGAGAGACGGTAAGGGTCAGAGTTAGGTTTAGCGACAGTGTTAGGGTTAGGGTTAGGGTTAGGTTAGGGTTAGGGTTTGGGTTAGGGTTAGGGTTAGGAATAGGGGAGGGTTAGTGTTTACATTTTAGGGTTAGGGTTTAGGGATAGGGTTAGTGTTAGGGTTAGGGTTAGGGTTAGAGTTAGGATTTAGGCTTTAGGGATAGGGTTAGGGTTAGAGTTAGGGCTTACGGTTTAGAGTTAGGGTAAGGGTTAGGGTTTAGGGTTTAGGGTTAGGGTAAGGGTTAGAGATAGGGTTTAGGCTTTAGGGTTAGGGTTAGTGTTAGGGTTTAGGGTTTAGTGTTAGGGTTAGGGTTAGGGTTAGGGTTAGGGTTTTGTGTTTATGGTTAGGGTTAGCGTTAGGGTTAGGGTTTCGGTTTAGTGTTTAGGTTTAGGGTTAGGGTTAGTGTTAGGGTTAGGGTTAGGGTTAGGGTTAGGGTTAGGGTTAGGGACAGGATTAGGGTTTGGGACATGGTTAGGTTTACACTTAGGGCAATATTAAGTTTAGGTTTTGTCTGATGCTTAAGTTTAGGTTTAGGGACAGGGTTAGTGACAGGGTGAGGGTTAGAGTTAAGGTTGGAGAGACGGTAAGGGTCAGAGTTAGGTTTAGCGACAGTGTTAGGGTTAGGGATCAGGTTAGGTTAGGGTTTAGGGTTAGGGTTGGGGTTAGGGTTAGGAATAGGTGAGGGTTAGTGTTTACATTTTAGGGTTAGGGTTTAGGGATAGGGTTAGGGTTAGGGTTAGGTTTAGAGTTATGGTTAGGGTTAGGGTTAGGGTTAGGTTTTAGGGATAGTGTTAGGGTTAGGGTTAGGGTTACGGTTTAGGTTTAGGGTTAGGGTTAAGGTTAGGGTTTACGGTTTAGGGTTAGGGTTAGGGTTAGTGTTAGGGTTTAGGCTTTAGGGTTAGGGTTAGGGTTAGGGTTAGGGTTAGGGTTAGAGTTAGGGTTTAGGGTTAGGGTTAGGGTTAGGGTTTAGGGTTTAGGATTTAGGGTTAGGGTTATGGTTATGGTTAGGGTTAGGGTTAGGGGCAGGATTAGGGTTTGGGACATGGTTAGGTTTACTCTTAAGGTTATATTAAGTTTAGGTTTTGTGTGATGCTTAAGTTTAGGTTTAGGGACAGGGTTAGTGAAAGGGTGAGGTTTAGAGTTAAGGTTGGAGAGACGGTAAGGGTCAGAGTTAGGTTTAGCGACAGTGTTAGGGTTAGGGATCAGGATAGGTTAGGGTTTAGGGTTAGGGTTAGTGTTAGGGTTAGGAATAGGGGATGGTTTGTGTTTACATTTATGGTTAGGGTTTAGGGATAGGTTTAGTGTTAGGGTTAGGGTTAGAGTTAGGGTTAGGCTTAGGGTTAGTGTTAGGGTTAGGTTTTAGGGATAGGGTTAGGGTTAGGGTTTAGGGTTTAGGGTTAGGGTTAGGGTTAGAGTTAGGGTTTAGGCTTTAGGGTTAGGGTTAGTGTTAGGGTTTAGGGTTTAGGGTTAGGGTTAGGGTTAGGGTTAGGGTTAGGGTTTAGTGTTTATGGTTAGGGTTAGCGTTAGGGTTAGGGTTTGTTTTTAGTGTTTAGGTTTAGGGTTAGGGTTAGGGTTAGGGTTTCGAGTTTCGTGTTAGGGTTAAGGTTACGGTTAGGGTTAGGTACACGTTTCGGGTTTGAGACATGTTTAGGTTTAGTGTTAGGGTTATAGTTAAGTTTAGGTTTTGGCTGATGGTTAAGGTTAGGTTTAGGGACAGGGTTAGTTACAGGGTGAGGGTTAGAGTTAAAGATAGAGAGACGGTAAGGGTCAGAGTTAGGTTTAGCGACAGTGTTAGTGTTAGGGTTAGGGTTAGAGTTTAGGATTTAGGGTTAGGGTTATGGTTAGGGTTAGGGTTAGGGTTAGGGGCAGGATTAGGGTTTGGGAAATGGTTAGGTTTAGTGTAGGGTTATAGTTAAATTTTGGTTTTGGCTGATGGTTAAGGTTCGTTTTAGGGACAGGTTTAGTGACAGGGTGAGGGTTAGAGTTAAGTTTAGAGAGACGGTAAGGGTCAGAGTTAGGTTTAGCGACAGTGTTAGTGTTAGGGATCAGGTTAGGTTAGGGTTTAGGGTTAGGGTTAGGGTTAGAGTTAGGAATAGGGGTGGGTTAGTGTTTACATTTTAGGGTTAGGGTTTAGGGATAGGGTTAGGGTTAGGGTTAGGGTTAGGGTTAGAGTTAGGATTTAGGCTTTAGGGTTAGGGTTAGGGTTCGAGTTAGGGCTTACGGTTTAGGGTTAGGGTTAGGGTTTCGGGTTTCGGGTTAGGGTTAGGTACACGATTCGGGTTTGAGACATGTTTAGGTTTAGTGTTAGGGTTATGGTTAAGTTTAGGTTTTGGCTGATGGTTAAGGTTAGGTTTAGGGCCAGGGTTAGTTACAGGGTGAGGGTTAGAGTTAAAGTTAGAGAGACGGTAAGGTACAGAGTTAGGTTTAGCGACAGTGTTAGGGTTAGGGTTAGGGTTAGGTTAGGGTTAGGGTTAGGGTTAGGTTTTAGGGATAGGGTTAGGGTTAGGGTTACGGTTTAGGTTTAGGGTTAGGGTTAAAGTTAGGGTTAGGGTTAGGGTTAGCATTAGGTTTAGGGTTAGGGACAGGATTAGGGTTTGGGACATGGTTAGGTTTACTGTTAGGGTTATATTAAGTTTAGGTTTTGTCTGATGCTTAAGTTTAGGTTTAGGGACAGGGTTAGTGACAGGGTGAGGGTTAGAGTTAAGGTTGGAGAGACGGTAAGGGTCAGAGTTAGGTTTAGCGACAGTGTTAGGGTTAGGGATCAGGTTAGGTTAGGGTTTAGGGTTAGGGTTAGGGTTAGGGTTAGGAATAGGGGAGGGTTAGTGTTTACATTTCAGGGTTAGGGTTTAGGGTTAGGGTTAGGGTTAGAGTTAGGGTTTAGGGTTTAGGGTTAGGGTTAGGGTTAGGGTTAGGGTTAGGGTTTAGTATTTAAGGTTAGGGTTAGCGTTAGGGTTAGGGTTTGGGTTTAGGGTTTAGGTTTAGGGTTAGGTTTAGTGTTAGGGTTTCGGGTTTAGTGTTAGGGTTAAGGTTATGGTTAGGGTTAGGTACACGATTCAGGTTTGAGACATTGTTAGGTTTAGTGTTAGGGTTATAGTTAAG
Organism: Hipposideros larvatus; assembly: GCA_031876335.1. Taxonomy (NCBI): domain Eukaryota; kingdom Metazoa; phylum Chordata; class Mammalia; order Chiroptera; family Hipposideridae; genus Hipposideros; species Hipposideros larvatus. The sequence continues at coordinate 110,777,602 of CM063090.1, read as the reverse complement.
TTTAGGTTTTGGCTGATGGTTAAGGTTAGGTTTAGGGACAGGGTTAGTTACAGGGTGAGGGTTAGAGTTAAAGATAGAGAGACGGTAAGTGTCAGAGTTAGGTTTAGCGACAGTGTTAGGGTTAGGGTTAAGGTTAGGTTAGGGTTAGGGTTAGGGTTAGGTTTTAGGGATAGGGTTAGGGTTAGGGTTACGGTTTAGGTTTAGGGTTAGGGTTAAGGTTAGGGTTTAGGGTTTAGGGTTAGGGTTAGGGTGAGGGTTAGCATTAGTTTTAGGGTTAGGGACAGGATTAGGGTTTGGGACATGGTTAGGTTTACTGTTAGGGTTATATTAAGTTTAGGTTTTGTCTGTTGCTTAAGTTTAGGTTTAGGGACAGGGTTAGTGACAGGGTGAGGGTTAGAGTTAAGGTTGGAGAGACGGTAAGGGTCAGAGTTAGGTTTAGTGACAGTGTTAGGGTTAGGGATCAGGTTAGGTTAGGGTTTAGGGTTAGGGTTAGGGATAGGGTTAGGAATAGGGGAGGGGAGGGGTTTACATTTTAGGGTTAGGGTTTAGGGATAGGGTTAGGGTTAGGGTTAGGGTTAGAGTTAGGGTTAAGGTTAGGGTTAGGGTTAGGTTTTAGGGATAGGGTTCGGGTTAGGGTTTAGGGTTTCGGGTTAGGGTTAGGGTTAGTGTTAGCATTAGGGTTAAGTTTAGGTACAGTATTAACTTTAGGGTTAGGGTTAGGGTTAGGGTTAGGGTTAGGGTTAGGGTTTCAGGTTTAGGGTTAGTGTTAGGTTAGGGTTAAGGTTAGGGTTATGGACAAGATTCGGTTTTGGGACATGTTAAGTTTAGTTTTAGGTTATAGTTAAATTTAGGTTTTGGCTGATGTTTAAGGATAAGTTTAGGGACAGGGTTAGTGACAGGGTGAGGGTTAGAGTTAAGGATAGTGAGACAGTAAGGATCAGAGTTAGGTTTAGCGACAGTGTTAGGGTTAGGGTTAGGGTTAGGGTTTAGGGTTAGGGTTACGGTTAGGGTTACGGTTTATGTTTAGGGTTAGGGTTAAGGTTAGGGTTTAGGGTTTAGGGTTAGAGTTAGGGTTAAAGTTAGGGTTTAGGCTTTAGGGTTAGGGATAGTGTTAGGGTTTAGAGTTTAGGTTTAGGGTTAGGGTTAGGGTTAGGGTTAGGGTTTAGTGTTTAAGGTTAGGGTTAGCGTTAGGGTTAGGGTTTGGGTTTAGGGTTTAGGTTTAGGGTTAGGGTTAGTGTTAGGGTTTCGGGTTTAATGTTAGGGTTAAGGTTATGGTTAGGGTTAGGTACACGATTCAGGTTTGAGACATGGTTAGGTTTAGTGTTAGGGTTATAGTTAAGTTTAGGTTTTGGCTGATGGTTAAGGTTAGGTTTAGGGACAGGGTTAGTTACAGGGTGAGGGTTAGAGTTAAAGATAGAGAGACGGTAAGTGTCAGAGTTAGGTTTAGCGACAGTGTTAGGGTTAGGGTTAGGGTTAGGTTAGGGTTAGGGTTAGGATTAGGGTTAGGTTTTAGGGATAGGGTTAGGGTTAGAGTTACGGTTTAGGTTTAGGGTTAGGGTTAAGGTTAGTGTTTAGGATTTAGGGTTAGGGTTAGGGTTAGGGGTAGCATTAGTTTTAGGGTTAGGGACAGGATTAGGGTTTGGGACATGGTTAGGTTTACTGTTAGGGTTATATTAAGTTTAGGTTTTGTCTGATGCTTAAGTTTAGGTTTAGGGATAGGGTTAGTGACAGGGTGAGGGTTAGAGTTAAGGTTGGAGAGATGGTAAGGGTCAGAGTTACGTTTAGCGACAGTGTTAGGGTTAGGGATCAGGTTAGAGTTTAGGATTTAGGGTTAGGGTTATGGTTAGGGTTAGGGTTAGGGTTAGGGGCAGGATTAGGGTTTGGGAAATGGTTAGGTTTAGTGTAGGGTTATAGTTAAATTTTGGTTTTGGCTGATGGTTAAGGTTCGTTTTAGGGACAGGTTTAGTGACAGGGTGAGGGTTAGAGTTAAGTTTAGAGAGACGGTAAGGGTCAGAGTTAGGTTTAGCGACAGTGTTAGTGTTAGGGATCAGGTTAGGTTAGGGTTTAGGGTTAGGGTTAGGGTTAGAGTTAGGAATAGGGGAGGGTTAGTGTTTACATTTTAGGGTTAGGGTTTAGGGATAGGGTTAGGTTTAGGGTTAGGGTTAGGGTTAGAGTTAGGATTTAGGCTTTAGGGTTAGGGTTAGGGTTCGAGTTAGGGCTTACGGTTTAGGGTTAGGGTTAGGGTTTCGGGTTTCGGGTTAGGGTTAGGTACACGATTCGGGTTTGAGACATGTTTAGGTTTAGTGTTAGGGTTATGGTTAAGTTTAGGTTTTGGCTGATGGTTAAGGTTAGGTTTAGGGCCAGGGTTAGTTACAGGGTGAGGGTTAGAGTTAAAGTTAGAGAGACGGTAAGGTACAGAGTTAGGTTTAGCGACAGTGTTAGGGTTAGGGTTAGGGTTAGGTTAGGGTTAGGGTTAGGGTTAGGTTTTAGGGATAGGGTTAGGGTTAGGGTTACGGTTTAGGTTTAGGGTTAGGGTTAAAGTTAGGGTTAGGGTTAGGGTTAGCATTAGGTTTAGGGTTAGGGACAGGATTAGGGTTTGGGACATGGTTAGGTTTACTGTTAGGGTTATATTAAGTTTAGGTTTTGTCTGATGCTTAAGTTTAGGTTTAGGGACAGGGTTAGTGACAGGGTGAGGGTTAGAGTTAAGGTTGGAGAGACGGTAAGGGTCAGAGTTAGGTTTAGCGACAGTGTTAGGGTTAGGGATCAGGTTAGGTTAGGGTTTAGGGTTAGGGTTAGGGTTAGGGTTAGGAATAGGGGAGGGTTAGTGTTTACATTTCAGGGTTAGGGTTTAGGGTTAGGGTTAGGGTTAGAGTTAGGGTTTAGGCTTTAGGGTTAGGGTTAGTGTTAGGGTTTAGGGTTTAGGGTTAGGGTTAGGGTTAGGGTTAGGGTTAGGGTTTAGTATTTAAGGTTAGGGTTAGCGTTAGGGTTAGGGTTTGGGTTTAGGGTTTAGGTTTAGGGTTAGGTTTAGTGTTAGGGTTTCGGGTTTAGTGTTAGGGTTAAGGTTATGGTTAGGGTTAGGTACACGATTCAGGTTTGAGACATTGTTAGGTTTAGTGTTAGGGTTATAGTTAAGTTTAGGTTTTGGCTGATGGTTAAGGTTAGGTTTAGGGACAGGGTTAGTTACAGGGTGAGGGTTAGAGTTAAAGATAGAGAGACGGTAAGTGTCAGAGTTAGGTTTAGCGACAGTGTTAGGGTTAGGGTTAAGGTTAGGTTAGGGTTAGGGTTAGGGTTAGGTTTTAGGGATAGGGTTAGGGTTAGGGTTACGGTTTAGGTTTAGGGTTAGGGTTAAGGTTAGGGTTTAGGGTTTAGGGTTAGGGTTAGGGTGAGGGTTAGCATTAGTTTTAGGGTTAGGGACAGGATTAGGGTTTGGGACATGGTTAGGTTTACTGTTAGGGTTATATTAAGTTTAGGTTTTGTCTGTTGCTTAAGTTTAGGTTTAGGGACAGGGTTAGTGACAGGGTGAGGGTTAGAGTTAAGGTTGGAGAGACGGTAAGGGTCAGAGTTAGGTTTAGTGACAGTGTTAGGGTTAGGGATCAGGTTAGGTTAGGGTTTAGGGTTAGGGTTAGGGATAGGGTTAGGAATAGGGGAGGGGAGGGGTTTACATTTTAGGGTTAGGGTTTAGGGATAGGGTTAGGGTTAGGGTTAGGGTTAGAGTTAGGGTTAAGGTTAGGGTTAGGGTTAGGTTTTAGGGATAGGGTTCGGGTTAGGGTTTAGGGTTTCGGGTTAGGGTTAGGGTTAGTGTTAGCATTAGGGTTAAGTTTAGGTACAGTATTAACTTTAGGGTTAGGGTTAGGGTTAGGGTTAGGGTTAGGGTTAGGGTTTCAGGTTTAGGGTTAGTGTTAGGTTAGGGTTAAGGTTAGGGTTATGGACAAGATTCGGTTTTGGGACATGTTAAGTTTAGTTTTAGGTTATAGTTAAATTTAGGTTTTGGCTGATGTTTAAGGATAAGTTTAGGGACAGGGTTAGTGACAGGGTGAGGGTTAGAGTTAAGGATAGTGAGACAGTAAGGATCAGAGTTAGGTTTAGCGACAGTGTTAGGGTTAGGGTTAGGGTTAGGGTTTAGGGTTAGGGTTACGGTTAGGGTTACGGTTTATGTTTAGGGTTAGGGTTAAGGTTAGGGTTTAGGGTTTAGGGTTAGAGTTAGGGTTAAAGTTAGGGTTTAGGCTTTAGGGTTAGGGATAGTGTTAGGGTTTAGAGTTTAGGTTTAG
>CM063090.1:110755834-110763334 GCA_031876335.1 Hipposideros larvatus | reverse complement strand
AGGGTTAGGGTTAGGGTTTTGGGTTTAGTGTTAAGGTTAAGGTTAGGGTTAGGGTTTGGGTTAGGGGCAGGTTAAGGGTTTGGGAAATGGTTAGGTTTAGTGTAGGGTTATAGTTAAATTTTGGTTTTGGCTGATGGTTAAGGTTAGTTTTAGGGACAGGTTTAGTGACAGGGTGAGGGTTAGAGTTAAGTTTAGAGAGACGGTTAGGGTCAGAGATAGGTTTAGCGACAGTGTTAGTGTTAGGGATCAGGTTAGGTTAGGGTTTAGGGTTAGCGTTAGGGTTAGAGTTAGTAATAGGGGAGGGTTAGTGTTTACATTTTAGGGTTAGGGTTTAGGGATAGGGTTAGGGTTAGGGTTAGGGTTAGGGTTAGGGTTAGGGTTAGGTTTAGGGTTTAGTGTTTATGGTTAGGGTTAGCGTTAGTGTTAAGGTTTGGGTTTAGGGTTTAGGTTTAGGGTTAGGGTTAGTGTTAGGGTTTCGGGTTTAGTGTTAGGGTTAAGGTTAGGGTTAGTGTTAGGTACACGTTTCGTGTTTGAGACATGGTTAGGTTTAGTGTTAGGGTTATAGTTAAGTTTAGGTTTTGGCTGATGGTTAAGGTTAGGTTTAGGGACAGGGTTAGTTACACGGTGAGGGTTAGAGTTAAAGATAGAGAGACGGTAAGTGTCAGAGTTAGGTTTAGCGACAGTGTTAGGGTTAGGGTTAGGGTTAGGTTAGGGTTAGGGTTAGGGTTAGGGTTAGGGTTAGGTTTTAGGGATAGGGTTAGTGTTAGGGTTACGGTTTAGGTTTAGGGTTAGGGTTAAGGTTAGGGTTTAGGGTTTAGGGTTAGGGTTAGGGTTAGGGTTAGCATTAGTTTTAGGGTTAGGGACAGGATTAGGGTTTGGGACATGGTTAAATTTACTGTAGGGTTATATTAAGTTTAGGTTTTGTCTGATGCTTAAGTTTATGTTTAGGGACAGGGCTAGTGACAGGGTGAGGGTTAGAGTTAAGGTTGGAAGACCGTAAGGGTCAGAGTAAGGTTTAGCGACAGTGTTAGGGTTAGGGATCAGGTTAGGTTAGGGTTTAGGGTTAGGGTTAGGGTTAGGGTTAGGAATAGGGGAGGGTTAGTGTTTACATTTTAGGGTTAGGGTTTAGGGATAGGGTTAGGGTTAGGGTTAGGGTTAGAGTTAGGGTTAGGGTTAGGGTTAGGTTTTAGGGATAGGGTAAGGGTTAGGGTTACGGTTTAGGTTTAGGGTTAGGGTTAAGGTTAGGGTTTAGGGTTTAGGGTTAGGGTTAGGGTTAGAGATAGGGTTTAGGCTTTAGGGTTAGGGTTAGTGTTAGGGTTTAGGGTTTAGTGTTAGGGTTAGGGTTAGGGTTAGGGTTAGGGTTTAGTGTTTATGGTTAGGGTTAGCGTTAGGTTTAGGGTTTGGGTTTAGTGTTTAGGTTTAGGGTTAGGGTTAGTGTTAGGGTTAGGGTTAGGGTTAGGGTTAGGGTTAGGGTTAGGGACAGGATTAGGGTTTGGGACATGGTTAGGTTTACTGTTAGGGTAATATTAAGTTTAGGTTTTGTGTGATGCTTAAGTTTAGGTTTAGGGACAGGGTTAGTGACAAGGTGAGGTTTAGAGTTAAGGTTGGAGAGACGGTAAGGGTCAGAGTTAGGTTTAGCGACAGTGTTAGGGTTAGGGATCAGGTTAGGTTAGGGTTTAGGGTTAGGGTTAGGGTTAGGGTTAGGAATAGGGGAGGGTTAGTGTTTACATTTTAGGGTTAGGGTTTAGGGATAGGGTTAGTGTTAGGGTTAGGTTTAGAGTTAGGGTTAGGCTTAGGGTTAGTGTTAGGGTTAGGTTTTAGCGATAGGGTTAGGTTTAGGGTTTAGGGTTTAGGGTTAGGGTTAGGGTTAGAGTTAGTGTTTAGGCTTTAGGGTTAGGGTTAGTGTTAGGGTTTAGGGTTTAGGGTTAGGGTTAGGGTTAGGGTTAGGGTTAGGGTTAGGGTTTAGTGTTTATGGTTAGGGTTAGCGTTAGGGTTAGGGTTTAGGTTTAGTGTTTAGGTTTAGGGTTAGGGTTAGTGTTAGGGTTAGGTTTTAGGGATAGGGTTAGGGTTAGGGTTACGGTTTAGGTTTAGGGTTAGGATTCAGGTTAGGGGTTAGGGTTTAGGGTTAGGGTTACGGTTAGAGTTAGGGTTTAGGCTTTAGGGTTAGGGTTAGGGTTAGGGTTAGGGTTAGGGTTAGGGTTTTGGGTTTAGTGTTAGGGTTAAGGTTAGGGTTAGGGTTAGTGTTAGGGTTTCGAGTTTAGTGTTAGGGTTAAGGTTTAGGGTTAGGGTTAGGTACACGTTTCGGGTTTGAGACATGGTTATGTTTAGTGTTAGGCTTATAGTTAAGTTTAGGTTTTGGCTGATGGTTAAGGTTAGGTTTAGGGACAGGGTTAGTTACAGGGTGAGGGTTAGAGTTAAAGATAGAGAGACGGTAAGAGTCAGAGTTAGGTTTAGCGACAGTGTTAGGGTTAGGGTTAGGGTTAGAGTTAGGGTTTAGGGTTAGCATTAGGGTTAGGGTTTAGGATTTAGGGTTAGGGTTATGGTTAGGGTTAGGGTTTGGGTTAGGGGCAGGTTAAGGGTTTGGGAAATGGTTAGGTTTAGTGTAGGGTTATAGTTAAATTTTGGTTTTGGCTGATGGTTAAGGTTAGTTTTAGGGACAGGTTTAGTGACAGGGTGAGGGTTAGAGTTAAGTTTAGAGAGACGGTTAGGGTCAGAGATAGGTTTAGCGACAGTGTTAGTGTTAGGGATCAGGTTAGGTTAGGGTTTAGGGTTAGCGTTAGGGTTAGAGTTAGTAATAGGGGAGGGTTAGTGTTTACATTTTAGGGTTAGGGTTTAGGGATAGGGTTAGGGTTAGGGTTAGGGTTAGGGTTAGGGTTAGGGTTAGGTTTAGGGTTTAGTGTTTATGGTTAGGGTTAGCGTTAGTGTTAAGGTTTGGGTTTAGGGTTTAGGTTTAGGGTTAGGGTTAGTGTTAGGGTTTCGGGTTTAGTGTTAGGGTTAAGGTTAGGGTTAGTGTTAGGTACACGTTTCGTGTTTGAGACATGGTTAGGTTTAGTGTTAGGGTTATAGTTAAGTTTAGGTTTTGGCTGATGGTTAAGGTTAGGTTTAGGGACAGGGTTAGTTACACGGTGAGGGTTAGAGTTAAAGATAGAGAGACGGTAAGTGTCAGAGTTAGGTTTAGCGACAGTGTTAGGGTTAGGGTTAGGGTTAGGTTAGGGTTAGGGTTAGGGTTAGGGTTAGGGTTAGGTTTTAGGGATAGGGTTAGTGTTAGGGTTACGGTTTAGGTTTAGGGTTAGGGTTAAGGTTAGGGTTTAGGGTTTAGGGTTAGGGTTAGGGTTAGGGTTAGCATTAGTTTTAGGGTTAGGGACAGGATTAGGGTTTGGGACATGGTTAAATTTACTGTTAGGGTTATATTAAGTTTAGGTTTTGTCTGATGCTTAAGTTTATGTTTAGGGACAGGGCTAGTGACAGGGTGAGGGTTAGAGTTAAGGTTGGAAGACCGTAAGGGTCAGAGTAAGGTTTAGCGACAGTGTTAGGGTTAGGGATCAGGTTAGGTTAGGGTTTAGGGTTAGGGTTAGGGTTAGGGTTAGGAATAGGGGAGGGTTAGTGTTTACATTTTAGGGTTAGGGTTTAGGGATAGGGTTAGGGTTAGGGTTAGGGTTAGAGTTAGGGTTAGGGTTAGGGTTAGGTTTTAGGGATAGGGTAAGGGTTAGGGTTACGGTTTAGGTTTAGGGTTACGGTTAAGGTTAGGGTTTAGGGTTTAGGGTTAGGGTTAGGGTTAGAGATAGGGTTTAGGCTTTAGGGTTAGGGTTAGTGTTAGGGTTTAGGGTTTAGTGTTAGGGTTAGGGTTAGGGTTAGGGTTAGGGTTTAGTGTTTATGGTTAGGGTTAGCGTTAGGGTTAGGGTTTGGGTTTAGTGTTTAGGTTTAGGGTTAGGGTTAGTGTTAGGGTTAGGGTTAGGGTTAGGGTTAGGGTTAGGGTTAGGGACAGGATTAGGGTTTGGGACATGGTTAGGTTTACTGCTAGGGTAATATTAAGTTTAGGTTTTGTGTGATGCTTAAGTTTAGGTTTAGGGACAGGGTTAGTGACAAGGTGAGGTTTAGAGTTAAGGTTGGAGAGACGGTAAGGGTCAGAGTTAGGTTTAGCGACAGTGTTAGGGTTAGGGATCAGGTTAGGTTAGGGTTTAGGGTTAGGGTTAGGGTTAGGGTTAGGAATAGGGGAGGGTTAGTGTTTACATTTTAGGGTTAGGGTTTAGGGATAGGGTTAGTGTTAGGGTTAGGTTTAGAGTTAGGGTTAGGCTTAGGGTTAGTGTTAGGGTTAGGTTTTAGGGATAGGGTTAGGTTTAGGGTTTAGGGTTTAGGGTTAGGGTTAGGGTTAGAGTTAGTGTTTAGGCTTTAGGGTTAGGGTTAGTGTTAGGGTTTAGGGTTTAGGGTTAGGGTTAGGGTTAGGGTTAGGGTTAGGGTTAGGGTTTAGTGTTTATGGTTAGGGTTAGCGTTAGGGTTAGGGTTTAGGTTTAGTGTTTAGGTTTAGGGTTAGGGTTAGTGTTAGGGTTTCGAGTTTAGTGTTAGGGTTAAGGTTAGGGTTAGGGTTAGGTACACGTTTCGGGTTTGAGACATGGTTAGGTTTAGAGTTAGGGTTATAGTTAAGTTTAGGTTTTGGCTGATGGTTAAGGTTAGGTTTAGGGACAGGGTTAGTTACAGGGTGAGGGTTAGAGTTAAAGATAGAGAGACGGTAAGGGTCAGAGTTAGGTTTAGCGACAGTGTTAGGGTTAGGGATCAGGTTAGGTTAGGGTTTAGGGTTAGGGTTAGGGTTAGGGTTAGGAATAGGGGAGGGTTAGTGTTTATATTTTAGGGTTAGGGTTTAGGGATAGGGTTAGTGTTAGGGTTAGGGTTAGAGTTAGGGTTAGGCTTAGGGTTAGTGTTAGGGTTAGGTTTTAGGGATAGGGTTAGGGTTACGGTTTAGGGTTTAAAGTTAGGGTTAGGGTTAGAGTTAGTGTTTAGGCTTTAGGGTTAGGGTTAGTGTTAGGGTTTAGGGTTTAGGGTTAGGGTTAGGGTTAGGGTTAGGGTTTAGTGTTTATGGTTAGGGTTAGCGTTAGGGTTAGGGTTTGGGTTTAGTGTTTAGGTTTAGGGTTAGGGTTAGTGTTAGGGTTAGGTTTTAGGGATAGGGTTAGGGTTAGGGTTTAGGGTTTAGGGTTAGGGTTGGGGTTAGAGTTAGTGTTTAGGCTTTAGGGTTAGGGTTAGTGTTAGGGTTTAGGGTTTAGGGTTAGGGTTAGGGTTAGGGTTAGGGTTAGGGTTAGGGTTTAGTGTTTATGGTTAGGGTTAGCGTTAGGGTTAGGGTTTGGGTTTAGTGTTTAGGTTTAGGGTTAGGGTTAGTGTTAGGGTTTCGAGTTTAGTGTTAGGGTTAAGTTTAGGGTTAGGGTTAGGTACACGTTTCGGGTTTGAGACATGGTTAGGTTTAGTGTTAGGGTTATAGTTAAGTTTAGGTTTTGGCTGACGGTTAAGGTTAGGTTTAGGGACAGGGTTAGTTACAGGGTGAGGGTTAGAGTTAAAGATAGAGAGACGGTAAGGGTCAGAGTTAGGTTTAGCGACAGTGTTAGGGTTAGGGTTAGGGTTAGCGTTTAGGATTTAGGGTTAAGGTTATGGTTAGGGTTAGGGGCAGGATTAGGGTTTGGGAAATGGTTAGGTTTAGTGTAGGGTTATAGTTAAATTTTGGTTTTGGCTGATGGTTAAGGTTCGTTTTAGGGACAGGTTTAGTGACAGGGTGAGGGTTAGAGTTAAGTTTAGAGAGACGGTAAGGGTCAGAGTTAGGTTTAGCGACAGTGTTAGTGTTAGGGATCAGGTTAGGTTAGGGTTTAGGGTTAGGGTTAGGGTTAGAGTTAGGAATAGGGGAGGGTTAGTGTTTATATTTTAGGGTTAGGGTTTAGGGATAGGGTTAGGGTTAGGGTTAGGGTTAGGGTTAGAGTTAGGATTTAGGCTTTAGAGTTAGGGTTATGGTTCGAGTTAGGGCTTACGGTTTAGGGTTAGGGTTAGGGTTTCGGGTTTCGGGTTATGGTTAGGTACACGATTCGGTTTTGAGACATGTTTAGGTTTAGTGTTAGGGTTATGGTTAAGTTTAGGTTTTGGCTGATGGTTAAGGTTAGGTTTAGGGACAGGGTTAGTTACAGGGTGAGGGTTAGAGTTAAAGTTAGAGAGACGGTAAGGTACAGAGTTAGGTTTAGCGACAGTGTTAGGGTTAGGGTTAGGGTTAGGTTAGGGTTAGGGTTAGGGTTAGGGTTAGGGTTAGGGTTACGGTTTAGGTTTAGGGTTAGGGTTAAGGTTAGGGTTTAGGGTTTAGGGTTAGGGTTAGGGTTAGGGTTAGCATTAGGTTTAGGGTTAGGGACAGGATTAGGGTTTGGGACATGGTTAGGTTTACTGTTAGGGTTATATTAAGTTTAGGTTTTGTCTGATGCTTAAGTTTAGGTTTAGGGACAGGGTTAGTGACAGGGTGAGGGTTAGAGTTAAGGTTGGAGAGACGGTAAGGGTCAGAGTTAGGTTTAGCGACAGTGTTAGGGTTAGGGATCAGGTTAGGTTAGGGTTTAGGGTTAGGGTTAGGGTTAGGGTTAGGAATAGGGGAGGGTTAGTGTTTACATTTCAGGGTTAGGGTTTAGGGTTAGGGTTAGTGTTAGAGTTAGGGTTTAGGCTTTAGGGTTACGGTTAGTGTTAGGGTTTAGGGTTTAGGGTTAGGGTTAGGGTTAGGGTTAGGGTTAGGGTTTAGTATTTAAGGTTAGGGTTAGTGTTAGGGTTCGGGTTTGGGTTTAGGGTTTAGGTTTCGGGTTAGGTTTAGTGTTAGGGTTTCGGGTTAAGTGTTAGGGTTAAGGTTATGGTTAGGGTTAGGTACACGATTCGGGTTTGAGACATTGTTAGGTTTAGTGTTAGGGTTATAGTTAAGTTTAGGTTTTGGCTGATGGTTAAGGTTAGGTTTAGGGACAGGATTAGTTACAGGGTGAGGGTTAGAGTTAACGATAGAGAGACGGTAAGTGTCAGAGTTAGGTTTAGCGACAGTGTTAGGGTTAGGTTTAGGGTTAGGTTAGGGTTAGGGTTAGGGTTAGGGTTAGGTTTTAGGGATAGGGTTAGGGTTAGGGTTACGGTTTAGGTTTAGGGTTAGGGTTAAGGTTAGGGTTTAGGGTTTAGGGTTAGGGTTAGGGTTAGGGTTAGCATTAGTTTTAGGGTTAGGGACAGGATTAGGGTTTGCGACATTGTTAGGTTTACTGTTAGGGTTATATTAAGTTTAGGTTTTGTCTGATGCTTAAGTTTAGGTTTAGGGACAGGGTTAGTGACAGGGTGAGGGTTAGAGTTAAGGTTGGAGAGACGGTAAGGGTCAGAGTTAGGTTTAGCGACAGTGTTAGGGTTAGGGATCAGGTTAGGTTAGGGTTTAGGGTTATGGTTAGGGTTAGGGTTAGGAATAGGGGAGGGTTAGTGTTTACATTTTAGGGTTAGGGTTTAGGGATAGGGTTAGGGTTAGGGTTA
>CM063090.1:110713334-110750834 GCA_031876335.1 Hipposideros larvatus | reverse complement strand
GATCAGCTTAGGTTAGGGTTTAGGGTTAGGGTTAGGGTTAGGGTTAGGAATAGGGGAGGGTTAGTGTTTACATTTTAGGGTTAGGGTTTAGGGATAGGGTTAGGGTTAGGGTTAGGGTTAGAGTTAGGGTTAGGGTTAGGTTTTAGGGATATGGTTAGGGTTAGGGTTACGGTTTAGGTTTAGGGTTAGGGTTAAGGTTAGGGTTTAGGGTTAGGGGCAGGATTAGGGTTTGGGACATGGTTAGGTTTACTGTTAGGGTTATATTAAGTTTAGGTTTTGTCTGATGCTTAAGTTTAGGTTTAGGGACAGGGTTAGTGACAGGGTGAGGGTTAGAGTTAAGGTTGGAGAGACGGTAAGGGTCAAAGTTAGGTTTAGCGACAGTGTTAGGGTTAGGGATCAGGTTAGGTTAGGGTTTAGGGTTAGGGTTAGGGTTAGGGTTAGGAATAGGGGAGGGTTAGTGTTTATATTTTAGGGTTAGGGTTTAGGGATAGGGTTAGTGTTAGGGTTAGGGTTAGAGTTAGGGTTAGGCTTAGGGTTAGTGTTAGGGTTAGGTTTTAGGGATAGGGCTAGGGTTACGGTTTAGGGTTTAGGGTTAGGGTTAGGGTTAGAGTTAGTGTTTAGGCTTTAGGGTTAGGGTTAGTGTTAGGGTTTAGGGTTTAGGGTTAGCGTTAGGGTTAGGGTTTGGTTTTAGTGTTTAGGTTTAGGGTTAGGGTTAGTGTTAGGGTTAGGTTTTAGGGATAGGGTTAGGGTTAGGGTTTAGGGTTTAGGGTTAGGGTTAGGGTTAGAGTTAGTGTTTAGGCTTTAGGGTTAGGGTTAGTGTTAGGGTTTAGGGTTTAGGGTTAGGGTTAGGGTTAGGGTTAGGGTTAGGGTTAGGGTTTAGTGTTTATGGTTAGGGTTAGCGTTAGGGTTAGGGTTTGGGTTTAGTGTTTAGGTTTAGGGTTAGGGTTAGTGTTAGGGTTTCGAGTTTAGTTTTAGGGTTAAGTTTAGGGTTAGGGTTAGGTACACGTTTCGGGTTTGAGACATGGTTAGGTTTAGTGTTAGGGTTATAGTTAAGTTTAGGTTTTGGCTGATGGTTAAGGTTAGGTTTAGGGACAGGGTTAGTTACAGGGTGAGGGTTAGAGTTAAAGATAGAGAGACGGTAAGGGTCAGAGTTAGGTTTAGCGACAGTGTTAGGGTTAGGGTTAGGGTTAGCGTTTAGGATTTAGGGTTAAGGTTATGGTTAGGGTTAGGGGCAGGATTAGGATTTGGGAAATGGTTAGGTTTAGTGTAGGGTTATAGTTAAATTTTGGTTTTGGCTGATGGTTAAGGTTCGTTTTAGGGACAGGTTTAGTGACAGGGTGAGGGTTAGAGTTAAGTTTAGAGAGACGGTAAGGGTCAGAGTTAGGTTTAGCGACAGTGTTAGTGTTAGGGATCAGGTTAGGTTAGGGTTTAGGGTTAGGGTTAGGGTTAGAGTTAGGAATAGGGGAGGGTTAGTGTTTACATTTTAGGGTTAGGGTTTAGGGATAGGGTTAGGGTTAGGGTTAGGGTTAGGGTTAGAGTTAGGATTTAGGCTTTAGGGTTAGGGTTAGGGTTCGAGTTAGGGCTTACGGTTTAGGGTTAGGGTTAGGGTTTCGGGTTTCGGGTTAGGGTTAGGTACACGATTCGGGTTTGAGACATATTTAGGTTTAGTGTTAGGGTTATGGTTAAGTTTAGGTTTTGGCTGATGGTTAAGGTTAGGTTTAGGGACAGGGTTAGTTACAGGGTGAGGGTTAGAGTTAAAGTTAGAGAGACGGTAAGGTACAGAGTTAGGTTTAGCGACAGTGTTAGGTATAGGGTTAGGGTTAGGTTAGGGTTAGGGTTAGGGTTAGGTTTTAGGGATAGGGTTAGGGTTATGGTTACGGTTTAGGTTTAGGGTTAGGGTTAAGGTTAGGGTTTAGGGTTTAGGGTTAGGGTTAGGGTTAGTGTTAGCATTAGGTTTAGGGTTAGGGACAGGATTAGGGTTTGGGACATGGTTAGGTTTACTGTTAGGGTTATATTAAGTTTAGGTTTTGTCTGATGCTTAAGTTTAGGTTTAGGGACAGGGTTAGTGACAGGGTGAGGGTTAGAGTTAAGGTTGGAGAGACGGTAAGGGTCAGAGTTAGGTTTAGCTACAGTGTTAGGGTTAGGGATCAGGTTAGTTTAGGGTTTAGGGTTAGGGTTAGGGTTAGGGTTAGGAATAGGGGAGGGTTAGTGTTTACATTTTAGGGTTAGGGTTTAGGGATAGGGTTAGGGTTAGGGTTAGGGTTAGAGTTAGGGTTAGGGTTAGGGTTAGGTTTTAGGGATAGGGTTAGGGTTAGTGTTACGGTTTAGGTTTAGGGTCAGGGTTAAGGTTAGGGTTTAGGGTTTAGGGTTAGGGTTAGGGTTAGAGTTAGGGTTTAGGCTTTAGGGTTAGGGTTAGTGTTAGGGTTTACGGTTTAGGGTTAGGGTTAGGGTTAGGGTTAGGGTTAGGGTTTAGTGTTTATGGTTAGGGTTAGCGTTAGGGTTAGGTTTTGGGTTTAGTGTTTAGGTTTAGGGTTAGGGTTAGTGTTAGGGTTAGGGTTAGGGTTAGGGTTAGGTTTAGGGACAAGATTAGGGTTTGGGACATGGTTAGGTTTACTGTTAGGGTAATATTAAGTTTAGGTTTTGTGTGATGCTTAAGTTTAGGTTTAGGGACAGGGTTAGTGACAGGGTGAGGGTTAGAGTTAAAGATAGAGAGACGGTAAGGGTCAGAGTTAGGTTTAGCGACAGTGTTAGGGTTATGGTTACGGTTAAGTTAGGGTTAGGGTTAGAGTTAGGGTTTAGGGTTAGGGTTAGGGTTAGGGTTTAGGATTAGGGTTAGGGTTATGGTTAGGGTTAGGGTTGGGTTAGGGGCAGGATTAGGGTTTGGGACATGGTTAGGTTTACTGTTAGGGTAATATTAAGTTTAGGTTTTGTGTGATGCTTAAGTTTAGGTTTAGGGACAGGGTTAGTGACAGGGTGAGGGTTAGAGTTAAAGATAGAGAGACGGTAAGGGTCAGAGTTAGGTTTAGCGACAGTGTTAGGGTTAGGGATCAGGTTAGGTTAGGGTTTAGGGTTAGCGTTAGGGTTAGGGTTAGGAATAGGGGAGGGTTAGTGTTTACATTTTAGTGTTAGGGTTTAGGGATAGGGTTAGGTTTAGGGTTAGGGTTAGAGTTAGGGTTAGGGTTAGGGTTAGGGTTAGGTTTTAGTGATAGGGTTAGGGTTAGGGTTACGGTTTAGGTTTAGGGTTAGGGTTAAGGTTAGGGTTTAGGGTTTAGGGTTAGGGTTATGGTTAGAGTTAGGGTTTAGGCTTTAGGGTTAGGGTTAGTGTTAGGGTTTAGGGTTTCGGGTTAGGGTTAGGGTTAGGGTTAGGGTTAGGGTTAGGTTTTAGGGATAGGGTTAGGGTTAGGGTTACAGTTTAGGTTTAGGGTTAGGGTTAAGGTTAGGGTTTAGTGTTTAGGGTTAGGGTTAGGGTTAGAGTTATGGTTTAGGCTTTAGTGTTAGGGTTAGTGTTAGGGTTTAGGGTTTAGGGTTAGGGTTAGGGTTAGGGTTAGGGTTTAGTGTTTATGGTTAGGGTTAGCGTTAGGGTTAGGGTTTGGGTTTAGGGTTTAGGTTTAGGGTTAGGGTTAGTGTTAGGGTTTCGGGTTTAGTGTTAGGGTTAAGGTTAGGGTTAGGGTTAGGTACACGTTTTGGGTTTGAGACATGGTTAGGTTTAGTGTTAGGGTTATAGTTAAGTTTGGGTTTTGGCTGATGGTTAAGGTTAGGTTTAGGGACAGGGTTAGTTACAGGGTGAGGGTTAGAGTTAAGGTTGGAGAGACGGTAAGGGTCAGAGTTAGGTTTAGCGACAGTGTTAGGGTTAGGGATCAGGTTAGGTTAGGGTTTAGGGTTAGGGTTAGGGTTAGGGTTAGGAATAGGGGAGGGTTAGTGTTTACATTTTAGGGTTAGGGTTTAGGGATAGGGTTAGGGTTAGGGTTAGGGTTAGGGTTAGAGTTAGGATTTAGGCTTTAGGGATAGGGTTAGGGTTAGAGTTAGGACTTACGGTTTAGAGTTAGGGTTAGGGTTAGTGTTAGGGTTTCGAGTTTAGTGTTAGGGTTAAGGTTAGGGTTAGGGTTAGGTACACATTTCGGGTTTGAGACATGGTTAGGTTTAGTGTTAGGGTTATAGTTAAGTTTAGGTTTTGGCTGATGGTTAAGGTTAGGTTTAGGGACAGGGTTAGTTACAGGGTGAGGGTTAGAGTTAAAGATAGAGAGACGGTAAGGGTCAGAGTTAGGTTTAGCGACAGTGTTAGGGTTAGGGTTAGGGTTAGAGTTTAGGATTTTGGGTTAGGGTTATGGTTAGGGTTAAGGTTAGGGTTAGGGGCAGGATTAGGGTTTGGGAAATGGTTAGGTTTAGTGTAGGGTTATAGTTAAATTTTGGTTTTGGCTGATGGTTAAGGTTCGTTTTAGGGACAGGTTTAGTGACAGGGTGAGGGTTAGAGTTAAGTTTAGAGAGACGGTAAGGGTCAGAGTTAGGTTTAGCGACAGTGTTAGTGTTAGGGATCAGGTTAGGTTAGGGTTTAGGGTTAGGGTTAGGGTTAGAGTTAGGAATAGGGGAGGGTTAGTGTTTACATTTTAGGGTTAGGGTTTTGGGATAGGGTTAGGGTTAGGGTTAGTGTTAGGGTTAGAGTTAGGATTTAGGCTTTAGGGTTAGGGTTAGGGTTCGAGTTAGGGCTTACGGTTTAGGGTTAGGGTTAGGGTTTCGGGTTTCGGGTTAGGGTTAGGTACACGATTCGGGTTTGAGACATGTTTAGGTTTAGTGTTAGGGTTATGGTTAAGTTTAGGTTTTGGCTGATGGTTAAGGTTAGGTTTAGGGCCAGGGTTAGTTACAGGGTGAGGGTTAGAGTTAAAGATAGAGAGACGGTAAGGTACAGAGTTAGGTTTAGCGACAGTGTTAGGGTTAGGGTTAGGGTTAGGTTAGGGATAGGGTTAGGGTTAGGTTTACGGTTTAGGTTTAGGGTTAGGGTTAAGTTTAGGGTTTAGGGTTTAGGGTTAGGGTTAGGGTTAGGGTTAGCATTAGGTTTAGGGTTAGGGACAGGATTAGGGTTTGGGACATGGTTAGGTTTACTTTTAGGGTTATATTAAGTTTAGGTTTTGTCTGATGCTTAAGTTTATGTTTAGGGACAGGGTTAGTGCCAGGGTGAGGGTTAGAGTTAAGGTTGGAGAGACGGTAAGGGTCAGAGTTAGGTTTAGCGACAGTGTTAGGGTTAGGGATCAGGTTAGGTTAGGGTTTAGGGTTAGGGTTAGGGTTAGGGTTAGGAATAGGGGAGGGTTAGTGTTTACATTTCAGGGTTAGGGTTTTGGGTTAGGGTTAGGGTTAGAGTTAGGGTTTAGGCTTTAGGGTTAGGGTTAGTGTTAGGGTTTAGGGTTTAGGGTTAGGGTTAGGGTTAGGGTTAGGGTTAGGGTTTAGTATTTAAGGTTAGGGTTAGCGTTAGGGTTAGGGTTTGGGTTTAGGGTTTAGGTTTAGGGTTAGGTTTAGTGTTAGGGTTTCGGGTTTAGTGTTAGGGTTAAGGTTATGGTTAGGGTTAGGTACACGATTCGGTTTGAGACATTGTTAGGTTTAGCGTTAGGGTTATAGTTAAGTTTAAGTTTTGGCTGATGGTTAAGGTTAGGTTTAGGGACAGGGTTAGTTACAGGGTGAGGGTTAGAGTTAAAGATAGAGAGACGGTAAGTGTCAGAGTTAGGTTTAGCGACAGTGTTAGGGTTAGGGTTAGGGTTAGGTTAGGTTTAGGTTTAGGGTTAGGGTTAGGGTTAGGTTTTAGGGATAGGGTTAGGGTTAGGGTTACGGTTTAGGTTTAGGGTTAGGGTTAAGGTTAGGGTTTAGGGTTTAGGGTTAGGGTTAGGGTTAGGGTTAGCATTAGTTTTAGGGTTAGGGTCAGGATTAGGGTTTGGGACATGGTTAGGTTTACTGTTAGGGTTATATTAAGTTTAGGTTTTGTCTGATGCTTAAGTTTAGGTTTAGGGACAGGGTTAGTGACAGGGTGAGGGTTAGAGTTAAGGTTGGAGAGACGGTAAGGGTCAGAGTTAGGTTTAGCGACAGTGTTAGGGTTAGGGATCAGGTTAGGTTAGGGTTTAGGGTTAGGGTTAGGGTTAGGGTTAGGAATAGGGGAGGGTTAGTGTTTACATTTTAGGGTTAGGGTTTAGGGATAGGGTTAGGGTTAGGGTTAGGGTTTAGGCTTTAGGGTTCGGGTTAGTGTTAGGGTTTACGGTTTAGGGTTAGGGTTAGAGTTAGGGTTAGGGTTAGGGTTTAGTGTTTATGGTAAGAGTTAGCGTTAGGGTTAGGTTTTGGGTTTATTGTTTAGGTTTAGGGTTAGGGTTAGTGTTAGGGTTAGGGTTAGGGTTTGGGTTAGGGTTAGGGACAGGATTAGGGTTTGGGACATGGTTAGGTTTACTGTTAGGGTAATATTAAGTTTAGGTTTTGTGTGATGCTTACGTTTAGGTTTAGGGACAGGGTTAGTGACAGGGTGAGGGTTAGAGTTAAAGATAGAGAGACGGTAAGGGTCAGAGTTAGGTTTAGCGACAGTGTTAGGGTTAGGGTTACGGTTAAGTTAGGGTTAGGGTTAGAGTTAGGGTTTAGGTTTGGGTTAGGGTTAGGGTTTAGGATTTAGGGTTAGGGTTATGGTTAGGGTTAGGGTTAGGGTTAGGGGCAGGATTAGGGTTTGGGACATGGTTAGGTTTACTGTTAGGGTTATATTAAGCTTAGGTTTTGTCTGATGCTTAAGTTTAGGTTTAGGGACAGGGTTAGTGACAGGGTGAGGTTTAGAGTTAAGGTTGGAGAGACGGTAAGGGTCAGAGTTAGGTTTAGCGACAGTGTTAGTGTTAGGGATCAGGTTAGGTTAGGGTTTAGGGTTAGGGTTAGGGTTAGGGTTAGGAATAGTGGAGGGTTAGTGTTTACATTTTAGGGTTAGGGTTTAGGGATAGGGTTAGGGTTAGGGTTAGGGTTAGTGTTAGAGTTAGGATTTAGGCTTTAGGGATAGGGTTAGGGTTAGAGTTAGGGCTTACGGTTTAGGGTTAGGGTTAGGGTTAGGGTTATGGTTTCGGGTTTAGGGTTAGTCTTAAGTTTAGGGTTAGGGTTAGGTACACGATTCGGGTTTGAGACATGTTTAGGTTTAGTTTTAGGGTTATGGTTAAGTTTAGGTTTTGGCTGATGGTTAAGGTTAGGTTTAGGGACAGGGTTAGTTACAGGGTGAGGGTTAGAGTTAAAGTTAGAGAGACGGTAAGGTACAGAGTTAGGTTTAGCGACAGTGTTAGGGTTAGGGTTAGGGTTAGGTTAGGGTAGGGTTAGGGTTAGGATTAGGGTTAGGGTTAGGTTTTAGGGATAGGGTTAGGGTTAGGGTTACGGCTTAGGTTTAGGGTTAGGGTTAAGGTTAGGGTTTAGGGTTTAGGGTTAGGGTTAGGGTTAGGGTTAGCATTAGGTTTAGGGTTAGGGACAGGATTAGGGTTTGGGACATGGTTAGTTTTACTGTTAGGGTTATATTAAGTTTAGGTTTTGTCTGATGCTTAAGTTTAGGTTTAGGGACAGGGTTAGTGACAGGGTGAGGGTTAGAGTTAAGGTTGGAGAGACGGTAAGGGTCAGAGTTAGGTTTAGCGACAGTGTTAGGGTTAGGGATCAGGTTAGGTTAGGGTTTAGGGTTAGCGTTAGGGTTACGGTTAGGAATAGGGGAGGGTTAGTGTTTACATTTTAGTGTTAGGGTTTAGGGATAGGGTTAGGGTTAGGGTTAGGGTTAGGGTTAGGGTTAGGGTTAGGGTTAGGGTTAGGTTTTAGGGATAGGGTTAGGGTTAGGGTTACGGTTTAGGTTTAGGGTTAGGGTTAAGGTTAGGGTTTAGGGTTTAGGGTTAGGGTTATGGTTAGAGTTAGGGTTTAGGCTTTAGGGTTAGGGTTAGTGTTAGGGTTTAGCTTTCGGGTTAGGGTTAGGGTTACGGTTAGGGTTAGGGTTAGGGTTAGGTTTTAGGGATAGGGTTAGGGTTAGGGTTACAGTTTAGGTTTAGGGTTAGGGTTAAGGTTAGGGTTTAGGGTTTAGGGTTAGGGTTAGGTTTAGAGTTATGGTTTAGGCTTTAGGGTTAGGGTTAGTGTTAGGGTTTAGGGTTTAGGGTTAGGGTTCGGGTTAGGGTTAGGGTTTAGTGTTTATGGTTAGGGTTAGCGTTAGGGTTAGGGTTTGGGTTTAGGGTTTAGGTTTAGGGTTAGGGTTAGTGTTAGGGTTTCGGGTTTAGTGTTAGGGTTAAGGTTAGGGTTAGGGTTAGGTACATGTTTTGGGTTTGAGACATGGTTAGGTTTAGTGTTAGGGTTATAGTTAAGTTTGGGTTTTGGCTGATGGTTAAGGTTAGGTTTAGGGACAGGGTTAGTTACAGGGTGAGGGTTAGAGTTAAGGTTGGAGAGACGGTAAGGGTCAGAGTTAGGTTTAGCGACAGTGTTAGGGTTAGGGTTAGGGTTAGGTTAGGGTTAGGGTTTGGGTTAGGGTTAGGGTTAGGAATAGGGGAGGGTTAGTGTTTACATTTTAGGGTTAGGGTTTAGGGATAGGGTTAGGGTTAGGGTTAGGGTTAGGGTTAGAGTTAGGATTTAGGCTTTAGGGATAGGGTTAGGGTTAGAGTTAGGGCTTACGGTTTAGAGTTAGGGTAAGGGTTAGGGTTTAGGGTTTAGGGTTAGGGTAAGGGTTAGAGATAGGGTTTAGGCTTTAGGGTTAGGGTTAGGGTTAGGGTTAGGGTTAGGGACAGGATTAGGGTTTGGGACATGGTTAGGTTTACACTTAGGGCAATATTAAGTTTAGGTTTTGTCTGATGCTTAAGTTTAGGTTTAGGGACAGGGTTAGTGACAGGGTGAGGGTTAGAGTTAAGGTTGGAGAGACGGTAAGGGTCAGAGTTAGGTTTAGCGACAGTGTTAGGGTTAGGGATCAGGTTAGGTTAGGGTTTAGGGTTAGGGTTGGGGTTAGGGTTAGGAATAGGTGAGGGTTAGTGTTTACATTTTAGGGTTAGGGTTTAGGGATAGGGTTAGGGTTAGGGTTAGGTTTAGAGTTATGGTTAGGGTTAGGGTTAGGGTTAGGTTTTAGGGATAGTGTTAGGGTTAGGGTTAGGGTTACGGTTTAGGTTTAGGGTTAGGGTTAAGGTTAGGGTTTACGGTTTAGGGTTAGGGTTAGGGTTAGTGTTAGGGTTTAGGCTTTAGGGTTAGGGTTAGGGTTAGGGTTAGGGTTAGGGTTAGAGTTAGGGTTTAGGGTTAGGGTTAGGGTTAGGGTTTAGGGTTTAGGATTTAGGGTTAGGGTTATGGTTATGGTTAGGGTTAGGGTTAGGGGCAGGATTAGGGTTTGGGACATGGTTAGGTTTACTCTTAAGGTTATATTAAGTTTAGGTTTTGTGTGATGCTTAAGTTTAGGTTTAGGGACAGGGTTAGTGAAAGGGTGAGGTTTAGAGTTAAGGTTGGAGAGACGGTAAGGGTCAGAGTTAGGTTTAGCGACAGTGTTAGGGTTAGGGATCAGGATAGGTTAGGGTTTAGGGTTAGGGTTAGTGTTAGGGTTAGGAATAGGGGAGGGTTTGTGTTTACATTTATAGTTAGGGTTTAGGGATAGGTTTAGTGTTAGGGTTAGGGTTAGAGTTAGGGTTAGGCTTAGGGTTAGTGTTAGGGTTAGGTTTTAGGGATAGGGTTAGGGTTAGGGTTTAGGGTTTAGGGTTAGGGTTAGGGTTAGAGTTAGGGTTTAGGCTTTAGGGTTAGGGTTAGTGTTAGGGTTTAGGGTTTAGGGTTAGGGTTAGGGTTAGGGTTAGGGTTAGGGTTTAGTGTTTATGGTTAGGGTTAGCGTTAGGGTTAGGGTTTGTTTTTAGTGTTTAGGTTTAGGGTTAGGGTTAGGGTTAGGGTTTCGAGTTTCGTGTTAGGGTTAAGGTTACGGTTAGGGTTAGGTACACGTTTCGGGTTTGAGACATGTTTAGGTTTAGTGTTAGGGTTATAGTTAAGTTTAGGTTTTGGCTGATGGTTAAGGTTAGGTTTAGGGACAGGGTTAGTTACAGGGTGAGGGTTAGAGTTAAAGATAGAGAGACGGTAAGGGTCAGAGTTAGGTTTAGCGACAGTGTTAGTGTTAGGGTTAGGGTTAGAGTTTAGGATTTAGGGTTAGGGTTATGGTTAGGGTTAGGGTTAGGGTTAGGGGCAGGATTAGGGTTTGGGAAATGGTTAGGTTTAGTGTAGGGTTATAGTTAAATTTTGGTTTTGGCTGATGGTTAAGGTTCGTTTTAGGGACAGGTTTAGTGACAGGGTGAGGGTTAGAGTTAAGTTTAGAGAGACGGTAAGGGTCAGAGTTAGGTTTAGCGACAGTGTTAGTGTTAGGGATCAGGTTAGGTTAGGGTTTAGGGTTAGGGTTAGGGTTAGAGTTAGGAATAGGGGTGGGTTAGTGTTTACATTTTAGGGTTAGGGTTTAG
Source organism: Hipposideros larvatus (assembly GCA_031876335.1). NCBI lineage: Eukaryota > Metazoa > Chordata > Mammalia > Chiroptera > Hipposideridae > Hipposideros > Hipposideros larvatus. The sequence goes on along the minus strand of CM063090.1, from coordinate 110,740,410 downwards.
GGATAGGGTTAGGGTTAGGGTTAGGGTTAGGGTTAGAGTTAGGATTTAGGCTTTAGGGTTAGGGTTAGGGTTCGAGTTAGGGCTTACGGTTTAGGGTTAGGGTTAGGGTTTCGGGTTTCGGGTTAGGGTTAGGTACACGATTCGGGTTTGAGACATGTTTAGGTTTAGTGTTAGGGTTATGGTTAAGTTTAGGTTTTGGCTGATGGTTAAGGTTAGGTTTAGGGCCAGGGTTAGTTACAGGGTGAGGGTTAGAGTTAAAGTTAGAGAGACGGTAAGGTACAGAGTTAGGTTTAGCGACAGTGTTAGGGTTAGGGTTAGGGTTAGGTTAGGGTTAGGGTTAGGGTTAGGTTTTAGGGATAGGGTTAGGGTTAGGGTTACGGTTTAGGTTTAGGGTTAGGGTTAAAGTTAGGGTTAGGGTTAGGGTTAGCATTAGTTTTAGGGTTAGGGACAGGATTAGGGTTTGGGACATGGTTAGGTTTACTGTTAGGGTTATATTAAGTTTAGGTTTTGTCTGATGCTTAAGTTTAGGTTTAGGGACAGGGTTAGTGACAGGGTGAGGGTTAGAGTTAAGGTTGGAGAGACGGTAAGGGTCAGAGTTAGGTTTAGCGACAGTGTTAGGGTTAGGGATCAGGTTAGGTTAGGGTTTAGGGTTAGGGTTAGGGTTAGGGTTAGGAATAGGGGAGGGTTAGTGTTTACATTTCAGGGTTAGGGTTTAGGGTTAGGGTTAGGGTTAGAGTTAGGGTTTAGGCTTTAGGGTTAGGGTTAGTGTTAGGGTTTAGGGTTTAGGGTTAGGGTTAGGGTTAGGGTTAGGGTTAGGGTTTAGTATTTAAGGTTAGGGTTAGCGTTAGGGTTAGGGTTTGGGTTTAGGGTTTAGGTTTAGGGTTAGGTTTAGTGTTAGGGTTTCGGGTTTAGTGTTAGGGTTAAGGTTATGGTTAGGGTTAGGTACACGATTCAGGTTTGAGACATTGTTAGGTTTAGTGTTAGGGTTATAGTTAAGTTTAGGTTTTGGCTGATGGTTAAGGTTAGGTTTAGGGACAGGGTTAGTTACAGGGTGAGGGTTAGAGTTAAAGATAGAGAGACGGTAAGTGTCAGAGTTAGGTTTAGCGACAGTGTTAGGGTTAGGGTTAAGGTTAGGTTAGGGTTAGGGTTAGGGTTAGGTTTTAGGGATAGGGTTAGGGTTAGGGTTACGGTTTAGGTTTAGGGTTAGGGTTAAGGTTAGGGTTTAGGGTTTAGGGTTAGGGTTAGGGTGAGGGTTAGCATTAGTTTTAGGGTTAGGGACAGGATTAGGGTTTGGGACATGGTTAGGTTTACTGTTAGGGTTATATTAAGTTTAGGTTTTGTCTGTTGCTTAAGTTTAGGTTTAGGGACAGGGTTAGTGACAGGGTGAGGGTTAGAGTTAAGGTTGGAGAGACGGTAAGGGTCAGAGTTAGGTTTAGTGACAGTGTTAGGGTTAGGGATCAGGTTAGGTTAGGGTTTAGGGTTAGGGTTAGGGATAGGGTTAGGAATAGGGGAGGGGAGGGGTTTACATTTTAGGGTTAGGGTTTAGGGATAGGGTTAGGGTTAGGGTTAGGGTTAGAGTTAGGGTTAAGGTTAGGGTTAGGGTTAGGTTTTAGGGATAGGGTTCGGGTTAGGGTTTAGGGTTTCGGGTTAGGGTTAGGGTTAGTGTTAGCATTAGGGTTAAGTTTAGGTACAGTATTAACTTTAGGGTTAGGGTTAGGGTTAGGGTTAGGGTTAGGGTTAGGGTTTCAGGTTTAGGGTTAGTGTTAGGTTAGGGTTAAGGTTAGGGTTATGGACAAGATTCGGTTTTGGGACATGTTAAGTTTAGTTTTAGGTTATAGTTAAATTTAGGTTTTGGCTGATGTTTAAGGATAAGTTTAGGGACAGGGTTAGTGACAGGGTGAGGGTTAGAGTTAAGGATAGTGAGACAGTAAGGATCAGAGTTAGGTTTAGCGACAGTGTTAGGGTTAGGGTTAGGGTTAGGGTTTAGGGTTAGGGTTACGGTTAGGGTTACGGTTTATGTTTAGGGTTAGGGTTAAGGTTAGGGTTTAGGGTTTAGGGTTAGAGTTAGGGTTAAAGTTAGGGTTTAGGCTTTAGGGTTAGGGATAGTGTTAGGGTTTAGAGTTTAGGTTTAGGGTTAGGGTTAGGGTTAGGGTTAGGGTTTAGTGTTTAAGGTTAGGGTTAGCGTTAGGGTTAGGGTTTGGGTTTAGGGTTTAGGTTTAGGGTTAGGGTTAGTGTTAGGGTTTCGGGTTTAATGTTAGGGTTAAGGTTATGGTTAGGGTTAGGTACACGATTCAGGTTTGAGACATGGTTAGGTTTAGTGTTAGGGTTATAGTTAAGTTTAGGTTTTGGCTGATGGTTAAGGTTAGGTTTAGGGACAGGGTTAGTTACAGGGTGAGGGTTAGAGTTAAAGATAGAGAGACGGTAAGTGTCAGAGTTAGGTTTAGCGACAGTGTTAGGGTTAGGGTTAGGGTTAGGTTAGGGTTAGGGTTAGGATTAGGGTTAGGTTTTAGGGATAGGGTTAGGGTTAGGGTTACGGTTTAGGTTTAGGGTTAGGGTTAAGGTTAGTGTTTAGGGTTTAGGGTTAGGGTTAGGGTTAGGGGTAGCATTAGTTTTAGGGTTAGGGACAGGATTAGGGTTTGGGACATGGTTAGGTTTACTGTTAGGGTTATATTAAGTTTAGGTTTTGTCTGATGCTTAAGTTTAGGTTTAGGGATAGGGTTAGTGACAGGGTGAGGGTTAGAGTTAAGGTTGGAGAGATGGTAAGGGTCAGAGTTACGTTTAGCGACAGTGTTAGGGTTAGGGATCAGGTTAGGTTAGGGTTTAGGGTTAGGGTTAGGTTTAGGGTTAGGAATAGGGGAGGGTTAGTGTTTACATTTCAGGGTTAGGGTTTAGGGATAGATTAGGGTTACGGTTAGGGTTAGAGTTAGGGTTAGGGTTAGGGTTAGGTTTTAGGGATGGCGTTAGGGTTAGGGTTACGGTTTAGGTTTAGGGTTCGGGTTAAGGTTAGGGTTTAGTGTTCAGGGTTAGGGTTAGGTTTAGAGTTAGGGTTTAGGCTTTAGGGTTAGGGTTAGTGTTAGGGTTTAGGGTTTAGGGTTAGGGTTAGGGTTAGGGTTAGGGTTTAGTGTTTATGGTTAGGTTTAGCGTTAGGGTTAGGTTTTGGGTTTAGTGTTTAGGTTTAGGGTTAGGGTTAGTGTTAGGGTTAGGGTTAGGGTTAGGGTTAGGGTTAGGGACAGGATTAGGGTTTGGGACATGGTTAGGTTTACTGTTAGGGTAATATTAAATTTAGGTTTTGTCTGATGCTTAAGTTTAGTTTTAGGGACAGGGTTAGTGACAGGGTGAGGGTTAGAGTTAAGGTTGGAGAGACGGTAAGGGTCAGAGTTAGGTTTAGCGACAGTGTTAGGGTTAGGGATCAGGTTAGGTTAGGGTTTAGGGTTAGGGTTAGGGTTAGAGTTAGGAATAGGGGAGGGTTAGTGTTTACATTTTAGGGTTAGGGTTTAGGGATAGGGTTAGGGTTAGGGTTAGGGTTAGGGTTAGAGTTAGGATTTAGGCTTTAGGGTTAGGGTTAGGGTTCGAGTTAGGGCTTACGGTTTAGGGTTAGGGTTAGGGTTTCGGGTTTCGGGTTAGGGTTAGGTACACGATTCGGGTTTGAGACATGTTTAGGTTTAGTGTTAGGGTTATGGTTAAGTTTAGGTTTTGGCTGATGGTTAAGGTTAGGTTTAGGGCCAGGGTTAGTTACAGGGTGAGGGTTAGAGTTAAAGTTAGAGAGACGGTAAGGTACAGAGTTAGGTTTAGCGACAGTGTTAGGGTTAGGGTTAGGGTTAGGTTAGGGTTAGGGTTAGGGTTAGGTTTTAGGGATAGGGTTAGGGTTAGGGTTACGGTTTAGGTTTAGGGTTAGGGTTAAAGTTAGGGTTAGGGTTAGGGTTAGCATTAGGTTTAGGGTTAGGGACAGGATTAGGGTTTGGGACATGGTTAGGTTTACTGTTAGGGTTATATTAAGTTTAGGTTTTGTCTGATGCTTAAGTTTAGGTTTAGGGACAGGGTTAGTGACAGGGTGAGGGTTAGAGTTAAGGTTGGAGAGACGGTAAGGGTCAGAGTTAGGTTTAGCGACAGTGTTAGGGTTAGGGATCAGGTTAGGTTAGGGTTTAGGGTTAGGGTTAGGGTTAGGGTTAGGAATAGGGGAGGGTTAGTGTTTACATTTCAGGGTTAGGGTTTAGGGTTAGGGTTAGGGTTAGAGTTAGGGTTTAGGCTTTAGGGTTAGGGTTAGTGTTAGGGTTTAGGGTTTAGGGTTAGGGTTAGGGTTAGGGTTAGGGTTAGGGTTTAGTATTTAAGGTTAGGGTTAGCGTTAGGGTTAGGGTTTGGGTTTAGGGTTTAGGTTTAGGGTTAGGTTTAGTGTTAGGGTTTCGGGTTTAGTGTTAGGGTTAAGGTTATGGTTAGGGTTAGGTACACGATTCAGGTTTGAGACATTGTTAGGTTTAGTTTTAGGGTTATAGTTAAGTTTAGGTTTTGGCTGATGGTTAAGGTTAGGTTTAGGGACAGGGTTAGTTACAGGGTGAGGGTTAGAGTTAAAGATAGAGAGACGGTAAGTGTCAGAGTTAGGTTTAGCGACAGTGTTAGGGTTAGGGTTAAGGTTAGGTTAGGGTTAGGGTTAGGGTTAGGTTTTAGGGATAGGGTTAGGGTTAGGGTTACGGTTTAGGTTTAGGGTTAGGGTTAAGGTTAGGGTTTAGGGTTTAGGGTTAGGGTTAGGGTGAGGGTTAGCATTAGTTTTAGGGTTAGGGACAGGATTAGGGTTTGGGACATGGTTAGGTTTACTGTTAGGGTTATATTAAGTTTAGGTTTTGTCTGTTGCTTAAGTTTAGGTTTAGGGACAGGGTTAGTGACAGGGTGAGGGTTAGAGTTAAGGTTGGAGAGACGGTAAGGGTCAGAGTTAGGTTTAGTGACAGTGTTAGGGTTAGGGATCAGGTTAGGTTAGGGTTTAGGGTTAGGGTTAGGGATAGGGTTAGGAATAGGGGAGGGGAGGGGTTTACATTTTAGGGTTAGGGTTTAGGGATAGGGTTAGGGTTAGGGTTAGGGTTAGAGTTAGGGTTAAGGTTAGGGTTAGGGTTAGGTTTTAGGGATAGTGTTCGGGTTAGGGTTTAGGGTTTCGGGTTAGGGTTAGGGTTAGTGTTAGCATTAGGGTTAAGTTTAGGTACAGTATTAACTTTAGGGTTAGGGTTAGGGTTAGGGTTAGGGTTAGGGTTAGGGTTTCAGGTTTAGGGTTAGTGTTAGGTTAGGGTTAAGGTTAGGGTTATGGACAAGATTCGGTTTTGGGACATGTTAAGTTTAGTTTTAGGTTATAGTTAAATTTAGGTTTTGGCTGATGTTTAAGGATAAGTTTAGGGACAGGGTTAGTGACAGGGTGAGGGTTAGAGTTAAGGATAGTGAGACAGTAAGGATCAGAGTTAGGTTTAGCGACAGTGTTAGGGTTAGGGTTAGGGTTAGGGTTTAGGGTTAGGGTTACGGTTAGGGTTACGGTTTATGTTTAGGGTTAGGGTTAAGGTTAGGGTTTAGGGTTTAGGGTTAGAGTTAGGGTTAAAGTTAGGGTTTAGGCTTTAGGGTTAGGGATAGTGTTAGGGTTTAGAGTTTAGGTTTAGGGTTAGGGTTAGGGTTAGGGTTAGGGTTTAGTGTTTAAGGTTAGGGTTAGCGTTAGGGTTAGGGTTTGGGTTTAGGGTTTAGGTTTAGGGTTAGGGTTAGTGTTAGGGTTTCGGGTTTAATGTTAGGGTTAAGGTTATGGTTAGGGTTAGGTACACGATTCAGGTTTGAGACATGGTTAGGTTTAGTGTTAGGGTTATAGTTAAGTTTAGGTTTTGGCTGATGGTTAAGGTTAGGTTTAGGGACAGGGTTAGTTACAGGGTGAGGGTTAGAGTTAAAGATAGAGAGACGGTAAGTGTCAGAGTTAGGTTTAGCGACAGTGTTAGGGTTAGGGTTAGGGTTAGGTTAGGGTTAGGGTTAGGATTAGGGTTAGGTTTTAGGAATAGGGTTAGGGTTAGGGTTACGGTTTAGGTTTAGGGTTAGGGTTAAGGTTAGTGTTTAGGGTTTAGGGTTAGGGTTAGGGTTAGGGGTAGCATTAGTTTTAGGGTTAGGGACAGGATTAGGGTTTGGGACATGGTTAGGTTTACTGTTAGGGTTATATTAAGTTTAGGTTTTGTCTGATGCTTAAGTTTAGGTTTAGGGATAGGGTTAGTGACAGGGTGAGGGTTAGAGTTAAGGTTGGAGAGATGGTAAGGGTCAGAGTTACGTTTAGCGACAGTGTTAGGGTTAGGGATCAGGTTAGGTTAGGGTTTAGGGTTAGGGTTAGGTTTAGGGTTAGGAATAGGGGAGGGTTAGTGTTTACATTTCAGGGTTAGGGTTTAGGGATAGATTAGGGTTACGGTTAGGGTTAGAGTTAGGGTTAGGGTTAGGGTTAGGTTTTAGGGATGGCGTTAGGGTTAGGGTTACGGTTTAGGTTTAGGGTTCGGGTTAAGGTTAGGGTTTAGTGTTCAGGGTTAGGGTTAGGTTTAGAGTTAGGGTTTAGGCTTTAGGGTTAGGGTTAGTGTTAGGGTTTAGGGTTTAGGGTTAGGGTTAGGGTTAGGGTTAGGGTTTAGTGTTTATGGTTAGGTTTAGCGTTAGGGTTAGGTTTTGGGTTTAGTGTTTAGGTTTAGGGTTAGGGTTAGTGTTAGGGTTAGGGTTAGGGTTAGGGTTAGGGTTAGGGACAGGATTAGGGTTTGGGACATGGTTAGGTTTACTGTTAGGGTAATATTAAATTTAGGTTTTGTCTGATGCTTAAGTTTAGGTTTAGGGACAGGGTTAGTGACAGGGTGAGGGTTAGAGTTAAGGTTGGAGAGACGGTAAGGGTCAGAGTTAGGTTTAGCGACAGTGTTAGGGTTAGGGATCAGGTTAGGTTAGGGTTTAGGGTTAGGGTTAGGGTTAGGGTTAGGAATAGGGGAGAGTTAGTGTTTACATTTTAGGGTTAGGGTTTAGGGATAGGGTTAGGGTTAGGGTTAGGTTTAGAGTTAAGGTTAGGGTTAGGGTTAGGGTTAGGGTTAGGTTTTAGGGATAGGGTTAGGGTTAGGGTTACGGTTTAGGTTTAGGGTTAGGGTTCAGGTTAGTGTTTAGGGTTTAGGGTTAGGGTTACGGTTAGAGTTAGGGTTTAGGCTTTATGGTTAGGGTTAGGGTTAGGGTTAGGGTTAGGGTTTTGGGTTTAGTGTTAGGGTTAAGGTTAGCGTTAGGGTTAGGTACACGTTTCGGGTTTGAGACATGGTTAGGTTTAGTGTTAGGGTTATAGTTAAGTTTAGGTTTTGGCTGATGGTTAAGGTTAGGTTTAGGGACAGGGTTAGTGACAGGGTGAGGGTTAGAGTTAAGGTTGGAGAGACGGTAAGGGTCAGAGTTAGGTTTAGCGACAGTGTTAGGGTTAGGGATCAGGTTAGGTTAGGGTTTAGGGTTAGGGTTAGGGTTAGGGTTAGGAATAGGGGAGGGTTAGTGTTTACATTTTAGGGTTAGGGTTTAGGGATAGGGTTAGGGTTAGGGTTAGGGTTAGGGTTAGAGTTAGGATTTAGGCTTTAGGGATAGGGTTAGGGTTAGAGTTAGGGCTTACGGTTTAGAGTTAGGGTAAGGGTTAGGGTTTAGGGTTTAGGGTTAGGGTTAGGGTTAGAGATAGGGTTTAGGCTTTAGGGTTAGGGTTAGTGTTACGGTTTAGGGTTTAGTGTTAGGGTTAGGGTTAGGGTTAGGGTTAGGTTTTAGTGTTTATGGTTAGGGTTAGCGTTAGGGTTAGGGTTTCGGTTTAGTGTTTAGGTTTAGGGTTAGGGTTAGTGTTAGGGTTAGGGTTAAGGTTAGGGTTAGGGTTAGGGTTAGGGACAGGATTAGGGTTTGGGACATGGTTAGGTTTACACTTAGGGCAATATTAAGTTTAGGTTTTGTCTGATGCTTAAGTTTAGGTTTAGGGACAGGGTTAGTGACAGGGTGAGGGTTAGAGTTAAGGTTGGAGAGACGGTAAGGGTCAGAGTTAGGTTTAGTGACAGTGTTAGGGTTAGGGATCAGGTTAGGTTAGGGTTTAGGGTTAGGGTTAGGGATAGGGTTAGGAATAGGGGAGGGGAGGGGTTTACATTTTAGGGTTAGGGTTTAGGGATAGGGTTAGGGTTAGGGTTAGGGTTAGAGTTAGGGTTAAGTTTAGGGTTAGGGTTAGGTTTTAGGGATAGGGTTCGGGTTAGGGTTTAGGGTTTCGGGTTAGGGTTAGGGTTAGTGTTAGCATTAGGGTTAAGTTTAGGTACAGTATTAACTTTAGGGTTAGGGTTAGGGTTAGGGTTAGGGTTAGGGTTAGGGTTTCAGGTTTAGGGTTAGTGTTAGGTTAGGGTTAAGGTTAGGGTTATGGACAAGATTCGGATTTGGGACATGTTAAGTTTAGTTTTAGGTTATAGTTAAATTTAGGTTTTGGCTGATGTTTAAGGATAAGTTTAGGGACAGGGTTAGTGACAGGGTGAGGGTTAGAGTTAAGGATAGTGAGACAGTAAGGATCAGAGTTAGGTTTAGCGACAGTGTTAGGGTTAGGGTTAGGGTTAGGGTTTAGGGTTAGGGTTACGGTTAGGGTTACGGTTTATGTTTAGGGTTAGGGTTAAGGTTAGGGTTTAGGGTTTAGGGTTAGAGTTAGGGTTAAAGTTAGGGTTTAGGCTTTAGGGTTAGGGATAGTGTTAGGGTTTAGAGTTTAGGTTTAGGGTTAGGGTTAGGGTTAGGGTTAGGGTTTAGTGTTTAAGGTTAGGGTTAGCGTTAGGGTTAGGGTTTGGGTTTAGGGTTTAGGTTTAGGGTTAGGGTTAGTGTTAGGGTTTCGGGTTTAATGTTAGGGTTAAGGTTATGGTTAGGGTTAGGTACACGATTCAGGTTTGAGACATGGTTAGGTTTAGTGTTAGGGTTATAGTTAAGTTTAGGTTTTGGCTGATGGTTAAGGTTAGGTTTAGGGACAGGGTTAGTTACAGGGTGAGGGTTAGAGTTAAAGATAGAGAGACGGTAAGTGTCAGAGTTAGGTTTAGCGACAGTGTTAGGGTTAGGGTTAGGGTTAGGTTAGCGTTAGGGTTAGGATTAGGGTTAGGTTTTAGGGATAGGGTTAGGGTTAGGGTTACGGTTTAGGTTTAGGGTTAGGGTTAAGGTTAGTGTTTAGGGTTTAGGGTTAGGGTTAGGGTTAGGGGTAGCATTAGTTTTAGGGTTAGGGACAGGATTAGGGTTTGGGACATGGTTAGGTTTACTGTTAGGGTTATATTAAGTTTAGGTTTTGTCTGATGCTTAAGTTTAGGTTTAGGGATAGGGTTAGTGACAGGGTGAGGGTTAGAGTTAAGGTTGGAGAGATGGTAAGGGTCAGAGTTACGTTTAGCGACAGTGTTAGGGTTAGGGATCAGGTTAGGTTAGGGTTTAGGGTTAGGGTTAGGTTTAGGGTTAGGAATAGGGGAGGGTTAGTGTTTACATTTCAGGGTTAGGGTTTAGGGATAGATTAGGGTTACGGTTAGGGTTAGAGTTAGGGTTAGGGTTAGGGTTAGGTTTTAGGGATGGCGTTAGGGTTAGGGTTACGGTTTAGGTTTAGGGTTCGGGTTAAGGTTAGGGTTTAGTGTTCAGGGTTAGGGTTAGGTTTAGAGTTAGGGTTTAGGCTTTAGGGTTAGGGTTAGTGTTAGGGTTTAGGGTTTAGGGTTAGGGTTAGGGTTAGGGTTAGGGTTTAGTGTTTATGGTTAGGTTTAGCGTTAGGGTTAGGTTTTGGGTTTAGTGTTTAGGTTTAGGGTTAGGGTTAGTGTTAGGGTTAGGGTTAGGGTTAGGGTTAGGGTTAGGGACAGGATTAGGGTTTGGGACATGGTTAGGTTTACTGTTAGGGTAATATTAAATTTAGGTTTTGTCTGATGCTTAAGTTTAGGTTTAGGGACAGGGTTAGTGACAGGGTGAGGGTTAGAGTTAAGGTTGGAGAGACGGTAAGGGTCAGAGTTAGGTTTAGCGACAGTGTTAGGGTTAGGGATCAGGTTAGGTTAGGGTTTAGGGTTAGGGTTAGGGTTAGGGTTAGGAATAGGGGAGAGTTAGTGTTTACATTTTAGGGTTAGGGTTTAGGGATAGGGTTAGGGTTAGGGTTAGGTTTAGAGTTAAGGTTAGGGTTAGGGTTAGGGTTAGGGTTAGGTTTTAGGGATAGGGTTAGGGTTAGGGTTACGGTTTAGGTTTAGGGTTAGGGTTCAGGTTAGTGTTTAGGGTTTAGGGTTAGGGTTACGGTTAGAGTTAGGGTTTAGGCTTTATGGTTAGGGTTAGGGTTAGGGTTAGGGTTAGGGTTTTGGGTTTAGTGTTAGGGTTAAGGTTAGCGTTAGGGTTAGGTACACGTTTCGGGTTTGAGACATGGTTAGGTTTAGTGTTAGGGTTATAGTTAAGTTTAGGTTTTGGCTGATGGTTAAGGTTAGGTTTAGGGACAGGGTTAGTGACAGGGTGAGGGTTAGAGTTAAGGTTGGAGAGACGGTAAGGGTCAGAGTTAGGTTTAGCGACAGTGTTAGGGTTAGGGATCAGGTTAGGTTAGGGTTTAGGGTTAGGGTTAGGGTTAGGGTTAGGAATAGGGGAGGGTTAGTGTTTACATTTTAGGGTTAGGGTTTAGGGATAGGGTTAGGGTTAGGGTTAGGGTTAGGGTTAGAGTTAGGATTTAGGCTTTAGGGATAGGGTTAGGGTTAGAGTTAGGGCTTACGGTTTAGAGTTAGGGTAAGGGTTAGGGTTTAGGGTTTAGGGTTAGGGTTAGGGTTAGAGATAGGGTTTAGGCTTTAGGGTTAGGGTTAGTGTTACGGTTTAGGGTTTAGTGTTAGGGTTAGGGTTAGGGTTAGGGTTAGGTTTTAGTGTTTATGGTTAGGGTTAGCGTTAGGGTTAGGGTTTCGGTTTAGTTTTTAGGTTTAGGGTTAGGGTTAGTGTTAGGGTTAGGGTTAAGGTTAGGGTTAGGGTTAGGGTTAGGGACAGGATTAGGGTTTGGGACATGGTTAGGTTTACACTTAGGGCAATATTAAGTTTAGGTTTTGTCTGATGCTTAAGTTTAGGTTTAGGGACAGGGTTAGTGACAGGGTGAGGGTTAGAGTTAAGGTTGGAGAGACGGTAAGGGTCAGAGTTAGGTTTAGTGACAGTGTTAGGGTTAGGGATCAGGTTAGGTTAGGGTTTAGGGTTAGGGTTAGGGATAGGGTTAGGAATAGGGGAGGGGAGGGGTTTACATTTTAGGGTTAGGGTTTAGGGATAGGGTTAGGGTTAGGGTTAGGGTTAGAGTTAGGGTTAAGTTTAGGGTTAGGGTTAGGTTTTAGGGATAGGGTTCGGGTTAGGGTTTAGGGTTTCGGGTTAGGGTTAGGGTTAGTGTTAGCATTAGGGTTAAGTTTAGGTACAGTATTAACTTTAGGGTTAGGGTTAGGGTTAGGGTTAGGGTTAGGGTTAGGGTTTCAGGTTTAGGGTTAGTGTTAGGTTAGGGTTAAGGTTAGGGTTATGGACAAGATTCGGATTTGGGACATGTTAAGTTTAGTTTTAGGTTATAGTTAAATTTAGGTTTTGGCTGATGTTTAAGGATAAGTTTAGGGACAGGGTTAGTGACAGGGTGAGGGTTAGAGTTAAGGATAGTGAGACAGTAAGGATCAGAGTTAGGTTTAGCGACAGTGTTAGGGTTAGGGTTAGGGTTAGGGTTTAGGGTTAGGGTTACGGTTAGGGTTACGGTTTATGTTTAGGGTTAGGGTTAAGGTTAGGGTTTAGGGTTTAGGGTTAGAGTTAGGGTTAAAGTTAGGGTTTAGGCTTTAGGGTTAGGGATAGTGTTAGGGTTTAGAGTTTAGGTTTAGGGTTAGGGTTAGGGTTAGGGTTAGGGTTTAGTGTTTAAGGTTAGGGTTAGCGTTAGGGTTAGGGTTTGGGTTTAGGGTTTAGGTTTAGGGTTAGGGTTAGTGTTAGGGTTTCGGGTTTAATGTTAGGGTTAAGGTTATGGTTAGGGTTAGGTACACGATTCAGGTTTGAGACATGGTTAGGTTTAGTGTTAGGGTTATAGTTAAGTTTAGGTTTTGGCTGATGGTTAAGGTTAGGTTTAGGGACAGGGTTAGTTACAGGGTGAGGGTTAGAGTTAAAGATAGAGAGACGGTAAGTGTCAGAGTTAGGTTTAGCGACAGTGTTAGGGTTAGGGTTAGGGTTAGGTTAGCGTTAGGGTTAGGATTAGGGTTAGGTTTTAGGGATAGGGTTAGGGTTAGGGTTACGGTTTAGGTTTAGGGTTAGGGTTAAGGTTAGTGTTTAGGGTTTAGGGTTAGGGTTAGGGTTAGGGGTAGCATTAGTTTTAGGGTTAGGGACAGGATTAGGGTTTGGGACATGGTTAGGTTTACTGTTAGGGTTATATTAAGTTTAGGTTTTGTCTGATGCTTAAGTTTAGGTTTAGGGATAGGGTTAGTGACAGGGTGAGGGTTAGAGTTAAGGTTGGAGAGATGGTAAGGGTCAGAGTTACGTTTAGCGACAGTGTTAGGGTTAGGGATCAGGTTAGGTTAGGGTTTAGGGTTAGGGTTAGGTTTAGGGTTAGGAATAGGGGAGGGTTAGTGTTTACATTTCAGGGTTAGGGTTTAGGGATAGATTAGGGTTACGGTTAGGGTTAGAGTTAGGGTTAGGGTTAGGGTTAGGTTTTAGGGATGGCGTTAGGGTTAGGGTTACGGTTTAGGTTTAGGGTTCGGGTTAAGGTTAGGGTTTAGTGTTCAGGGTTAGGGTTAGGTTTAGAGTTAGGGTTTAGGCTTTAGGGTTAGGGTTAGTGTTAGGGTTTAGGGTTTAGGGTTAGGGTTAGGGTTAGGGTTAGGGTTTAGTGTTTATGGTTAGGTTTAGCGTTAGGGTTAGGTTTTGGGTTTAGTGTTTAGGTTTAGGGTTAGGGTTAGTGTTAGGGTTAGGGTTAGGGTTAGGGTTAGGGTTAGGGACAGGATTAGGGTTTGGGACATGGTTAGGTTTACTGTTAGGGTAATATTAAATTTAGGTTTTGTCTGATGCTTAAGTTTAGGTTTAGGGACAGGGTTAGTGACAGGGTGAGGGTTAGAGTTAAGGTTGGAGAGACGGTAAGGGTCAAAGTTAGGTTTAGCGACAGTGTTAGGGTTAGGGATCAGGTTAGGTTAGGGTTTAGGGTTAGGGTTAGGGTTAGGGTTAGGAATAGGGGAGAGTTAGTGTTTACATTTTAGGGTTAGGGTTTAGGGATAGGGTTAGGGTTAGGGTTAGGTTTAGAGTTAAGGTTAGGGTTAGGGTTAGGGTTAGGGTTAGGTTTTAGGGATAGGGTTAGGGTTAGGGTTACGGTTTAGGTTTAGGGTTAGGGTTCAGGTTAGTGTTTAGGGTTTAGGGTTAGGGTTACGGTTAGAGTTAGGGTTTAGGCTTTATGGTTAGGGTTAGGGTTAGGGTTAGGGTTAGGGTTTTGGGTTTAGTGTTAGGGTTAAGGTTAGCGTTAGGGTTAGGTACACGTTTCGGGTTTGAGACATGGTTAGGTTTAGTGTTAGGGTTATAGTTAAGTTTAGGTTTTGGCTGATGGTTAAGGTTAGGTTTAGGGACAGGGTTAGTGACAGGGTGAGGGTTAGAGTTAAGGTTGGAGAGACGGTAAGGGTCAGAGTTAGGTTTAGCGACAGTGTTAGGGTTAGGGATCAGGTTAGGTTAGGGTTTAGGGTTAGGGTTAGGGTTAGGGTTAGGAATAGGTGAGGGTTAGTGTTTACATTTTAGGGTTAGGGTTTAGGGATAGGGTTAGGGTTAGGGTTAGGGTTAGGGTTAGAGTTAGGATTTAGGCTTTAGGGATAGGGTTAGGGTTAGAGTTAGGGCTTACGGTTTAGAGTTAGGGTAAGGGTTAGGGTTTAGGGTTTAGGGTTAGGGTTAGGGTTAGAGATAGGGTTTAGGCTTTAGGGTTAGGGTTAGTGTTACGGTTTAGGGTTTGGTGTTAGGGTTAGGGTTAGGGTTAGGGTTAGGTTTTAGTGTTTATGGTTAGGGTTAGCGTTAGGGTTAGGGTTTCGGTTTAGTGTTTAGGTTTAGGGTTAGGGTTAGTGTTAGGGTTAGGGTTAAGGTTAGGGTTAGGGTTAGGGTTAGGGACAGGATTAGGGTTTGGGACATGGTTAGGTTTACACTTAGGGCAATATTAAGTTTAGGTTTTGTCTGATGCTTAAGTTTAGGTTTAGGGACAGGGTTAGTGACAGGGTGAGGGTTAGAGTTAAGGTTGGAGAGACGGTAAGGGTCAGAGTTAGGTTTAGTGACAGTGTTAGGGTTAGGGATCAGGTTAGGTTAGGGTTTAGGGTTAGGGTTAGGGATAGGGTTAGGAATAGGGGAGGGGAGGGGTTTACATTTTAGGGTTAGGGTTTAGGGATAGGGTTAGGGTTAGGGTTAGGGTTAGAGTTAGGGTTAAGGTTAGGGTTAGGGTTAGGTTTTAGGGATAGGGTTCGGGTTAGGGTTTAGGGTTTCGGGTTAGGGTTAGGGTTAGTGTTAGCATTAGGGTTAAGTTTAGGTACAGTATTAACTTTAGGGTTAGGGTTAGGGTTAGGGTTAGGGTTAGGGTTAGGGTTTCAGGTTTAGGGTTAGTGTTAGGTTAGGGTTAAGGTTAGGGTTATGGACAAGATTCGGTTTTGGGACATGTTAAGTTTAGTTTTAGGTTATAGTTAAATTTAGGTTTTGGCTGATGTTTAAGGATAAGTTTAGGGACAGGGTTAGTGACAGGGTGAGGGTTAGAGTTAAGGATAGTGAGACAGTAAGGATCAGATTTAGGTTTAGCGACAGTGTTAGGGTTAGGGTTAGGGTTAGGGTTTAGGGTTAGGGTTACGGTTAGGGTTACGGTTTATGTTTAGGGTTAGGGTTAAGGTTAGGGTTTAGGGTTTAGGGTTAGAGTTAGGGTTAAAGTTAGGGTTTAGGCTTTAGGGTTAGGGATAGTGTTAGGGTTTAGAGTTTAGGTTTAGGGTTAGGGTTAGGGTTAGGGTTAGGGTTTAGTGTTTAAGGTTAGGGTTAGCGTTAGGGTTAGGGTTTGGGTTTAGGGTTTAGGTTTAGGGTTAGGTTTAGTGTTAGGGTTTCGGGTTTAATGTTAGGGTTAAGGTTATGGTTAGGGTTAGGTACACGATTCAGGTTTGAGACATGGTTAGGTTTAGTGTTAGGGTTATAGTTAAGTTTAGGTTTTGGCTGATGGTTAAGGTTAGGTTTAGGGACAGGGTTAGTTACAGGGTGAGGGTTAGAGTTAAAGATAGAGAGACGGTAAGT
The DNA here is from genome assembly GCA_031876335.1 of Hipposideros larvatus. Classification (NCBI taxonomy): domain Eukaryota; kingdom Metazoa; phylum Chordata; class Mammalia; order Chiroptera; family Hipposideridae; genus Hipposideros; species Hipposideros larvatus. The sequence continues at coordinate 110,725,206 of CM063090.1, read as the reverse complement.
GTCAGAGTTAGGTTTAGCGACAGTGTTAGGGTTAGGGTTAGGGTTAGGTTAGGGTTAGGGTTAGGATTAGGGTTAGGTTTTAGGGATAGGGTTAGGGTTAGGGTTACGGTTTAGGTTTAGGGTTAGGGTTAAGGTTAGTGTTTAGGGTTTAGGGTTAGGGTTAGGGTTAGGGGTAGCATTAGTTTTAGGGTTAGGGACAGGATTAGGGTTTGGGACATGGTTAGGTTTACTGTTAGGGTTATATTAAGTTTAGGTTTTGTCTGATGCTTAAGTTTAGGTTTAGGGATAGGGTTAGTGACAGGGTGAGGGTTAGAGTTAAGGTTGGAGAGATGGTAAGGGTCAGAGTTACGTTTAGCGACAGTGTTAGGGTTAGGGATCAGGTTAGGTTAGGGTTTAGGGTTAGGGTTAGGTTTAGGGTTAGGAATAGGGGAGGGTTAGTGTTTACATTTCAGGGTTAGGGTTTAGGGATAGGGTTAGGGTTACGGTTAGGGTTAGAGTTAGGGTTAGGGTTAGGGTTAGGTTTTAGGGATGGCGTTAGGGTTAGGGTTACGGTTTAGGTTTAGGGTTCGGGTTAAGGTTAGGGTTTAGTGTTCAGGGTTAGGGTTAGGTTTAGAGTTAGGGTTTAGGCTTTAGGGTTAGGGTTAGTGTTAGGGTTTAGGGTTTAGGGTTAGGGTTAGGGTTAGGGTTAGGGTTTAGTGTTTATGGTTAGGTTTAGCGTTAGGCTTAGGTTTTGGGTTTAGTGTTTAGGTTTAGGGTTAGGGTTAGTGTTAGGGTTAAGGTTAGGGTTAGGGTTAGGGTTAGGGACAGGATTAGGGTTTGGGACATGGTTAGGTTTACTGTTAGGGTAATATTAAATTTAGGTTTTGTCTGATGCTTAAGTTTAGGTTTAGGGACAGGGTTAGTGACAGGGTGAGGGTTAGAGTTAAGGTTGGAGAGACGGTAAGGGTCAAAGTTAGGTTTAGCGACAGTGTTAGGGTTAGGGATCAGGTTAGGTTAGGGTTTAGGGTTAGGGTTAGGGTTAGGGTTAGGAATAGGGGAGAGTTAGTGTTTACATTTTAGGGTTAGGGTTTAGGGATAGGGTTAGGGTTAGGGTTAGGTTTAGAGTTAAGGTTAGGGTTAGGGTTAGGGTTAGGGTTAGGTTTTAGGGATAGGGTTAGGGTTAGGGTTACGGTTTAGGTTTAGGGTTAGGGTTCAGGTTAGTGTTTAGGGTTTAGGGTTAGGGTTACGGTTAGAGTTAGGGTTTAGGCTTTATGGTTAGGGTTAGGGTTAGGGTTAGGGTTAGGGTTTTGGGTTTAGTGTTAGGGTTAAGGTTAGCGTTAGGGTTAGGTACACGTTTCGGGTTTGAGACATGGTTAGGTTTAGTGTTAGGGTTATAGTTAAGTTTAGGTTTTGGCTGATGGTTAAGTTTAGGTTTAGGGACAGGGTTAGTGACAGGGTGAGGGTTAGAGTTAAGGTTGGAGAGACGGTAAGGGTCAGAGTTAGGTTTAGCGACAGTGTTAGGGTTAGGGATCAGGTTAGGTTAGGGTTTAGGGTTAGGGTTAGGGTTAGGGTTAGGAATAGGGGAGGGTTAGTGTTTACATTTTAGGGTTAGGGTTTAGGGATAGGGTTAGGGTTAGGGTTAGGGTTAGGGTTAGAGTTAGGATTTAGGCTTTAGGGATAGGGTTAGGGTTAGAGTTAGGGCTTACGGTTTAGAGTTAGGGTAAGGGTTAGGGTTTAGGGTTTAGGGTTAGGGTTAGGGTTAGAGATAGGGTTTAGGCTTTAGGGTTAGGGTTAGTGTTACGGTTTAGGGTTTAGTGTTAGGGTTAGGGTTAGGGTTAGGGTTAGGTTTTAGTGTTTATGGTTAGGGTTAGCGTTAGGGTTAGGGTTTCGGTTTAGTGTTTAGGTTTAGGGTTAGGGTTAGTGTTAGGGTTAGGGTTAAGGTTAGGGTTAGGGTTAGGGTTTGGGACAGGATTAGGGTTTGGGACATGGTTAGGTTTACACTTAGGGCAATATTAAGTTTAGGTTTTGTCTGATGCTTAAGTTTAGGTTTAGGGACAGGGTTAGTGACAGGGTGAGGGTTAGAGTTAAGGTTGGAGAGACGGTAAGGGTCAGAGTTAGGTTTAGCGACAGTGTTAGGGTTAGGGTTAGGGTTAGGGTTTAGGGTTAGGGTTACGGTTAGGGTTACGGTTTATGTTTAGGGTTAGGGTTAAGGTTAGGGTTTAGGGTTTAGGGTTAGAGTTAGGGTTAAAGTTAGGGTTTAGGCTTTAGGGTTAGGGATAGTGTTAGGGTTTAGAGTTTAGGTTTAGGGTTAGGGTTAGGGTTAGGGTTAGGGTTTAGTGTTTAAGGTTAGGGTTAGCGTTAGGGTTAGGGTTTGGGTTTAGGGTTTAGGTTTAGGGTTAGGGTTAGTGTTAGGGTTTCGGGTTTAATGTTAGGGTTAAGGTTATGGTTAGGGTTAGGTACACGATTCAGGTTTGAGACATGGTTAGGTTTAGTGTTAGGGTTATAGTTAAGTTTAGATTTTGGCTGATGGTTAAGGTTAGGTTTAGGGACAGGGTTAGTTACAGGGTGAGGGTTAGAGTTAAAGATAGAGAGACGGTAAGTGTCAGAGTTAGGTTTAGCGACAGTGTTAGGGTTAAGGTTAGGGTTAGGTTAGGGTTAGGGTTAGGATTAGGGTTAGGTTTTAGGGATAGGGTTAGGGTTAGGGTTACGGTTTAGGTTTAGGGTTAGGGTTAAGGTTAGGGTTTAGGGTTTAGGGTTAGGGTTAGCGTTAGGGGTAGCATTAGTTTTAGGGTTAGGGACAGGATTAGGGTTTGGGACATGGTTAGGTTTACTGTTAGGGTTATATTAAGTTTAGGTTTTGTCTGATGCTTAAGTTTAGGTTTAGGGATAGGGTTAGTGACAGGGTGAGGGTTAGAGTTAAGGTTGGAGAGATGGTAAGGGTCAGAGTTACGTTTAGCGACAGTGTTAGGGTTAGGGATCAGGTTAGGTTAGGGTTTAGGGTTAGGGTTAGGTTTAGGGTTAGGAATAGGGGAGGGTTAGTGTTTACATTTCAGGGTTAGGGTTTAGGGATAGGGTTAGGGTTACGGTTAGGGTTAGAGTTAGGGTTAGGGTTAGGGTTAGGTTTTAGGGATGGCGTTAGGGTTAGGGTTACGGTTTAGGTTTAGGGTTCGGGTTAAGGTTAGGGTTTAGTGTTCAGGGTTAGGGTTAGGTTTAGAGTTAGGGTTTAGGCTTTAGGGTTAGGGTTAGTGTTAGGGTTTAGGGTTTAGGGTTAGGGTTAGGGTTAGGGTTAGGGTTTAGTGTTTATGGTTAGGGTTAGCGTTAGGGTTAGGTTTTGGGTTTAGTGTTTAGGTTTAGCGTTAGGGTTAGTGTTAGGGTTAGGGTTAGGGTTAGGGTTAGGGACAGGATTAGGGTTTGGGACATGGTTAGGTTTACTGTTAGGGTAATATTAAATTTAGGTTTTGTCTGATGCTTAAGTTTAGGTTTAGGGACAGGGTTAGTGACAGGGTGAGGGTTAGAGTTAAGGTTGGAGAGACGGTAAGGGTCAAAGTTAGGTTTAGCGACAGTGTTAGGGTTAGGGATCAGGTTAGGTTAGGGTTTAGGGTTAGGGTTAGGGTTAGGGTTAGGAATAGGGGAGAGTTAGTGTTTACATTTTAGGGTTAGGGTTTAGGGATAGGGTTAGGGTTAGGGTTAGGTTTAGAGTTAAGGTTAGGGTTAGGGTTAGGGTTAGGGTTAGGTTTTAGGGATAGGGTTAGGGTTAGGGTTACGGTTTAGGTTTAGGGTTAGGGTTCAGGTTAGTGTTTAGGGTTTAGGGTTAGGGTTACGGTTAGAGTTAGGGTTTAGGCTTTATGGTTAGGGTTAGGGTTAGGGTTAGGGTTAGGGTTTTGGGTTTAGTGTTAGGGTTAAGGTTAGCGTTAGGGTTAGGTACACGTTTCGGGTTTGAGACATGGTTAGGTTTAGTGTTAGGGTTATAGTTAAGTTTAGGTTTTGGCTGATGGTTAAGGTTAGGTTTAGGGACAGGGTTAGTGACAGGGTGAGGGTTAGAGTTAAGGTTGGAGAGACGGTAAGGGTCAGAGTTAGGTTTAGCGACAGTGTTAGGGTTAGGGATCAGGTTAGGTTAGGGTTTAGGGTTAGGGTTAGGGTTAGGGTTAGGAATAGGGGAGGGTTAGTGTTTACATTTTAGGGTTAGGGTTTAGGGATAGGGTTAGGGTTAGGGTTAGGGTTAGGGTTAGAGTTAGGATTTAGGCTTTAGGGATAGGGTTAGGGTTAGAGTTAGGGCTTACGGTTTAGAGTTAGGGTAAGGGTTAGGGTTTAGGGTTTAGGGTTAGGGTTAGGGTTAGAGATAGGGTTTAGGCTTTAGGGTTAGGGTTAGTGTTAGGGTTTAGGGTTTAGTGTTAGGGTTAGGGTTAGGGTTAGGGTTAGGTTTTAGTGTTTATGGTTAGGGTTAGCGTTAGGGTTAGGGTTTCGGTTTAGTGTTTAGGTTTAGGGTTAGGGTTAGTGTTAGGGTTAGGGTTAAGGTTAGGGTTAGGGTTAGGGTTAGGGACAGGATTAGGGTTTGGGACATGGTTAGGTTTACACTTAGGGCAATATTAAGTTTAGGTTTTGTCTGATGCTTAAGTTTAGGTTTAGGGACAGGGTTAGTGACAGGGTGAGGGTTAGAGTTAAGGTTGGAGAGACGGTAAGGGTCAGAGTTAGGTTTAGCGACAGTGTTAGGGTTAGGGATCAGGTTAGGTTAGGGTTTAGGGTTAGGGTTAGGGTTAGGGTTAGGAATAGGTGAGGGTTAGTGTTTACATTTTAGGGTTAGGGTTTAGGGATAGGGTTAGGGTTAGGGTTAGAGTTATGGTTAGGGTTAGGGTTAGGGTTAGGTTTTAGGGATAGTGTTGGGGTTAGGGTTACGGTTTAGGTTTAGGGTTAGGGTTAAGGTTAGGGTTTACGGTTTAGGGTTAGGGTTAGGGTTAGTGTTAGGGTTTAGGCTTTAGGGTTAGGGTTAGGGTTAGGGTTAGGGTTAGGGTTAGAGTTAGGGTTTAGGGTTAGGGTTAGGGTTAGGGTTTAGGGTTTAGGATTTAGGGTTAGGGTTATGGTTATGGTTAGGGTTAGGGTTAGGGGCAGGATTAGGGTTTGGGACATGGTTAGGTTTACTCTTAGGGTTATATTAAGTTTAGGTTTTGTGTGATGCTTAAGTTTAGGTTTAGGGACAGGGTTAGTGAAAGGGTGAGGTTTAGAGTTAAGGTTGGAGAGACGGTAAGGGTCAGAGTTAGGTTTAGCGACAGTGTTAGGGTTAGGGATCAGGATAGGTTAGGGTTTAGGGTTAGGGTTAGTGTTAGGGTTAGGAATAGGGGAGGGTTTGTGTTTACATTTATGGTTAGGGTTTAGGGATAGGTTTAGTGTTAGGGTTAGAGTTAGAGTTAGGGTTAGGCTTAGGGTTAGTGTTAGGGTTAGGTTTTAGGGATAGGGTTAGGGTTAGGGTTTAGGGTTTAGGGTTAGGGTTAGGGTTAGAGTTAGGGTTTAGGCTTTAGGGTTAGGGTTAGTGTTAGGGTTTAGGGTTTAGGGTTAGGGTTAGGGTTAGGGTTAGGGTTAGGGTTTAGTGTTTATGGTTAGGGTTAGTGTTAGGGTTAGGTTTGGGTTTAGTGTTTAGGTTTAGGGTTAGGGTTAGTGTTAGGGTTTCGAGTTTCGTGTTAGGGTTAAGGTTACGGTTAGGGTTAGGTACACGTTTCGGGTTTGAGACATGTTTAGGTTTAGTGTTAGGGTTATAGTTAAGTTTAGGTTTTGGCTGATGGTTAAGGATAGGTTTAGGGACAGGGTTAGTTACAGGGTGAGGGTTAGAGTTAAAGATAGAGAGACGGTAAGGGTCAGAGTTAGGTTTAGCGACAGTGTTAGTGTTAGGGTTAGGGTTAGAGTTTAGGATTTAGGGTTAGGGTTATGGTTAGGGTTAGGGTTAGGGTTAGGGGCAGGATTAGGGTTTGGGAAATGGTTAGGTTTAGTGTAGGGTTATAGTTAAATTTTGGTTTTGGCTGATGGTTAAGGTTCGTTTTAGGGACAGGTTTAGTGACAGGGTGAGGGTTAGAGTTAAGTTTAGAGAGACGGTAAGGGTCAGAGTTAGGTTTAGCGACAGTGTTAGTGTTAGGGATCAGGTTAGGTTAGGGTTTAGGGTTAGGGTTAGGGTTAGAGTTAGGAATAGGGGAGGGTTAGTGTTTACATTTTAGGGTTAGGGTTTAGGGATAGGGTTAGGGTTAGGGTTAGGGTTAGGGTTAGAGTTAGGATTTAGGCTTTAGGGTTAGGGTTAGGGTTCGAGTTAGGGCTTACGGTTTAGGGTTAGGGTTAGGGTTTCGGGTTTCGGGTTAGGGTTAGGTACACGATTCGGGTTTGAGACATGTTTAGGTTTAGTGTTAGGGTTATGGTTAAGTTTAGGTTTTGGCTGATGGTTAAGGTTAGGTTTAGGGCCAGGGTTAGTTACAGGGTGAGGGTTAGAGTTAAAGTTAGAGAGACGGTAAGGTACAGAGTTAGGTTTAGCGACAGTGTTAGGGTTAGGGTTAGGGTTAGGTTAGGGTTAGGGTTAGGGTTAGGTTTTAGGGATAGGGTTAGGGTTAGGGTTACGGTTTAGGTTTAGGGTTAGGGTTAAAGTTAGGGTTAGGGTTAGGGTTAGCATTAGGTTTAGGGTTAGGGACAGGATTAGGGTTTGGGACATGGTTAGGTTTACTGTTAGGGTTATATTAAGTTTAGGTTTTGTCTGATGCTTAAGTTTAGGTTTAGGGACAGGGTTAGTGACAGGGTGAGGGTTAGAGTTAAGGTTGGAGAGACGGTAAGGGTCAGAGTTAGGTTTAGCGACAGTGTTAGGGTTAGGGATCAGGTTAGGTTAGGGTTTAGGGTTAGGGTTAGGGATAGGGTTAGGAATAGGGGAGGGTTAGTGTTTACATTTCAGGGTTAGGGTTTAGGGTTAGGGTTAGGGTTAGAGTTAGGGTTTAGGCTTTAGGGTTAGGGTTAGTGTTAGGGTTTAGGGTTTAGGGTTAGGGTTAGGGTTAGGGTTAGGGTTAGGGTTTAGTATTTAAGGTTAGGGTTAGCGTTAGGGTTAGGGTTTGGGTTTAGGGTTTAGGTTTAGGGTTAGGTTTAGTGTTAGGGTTTCGGGTTTAGTGTTAGGGTTAAGGTTATGGTTAGGGTTAGGTACACGATTCAGGTTTGAGACATTGTTAGGTTTAGTGTTAGGGTTATAGTTAAGTTTAGGTTTTGGCTGATGGTTAAGGTTAGGTTTAGGGACAGGGTTAGTTACAGGGTGAGGGTTAGAGTTAAAGATAGAGAGACGGTAAGTGTCAGAGTTAGGTTTAGCGACAGTGTTAGGGTTAGGGTTAAGGTTAGGTTAGGGTTAGGGTTAGGGTTAGGTTTTAGGGATAGGGTTAGGGTTAGGGTTACGGTTTAGGTTTAGGGTTAGGGTTAAGGTTAGGGTTTAGTGTTCAGGGTTAGGGTTAGGTTTAGAGTTAGGGTTTAGGCTTTAGGGTTAGGGTTAGTGTTAGGGTTTAGGGTTTAGGGTTAGGGTTAGGGTTAGGGTTTGGGTTAGGGTTTAGTGTTTATGGTTAGGGTTAGCGTTAGGGTTAGGTTTTGGGTTTAGTGTTTAGGTTTAGGGTTAGGGTTAGTGTTAGGGTTAGGGTTAGGGTTAGGGTTAGGGTTAGGGACAGGATTAGGGTTTGGGACATGGTTAGGTTTACTGTTAGGGTAATATTAAGTTTAGGTTTTGTCTGATGCTTAAGTTTAGGTTTAGGGACAGGGTTAGTGACACGGTGAGGGTTAGAGTTAAGGTTGGAGAGACGGTAAGGGTCAAAGTTAGGTTTAGCGACAGTGTTAGGGTTAGGGATCAGGTTAGGTTAGGGTTTAGGGTTAGGGTTAGGGTTAGGGTTAGGAATAGGGGAGGGTTAGTGTTTACATTTTAGGGTTAGGGTTTAGGGATAGGGTTAGGGTTAGGGTTAGGGTTAGAGTTAAGGTTAGGGTTAGGGTTAGGGTTAGGGTTAGGTTTTAGGGATAGGGTTAGGGTTAGGGTTACGGTTTAGGTTTAGGGTTAGGGTTCAGGTTAGTGTTTAGAGTTTAGGGTTAGGGTTACGGTTAGAGTTAGGGTTTAGGCTTAATGGTTAGGGTTAGGGTTAGGGTTAGGGTTAGGGTTTTGGGTTTAGTGTTAGGGTTAAGGTTAGCGTTAGGGTTAGGTACACGTTTCGGGTTTGAGACATGGTTAGGTTTAGTGTTAGGGTTATAGTTAAGTTTAGGTTTTGGCTGATGGTTAAGGTTAGGTTTAGGGACAGGGTTAGTTACAGGGTGAGGGTTAGAGTTAAAGATAGAGAGACGGTAAGAGTCAGAGTTAGGTTTAGCGACAGTGTTAGGGTTAGGGTTAGGGTTAGGTTAGGGTTAGGGTTAGAGTTAGGGTTTAGGGTTAGGGTTAGGGTTTAGGATTTAGGGTTAGGGTTATGGTTAGGGTTAGGGTTAGGGTTAGGGTCAGGATTACGGTTTGGGAAATGGTTAGGTTTAGTGTAGGGTTATAGTTAAATTTTGGTTTTGGCTGATGGTTAAGGTTAGTTTTAGGGACAGGTTTAGTGACAGGGTTAGGGTTAGAGTTAAGTTTAGAGAGACGGTAAGGGTCAGAGTTAGGTTTAGCGACAGTGTTAGTGTTAGGAATCATATTAGGTTAGGGTTTAGGGTTAGGGTTAGGGTTAGGGTTAGGAATAGGGGAGGGTTAGTGTTTACATTTTAGGGTTAGGGTTTAGGGATAGGGTTAGGGTTAGGGTTAGGGTTAGAGTTAGGATTTAGGCTTTAGGGTTAGGGTTAGGGTTAGAGTTAGGGCTTACGGTTTAGGGTTAGGGTTAGGGTTAGGGTTAGGGTTTCGGGTTTCGGGTTAGGGTTAAGTTTAGGGTTAGTGTTAGGTACACGATTCGGGTTTGAGACATGTTTAGGTTTAGTGTTAGGGTTATGGTTAAGTTTAGGTTTTCGCTGATGGTTAAGGTTAGGTTTAGGGACAAGGTTAGTTACAGGGTGAGTGTTAGGGTTAGGGTTAGGGTTAGGGTTAGTGTTAGGGTTAGGTTTTAGGGATAGGGTTAGGGTTAGGGTTACGGTTTATGTTTAGGGTTAGGGTTAAGGTGATGGTTTAGGGTTTAGGGTTAGAGTTAGGGTTAGAGTTAGGGTTTAGGCTTTAGGGTTAGGGATAGTGTTAGGGTTTAGGGTTTAGGGTTAGGGTTAGGGTTAGGGTTAGGGTTAGGGTTTAGTGTTTAAGGTTAGGGTTAGCGTTAGGGTTAGGGATTGGGTTTAGGGTTTAGGTTTAGGGTTAGGGTTAGTGTTAGGGTTTCGGGTTTAGTGTTAGGGTTAAGGTTATGGTTAGGGTTAGGTACACGATTCGGGTTTGAGACATGGTTAGGTTTAGTGTTAGGGTTATAGTTAAGTTTAGGTTTTGGCTGATGGTTAAGGTTAGGTTTAGGGACAGGGTTAGTGACAGGGTGAGGGTTAGAGTTAAGGTTGGAGAGACGGTACGGGTCAGAGTTAGGTTTAGCGACAGTGTTAGGGTTAGGTTTCAGGTTAGGTTAGGGTTTAGGGTTAGGGTTAGGGTTAGGGTTAGCATTAGGTTTAGGGTTAGGGACAGGATTAGGGTTTGGGACATGGTTAGGTTTACTGTTAGGGTTATATTAAGTTTAGGTTTTGTCTGATGCTTAAGTTTATGTTTAGGGACAGGGTTAGTGACAGGGTGAGGGTTAGAGTTAAGGTTGGAGAGACGGTAAGGGTCAGAGTTAGGTTTAGCGAGAGTGTTAGGGTTAAAGATCAGGTTAGGTTAGGGTTTAGGGTTAGGGTTAGGGTTAGGGTTAGGAATAGGGGAGGGTTAGTGTTTACATTTTAGGGTTAGGGTTTAGGGATAGGGTTAGGGTTAGGATTAGGGTTAGAGTTAGGATTAGGGTTTGGGTTAGGGTTAGGTTAGGTTTTAGGGATAAGGTTAGGGTTAGGGTTACGGTTTAGGTTTAGGGTTAAGGTTAAGGTTAGGGTTTAGGGTTTAGGTTTAGGGTTAGGTTAGGGTTAGGGTTTAGGCTTTAGGGTTAGGGTTAGTGTTAGGGTTCAGGGTTTAGGGATAGGGTTAGGGTTAGGGTTAGGTTTAGGGTTTAGTGTTTATGGTTAGGGTTAGCGTTAGGGTTAGGGTTTGGGTTTAGGGTTTAGGTTTAAGGTTAGGGTTAGTGTTAGGGTTTCGGGTTTAGTGTTAGGGTTAAGGTTAGGGTTAGGGTTAGGTACACGTTTCGGGTTTGAAACATGGTTAGGTTTAGTGTTAGGGTTATAGTTAAGTTTAGATTTTGGCTGATGGTTAAGGTTAGGTTTAGGGACAGGGTTAGTTAGAAGGTGAGGGTTAGAGTTAAGGTTAGAGAGACGGTAAGGGTCAGAGTTAGGTTTAGCGACAGTGTTAGGGTTAGGGATCAGGTTAGGTTAGGGTTTAGGGTTAGGGTTAGGGATAGGGTTAGGAATAGGGGAGGGGAGGGGTTTACATTTTAGGGTTAGGGTTTAGGGATAGGGTTAGGGTTAGGGTTAGGGTTAGAGTTAGGGTTAAGGTTAGGGTTAGGGTTAGGTTTTAGGGATAGGGTTCGGGTTAGGGTTTAGGGTTTCGGGTTAGGGTTAGGGTTAGTGTTAGCATTAGGGTTAAGTTTAGGTACAGTATTAAGTTTAGGGTTAGGGTTAGGGTTAGGGTTAGGGTTAGGTTAGGGTTAGGAATAGGGGAGGGTTAGTGTTTACATTTTAGGGTTAGGGTTTAGGGATAGGGTTAGTGTTAGGGTTAGGGTTAGAGTTAGGGTTAGGCTTAGGGTTAGTGTTAGGGTTAGGTTTTAGGGATAGGGTTAGGGTTAGGGTTTAGGGTTTAGGGTTAGGGTTAGGGTTAGAGTTAGGGTTTAGGCTTTAGGGTTAGGGTTAGTGTTAGGGTTTAGGTTTTAGGGTTAGGGTTAGGGTTAGGGTTAGGGTTAGGGTTTAGTGTTTAAGGTTAGGGTTAGCGTTAGGGTTAGGGTTTGGGTTTAGTGTTTAGGTTTAGTGTTAGGGTTAGTGTTAGGGTTTCGAGTTTAGTGTTAGGGTTAAGGTTAGGGTTAGGGTTAGGTACACGTTTCGGGTTTGAGACATGGTTAGGTTTAGTGTTAGGGTTATAGTTAAGTTTAGGTTTTGGCTGATGGTTAAGGTTAGGTTTAGGGACAGGGTTAGTTACAGGGTGAGGGTTAGAGTTAAAGATAGAGAGACGGTAAGGGTCAGAGTTAGGTTTAGCGACAGTGTTAGGGTTAGGGTTAGGGTTAGAGTTTAGGATTTAGGGTTAGGGTTATGGTTAGGGTTAGGGTTAGGGTTAGGGGCAGGATTAGGGTTTGGGAAATGGTTAGGTTTAGTGTAGGGTTATAGTTAAATTTTGGTTTTGGCTGATGGTTAAGGTTCGTTTTAGGGACAGGTTTAGTGACAGGGTGAGGGTTAGAGTTAAGTTTAGAGAGACGGTAAGGGTCAGAGTTAGGTTTAGCGACAGTGTTAGTGTTAGGGATCAGGTTAGGTTAGGGTTTAGGGTTAGGGTTAGGGTTAGGGTTAGGGTTAGAGTTAGGATTTAGATTTAGGGTTAGGGTTAGGGTTCGAGTTAGGGCTTACGGTTTAGGGTTAGGGTTAGGGTTTCGGGTTTCGGGTTAGGGTTAGGTACACGATTCGGGTTTGAGACATGTTTAGGTTTAGTGTTAGGGTTATAGTTAAGTTTAGGTTTTGGCTGATGGTTAAGGTTAGGTTTAGGGACAGGGTTAGTTACAGGGTGAGGGTTAGAGTTAAAGATAGAGAGACGGTAAGTGTCAGAGTTAGGTTTAGCGACAGTGTTAGGGTTAGAGTTAGGGATAGGTTAGGGTTAGGGTTAGGGTTAGGTTTTAGGGATAGGGTTAGGGTTAGG
>CM063090.1:110660834-110700834 GCA_031876335.1 Hipposideros larvatus | reverse complement strand
GGGATAGGGTTAGGGTTAGGGTTACGGTTTAGGTTTACGGTCAGGGTTAAGGTTAGGGTTTAGGGTTTAGGGTTAGGGTTAGGGTTAGAGTTAGGGTTTAGGCTTTAGGGTTAGGGTTAGTGTTAGGGTTTACGGTTTAGGGTTAGGGTTAGGGTTAGGGTTAGGGTTAGGGTTTAGTGTTTATGGTTAGGGTTAGCGTTAGGGTTAGGTTTTGGGTTTAGTGTTTAGGTTTAGGGTTAGGGTTAGTGTTAGGGTTAGGGTTAGGGTTAGGGTTAGGGTTAGGGTTAGGGGCAGGATTAGGGTTTGGGACATGGTTAGGTTTACTGTTAGGGTAATATTAAGTTTAGGTTTTGTGTGATGCTTAAGTTTAGGTTTAGGGACAGGGTTAGTGACAGGGTGAGGGTTAGAGTTAAGGTTGGAGAGACGGTAAGGGTCAGAGTTAGGTTTAGCGACAGTGTTAGGGTTAGGGTTAATATTAGAGGCAGTTTTAGGGTTAAGGGTAGCGTTAGGGGTAGGGTTCGTGTTAGGATTAGGGTTAGGTACAGAGTTGGGAATAGTGTTAGGGCCCCATTTAGAGTTTGGTCTAGGGATACATTTAGATTTAGCTTTTGGGTTAGGAAAAGGGTTAGCTACAGGGGCAGGGATAGGTTAGGGACACAGTGAGTGTTAGAGTCAGGATTAGGGTTAGGGTTAGGGTTAGGGTTTGGATTAGGTTTAGGGTTATGGTTAGGGTTTATGTATAAAGTTAGGGTTAGGTTTAGGGTTTAGGGTTTAGGGTTTAGAGTTAGGGTTAGCGTTAGGTTTAGGGTTAGGTTTATGGTTAGGGTATAGGGTTAGGATTAGGATTAGGGTTAGGGACAGGATTAGGGTTTGGGACATGGTTAGGTTTAGTGTTAGGGTTATAGTTAAGTTTAGGTTTTGTCTGATGCTTATGTTTAGATTTAGGGACAGGGTTACTGACAGGGTGAGGGTTAGAGTTAAGGGTGGAGAGATGGTAAGGGTCAGACTTAGGTTTAGCGACAATGTTAGGGTTAAGGTTAATATTAGAGTCAGAGTTAAGGTAAGATTAGCGTTATGGTTACAAGCAGATTAGGTTGAGTGATACTGTTAGTGTTAGTGACAGGCTTAGTGTTAGGGTTATGGTTAGGGTTAGGGACAGTGTTAGGGTTAGGTTTGGAGTTGAGTTTAGTTTTAGGTTTCAATTTAGGGCTGGGGTTAGTGTTAGAGTTAGGGTGGCCTCGGATTAGGGAAGGGATAGGGTCAGGCACAGGGATTGGGATATGTTTATGGTTAGGTTTAGGGTTATAAACAGGTTTAAAGTTAGAGTCAGGGTTAGAGACAGGTATGGTTAGGGTTAGGGTCAAGGTACAGGTAAGATTTAGTTTAAGATTAGGACTTTGGGAAGTTTTTGTATGAGGAAGAATTTCACAGGGAAGACAACAGTCTCTGATCTCACTTCCTGGTCATAAATCTTAAAAGAACTTGGAACCCTGGTAACCAGGCAACCACATCATAATGCAGCCCTTTCCCAGCTCACTGTGATGGAGATGCTGGAAATAGTACCATGTTTCCATGATGCGGCCTAGTGTCCTCAGGAACTGGCCTCAGGAAAGCCGAAATGGTGAAACTTCACCCATGTTTTAGACTCTGATTTAGGTCTCACACAGGATTCTTCTGGCCGTTGTTTCAGAGGTCAATAATATAACACAGGAAGGCCAAGGGCAGACCAGGCCAGGTTAGACAACCACGCTGATCTCACACTGACTGTCGTCCGACCTCTCATTCCTTGTGTGTGTGTGTGTGTGTGTTTGTGTGTGTGTGTGTTTATGTGAGTGTTGGTGGGGAGGGGGAGGATGGTAGAGGGTTTGCTCAGTCTTCTTTTCAAGGTCCCTCAGTTGTAAGAATAGACTGTTTATTAGAGAATTTTCTTCTTTCTGGAGGTAGGCCTCTATTGCTCTGAAATTGCTTCTTAGGACTGCTTTCGCTGTGTGCATACATTTGGGAACATTGTGTTTTCACTTACTTTAGCCTCAAGGTATTTTTTCATTTCTTCCTTGATGACATTGCTGACCCATTGAGTATCATGTTGCTTAGATCCCATGCTTTTGTGTGTTTTCCCATTATTTTCTTGCAATTGATTTCTAGGTAGATACCAGAGAAGATGCTTGGTACCATTTCAGTCTTCTTGTATCTATGGAGATATGTTTGAGGGTCTAACATGTGACCTATTGTGGAAAATGTCCCGTGTGCCCTTGAAAGGAGTGTATATTGTTCGGATAAGGGGTGAGATGGTCTACAAATATCAATTTAAGTCCTTTAATTCCATTGTTTCTTGGTTGATTTTCTGTCTGGATGATGTATTTGCATGTCATCATCCCCTACTATGACTCACAATGTCTTCATTTATGACTCACCATGTTTGCTTTCAGTGTTAGTTGGTCCTACGTGTGCCATGTATATGATTAGAAGAGTCCCATCCTCTTGTTGGATTGATGGTTTTATCAATATGACATGTACTTTTTGTCACTTGTTATAGCTTTTGTTTTAAAGTCTATGTTATCTGAGTATTGTTTCCCCAGCTTTTTATTTCCCCATTTCCATTGGTAAAACGTATCTTTTTCCATCCCTTCACTTTCAGTCTCTGTGTGTCTTTCGATATGGACTGAGTGTTGTGGGAAGCATATGTATTATTTTTTTAGTTTCTTTTCTCCATTCTGCGATGCCAGGTTTTATTCTAGGTAACACAACTTTCAATCATTATTTTGATGATGAAATGCTCAATGAGAGGACTTGTTGCATGGTCCTGATAACATGAGAGGCCACCAGGTGCTAAGGCTGCCTTGGAAGTAAGATGGGACACTGTCAGGGCATGAAGTTCCACAGGCCATTCTGCTGGTTGGAAGGAAAACGGCCCCCATTTCCATTTGAGCAGGTCACATGCAATGTGTGACCCTGCCTGACAGACAGTAGGACCTGAAGTTTGAAAGTCAGCATACCCCAGTGTCTCCAGACTCCCTAGGCAATGGGAAAGGTATTTACGATGGTCTAGTAAACAAGGCCACAGGACCCTAGCCTCAACTGGTAGGAAAAAAAGACCCCACCTCAATGCAAATTATGGTTCCCAGACACATTGTTGGAGAGGAGGTAATCCGGCCGCCACCTGGCTTTAGTGAAACAATGCGGCCCTAGCCCTTTCTGTCTGAGAAAGGAGAAACTGCTTGAGTGGGTTGTCATGATGCCAGAACATCCTGACAGAGGTTGGAGACCTTGGCCACCCACCAGCAGCGTGCAAATCACAAGTTTCCCTGCCAAAGGCGGGAGACGGATGCCCCACAGCTCGTGCAAGTGGGGCAACATGGACACCAGGCCCTAATGGCAAACGGATGGTGACTTGCCACCTTCCCCCTCGCTGCCAGACTGTGAGTGGCACTTGAGACTCCTGACCCTTCTTGCAGAGGGAGTGAACCCAGGACCCTGTTTGTTGTGCACAACGCCTCAAACCGGTGGCTTTCTTGGAAGAGGAAGTATCCCGCCCATGAAAGCTATGGTCACAAGGGCCTCCTGATAGAAAAGTTTACCCAGGCCTTCAGCTCGCCCAGCAGCTGGCCAGGGACCCAAGACCCTCGTGGATGAGGAATGGTCCACCATGCCTACCAGACATACAAGGGCAAGAAGACTCCAGTTCATTTAGGGTGACCAAGTTGACCCATTCCCTACCTAATGCATAAGTGAAGGGAGACCAAAACCAGCCCCTATGAGTGAATCAATGAAGCTCTGTGCCCCCGCAATAGCACAACACCTACAACCTCTTCTGGTACAAATAAACCTGGCCTAGGTCTCGCCACAGGAGAGGGGGCTCCAACTACCCCTGACACATCAAATCCTCTGAACAACTGAGCCAGGAGCCAATAAAAGAAGGCCACTGAAGGGGCAACAGAGAGAGACACACAGTGAGCGAGAGAGACCAAAGACAAAATGACAGAAGGAGACACAGGGAGAAGAAATGGGAGGGGGAGCATAGCATCCAAGACCCAGACCTTGAAAGCCATGGGATGGCCACTCACCCTGGGAAACACACTGAGACTGTCACACCGAGGCTGTGTTGAGGTGGAATCTTACACATTGGAGTGTGGTCGTGCCGGGGACTGAGGTTCTGTGAGGAGGCGGTGCCCTGTCGGTGGCAATCATGGTGGTGACTAAGTGCATGCCGCCAGGGTCCAGGCAGTGCTATGGTGTTCGGAGCCTCACCCAGATTTCCACCTTGGGGCGACAAGTTGTAGTAGCAGGTACTCTCTCTGCGTGGGTCACGTGCCACTCAGCTTTTCCCATAGAGGTCTTCTGTCCTGCAGTCAGAGGCCTCACACGACTCACAGGGGTGTTGGTCTTTTTCTCCATAGTTGAGTCTGCTGTTTTGTTCCGGCTCTTTTCCCCTGTGTGATGGGAGTCCTAGGTAGGATGGAGGATTACCGTGCATTGGGGAAGATTGCGAACGAGGGGCACAGCAGCGAAGACAGGGGCCTTCGTTATGGTGGGTCATGTGATACATCCCTTGGTCCTGGGTCGAGCGACAGACAGAGTGGGTGACTCAATGCACACTTGCAGGGAGACCGACGGTTTTCCTTGAGTCCTTGGACTGTGGTGCCAAGGACGTGCATTGCCCTGACTGGAGAAAGCCGCTGTGAAGTGATGCAGCGAAGGTGGAGACATGCGTAGTGGAAAGCCCTGGTCCAGGGCATTGCGGATGTCGGTGATTGCCCCAAATGGCTGGGAGCTGCTAGCTTGTGGGCAGGAGCAGGGAGAGAGCTGAAGGAGCACCAGCCAGCGGGCGTCGACATGTGGTTGGGGTTGTGAGGCTGTAGGGCAGGGCGGCGAGTTCGCCGATAGCCTGGGGACCAGCAGCGGGTTGAGCGGCGGAAGAGCGGCAACAGGCAGGAGGTATTGCAATGGAGCCCATCGTGGGGTGGCGGCAACAGTAGGGGAAGGCAAAAGCCTGTAGGACGTGGTATTCCAACAGGTCCTCATGCAAGAACTAACCAGACCCGATCATGCTTACGTTCCGGGATCAGACAACATCATCTAATTCAGGGAGGGATTCCCATAAGCACAGGGACTTGACATTGTTTGCCCAAGTGGACCCCTTCCGGCCGGCCTGTTATGTGTGCGTCACCATGCTGGGTGCTCTCACTTAGCGTGTGTGCCAGAGAGCACTCTCCACCAACCTCATCATCCCATGCTGCACGTTTCTCCGTTTCCCCAACCGCTGATCCGGAAGCTGCTGCCGTGAGTAGTGGCCATTTCAGGCTTGCAGTGAGCCTTCTTCATTGGCCATGTCGGGGGCACCGCCGGCCACTGATGCTCCCCTGGTGGTCACACAGTACTGCTAGTGCTGGCCTGCCGGAACTCTCCAGGCCCTGGATGGCTTGCCTCCACACACACAACTGGCTAATCTGCAGTCCCTTGTTCGGGGCAACTGAGGCTTGGGGACTGTCAGAACCCTGGGATTCCAGGCATGGGCATATCGGCCCTGGCCCCGGGACTTGCACCAACAAGTGCCTTGTCACTGGCTCTGACCCGAACTGCTTGCCAGTGTGACCGGCCATAGTCACGGGATGCCAAAAGCACCATCAGGGTTCATCGGGCCCACATCAATGCCACCCTTCTATACACTGCCGTCCACTTTTCCCACGCTATGAACAGGACCCCCACACTCACATGATATTTTCCTATACATCACCTCTCCAAACCCTTTGTGCTGAGCGTTATAATGACAGATGGCTAGAGAGAAAGCAAGACCGAGGCAGAGGGAGACAGACTGAATGAGAGAAGGACAAAGGGAAGAAATTGAAGAGATAGACATAGAAGGAGTGCGATATGAAGAGAGATGCACGACAGGTAGACAGTGCGAGAGACAAACAGATAAAGAAACACACACACCCACAGACACACACACTCAGACATGCACACACACCACACTGAAAGAGAGAACCAGAAGCATGAAGAGACTGAGTGTGAGACAGACACAGCATCGCATACAGAGACAGTGATCTAGGAATAGAAAACAAGTCACTGAGAGACACAGAGAGACAGAGAAAGAGAGAAAGAGGGAGCCGGCAGCGTCATAAACTTTCTATTACTCAGTCTGGAAATGACGCCCCAACATTTTCTTTTCTCTATTCCTTAGAAAAGGGTCCCAAACAATGCCAATTCTTAAAAGGCGGGGCTCACGCAGAGATGTGTGACATGGAAGCAGGCACACTGGGAGCCATGGAGGGGCCGCCCCACACGCAGGCCGAGATAGGTGCTTGGCCCCAAGTCTCAACATAATGGAGTCCCTCGAAAGTTCAGTGCCAGAGGGGACTGTGTTGGAAATGGATTTCATTACAGCCCTCTTGAGATAGAGGCAGGAAACCAATGTGCGTCCCTAGGTGCCAGATCAGACGCAGCCCGTAGGCTGTGTTCTGACCTCTGTTCAGCACATACGTCATCGGTCAGGTCTGCACCCGACAACATGTGACCACAGCCCAGGGTTTCTAGGCACTACACGTGTTCATAATGTGATGACATTTTGAGGTGGAGATGCTAGAACGACCTGTACTACGCACATGGGAAAACTGCGGAGGCCCTGACAGCACATGCTGCTCAGAGTCACATCACTATGAGGAGCGCAAGCCAGCTCTGAACCAAGCTCTGGGTCCTCAAAGCCATGGCCGCGGCTGCACACAGGTTGTCCTGAAACTGTGGCATGGTCAGTGTTAGTGTAACTGGGCGTGGCCTTGTTTTGTGAGGTAGGGTGAGCAATCCCTAACCCAGAGGGACTTTGGGGAGTTTTTGTATGTGGAAGAAGTTCACAGAGGAGACCCCAGTCTGTGATCTCACTTCCTGGTCATAAAGCTTAAAAGAACTTGGAACCCTGGTAACCAGGCAACCACATCATAATGAAGCCCTTTCCCAGCTCACTGTGATGGAGATGCTGGAAATAGTACCATGTTTCCATGCTGCGGCCTAGCGGCCTCAGGCACTGGCCTCAGGAAAGCCGAAATGTTGAAACTTTACCCATGTTTTAGACTCTGATTTAGGTCTCACACAACATTCTTCAGGCCATTGTTTCAGAGGTCAATAATATAACACAGGAAGGCCAAGAGCAGACAAGGCCAGGTTAGAGAATCACGCTGATCTCACACTGACTGTCGTCCACCCTCTCATTGTTTGTGTGTGTGTGTGCGTGTGTGTGTGTGTGTGTGCGTGTGTGTGTGTGTGTGTGTGTTTATGTGAGTGTTGGTAGAGAGGGGGAGGATGGTAGAGGGTTTGCTCAGTCTTCTTTTTCAAGGTCCCTCAGTTGTAAGAATAGACTGTTTATTAGAGAATTTTCTTCTTTCTGGAGGTAGGCCTCTATTGCTCTGAAATTGCTTCTTAGGACTGCTTTCGCTGTGTGCATACATTTGGGAACATTGTGTTTTCACTTACTTTAGCCTCAAGGTATTTTTTCATTTCTTCCTTGATGACATTGCTGATCCATTGAGTAGCATGTTGCTTAGATCCCATGCCTCTGTGTGTTTTCCCATTATTTTCTTGCATTTGATTTCTAGTTAGATACCAGAGAAGATGCTTGGTACCATTTCAGTCTTCTTGTATCTATGGAGATATGTTTCACGGTCAAACATGTGACCTATTGTGGAAAATGTCCCGTGTGCCCTTGAAGGGAAAGTATATTGTTCGGATAAGGGGTGAGATGGTCTACAAATATCAATTTAAGTTCTTTAATTCCATTGTTTCTTGGTTGATTTTCTGTCTGGATGATGTACTTGCATGTCCTCATCCCCTACTATGACTCTCAATGTCTTCATTTATGACTCACCATGTTTGCTTTCAGTGTTAGTAGGTACTACTTGTGCCATGTATATGATTACAAGAGTCTAATCCTCTTGTTGGATTGATGGTTTTATCAATATGACATGTACTTTTTGTCACTTGTTATAGCTTTTGTTTTAAAGTCTATGTTATCTGAGTATTGTTCCCCAGCTTTTTATTTCCCCATTTCCATTGGTAAAACGTATCTTTTTCCATCCCTTCACTTTAAGTCTCTGTGTGTCTTTCGATATGGAGTGACATTTGTGGGAAGCATATGTATTATTTTTTTGGTGTCTTTTATCCATTCTGCGACACCAGTTTTTTTTCTAGGTGACGCAACTTTCAATTATTATTTTGATGATGAAACGCTCAATGAGAGGATTTGTTTCATGGTCCTGATAAAATGAGAGGCCAACAGGTGCTAAGGCTGCCTTGGAAGTAGGATGGGACACTGTCAGGGCATGAAGGTCTGCAGGCCATTCTGCTGGTTGGAAGGAACACGGCCCCCATTTCCATTTGAGCAGGTCGCATGCAATGTATGACCCTGCCTGACAGACAGTTGGACCTGAAGTTTGAAAGTCAGCATAGCCCGGTGTCCCCAGACTCTCTAGGCAATGGGAAACGTATTTATGATGGTCTAGTAAGCAAGGCCACAGGACCCTAGCGTCAACTGTTAGGAAAAAAAGACCCCACCTGAATGCAAATTATCGGTCCCAGACACATTGTTGGAGAGGAGGTAATCGGCCCGCCACCTAGATTGAGTGGAATAATGCGGCCCTAGCCCTTTCTGTGTGAGAAAGGAGAAACAGCTTGAGTGGGTTGTCAGGAACCCAGAACATCCTGACAGAGGGTGGAGACCTTGGCCACCCATCAGCAGTGTGCATATCACAAGTTTCCCTGCCAAAGGCGGGAGACCGATGCCCCAGAGCTCATGCAAGTGGGACAACATGGACACTAGGCACTACTGGCAAAAGGATGGTGATTTGCCACCCGCTCCCTAGGTGCCAGACAGTGAGTGGCACTTGAGACTCCTGGCCCTTGTTGCAGAGGGAGTGAACACAGGACCCTGTTTGTTGTGCACAACGCCTCAAACCGGTGGCTTTCTTGGAAGACGAAGTATCCCGCCCATGAAAGCTATGGTTACAAGGGCCTCCTGATAGAAAAGTTTACCCAGGCCTTCAGCTTGCCCAGCAGCTCGCCAGGGACCCAAGACCCTCTTGGTTGAGGAATGGTCCACCATGCCTACCAGACATAAAAGGGAAAGAAGACCCTAGTTCATTTAGGGTGACCAAGTTGTCCCATTCCCCACCTAATGCAGAAGGGAAGGGAGACCTAAACCAGCCCCTATGAATGGATCAATGAGGCTCTGTGCCCCCGCAATAGCACAACACCTACAACCTCTTCTGGTACAAATAAACCTGGCCTAGGTCTCGCCACAGGAGAGGGGGTCTCCAACTTCCCCTGACACATCAAATCCTCTGAACAATTGAGGTAAGAGCCAATAAAAGAAGGCCACTGAAGGGGCAACAGAGTGAGACACACAGGGAGCGAGAGAGACCCGCAGACAAAATGACAGAATGAGACACAGGGAGAAGGAATGGGAGGGGGAGCATAGCATCCAAGACCCAGAGCTTGACAGCCATGGGATGGCCACTCACCCTGGGAAACACTCTGAGACAGTCACACCGAGGCTGTGTTGAGGTGGAATCTTACACATTGGAGTGTGGTCGTGCCGGGGACTGGTGTCCTGTGAGGAGACGGTGCCCTGTCGGTGGCAATCACGGTGGTGACTAAGTGCATGCCGCCAGGGTCCCAGCAGTGAGATGGTGCTCGGAGCCTCACCCAGATTTCCTCCTTGGGGCGACAAGTTGTAGTAGCAGGTACTCTCTGTGCGTGGGTCACTTGCCTCTGAGCTTTTCCCATAGAGGTCTTCTTTCCTGCAGTCAGAGGCCTCACACGACTCACACGGGTGTTGGTGTTTTTCTCCATAGTTGAGTCTGCTGTTTTGGTCCGGCTCTTTTCCCCTGTGTGATGGGAGTCCTAGGTAGGATGGAGGATTACCGTGCATTGGGGGAGATTGCGAACGAGGGGCACAGCAGCGAAGACAGGGGCCTTCGTTAGGGTGGGTCATGTGATACATCCCTTGGTCCTTGGTCCAGCAACAGACAGCGTGGGTGACTCAATGCACACTTGCAGGGAGACAGACGGTTTTCCTTGAGTCCTTGGTCTGCGGTGCCAAGGACGTGCATTGCCCTGAGTGGAGAAAGCCGCCGTGAGGTGTATTGTGATCAGTAAGAATGGGGGATTGTGATCAGGAAACTAGGGGAATTGTGATCAGGAAGCCAGAGGAATTGTGATCAGGAAGCAAAGGGCATTGTGATCAGTAGGCAAGGGGTATTGTGATCAGGTACCGTGATGTGTAAGACGGGGCATTCTGATAAGCAAACAGGGGGCAATGTGATCAGGAAGAAAGGGGCAGTGGGATCAGCAAGCAGGGAGAATTTTAATCACTAATCAGGGGGTATTGTGATCACAAACAAGGGTCATTATGATCAAGAGCAAGGGGCATTGTGATCACAAAGTATGGGGCATTGTGATCACTAAGAATGGGGATTGTGATGAGCAAGCAAGGGGAATTGTAATCATGAAGCAAAGGGCATTGTAATCATTAGGCAAGGGGTATTGTGATCAGGTAACAAGGAGTAGTTTGATGTGTAAACAGGGGGCAATGTGAAAAAGAAAAAAGGGCATTTTGACCAGTTACCAGGGAGAATTGTATCACTAATTAGGTGGTATTGTGATCAATAACAGCGGTCATTATGATTAAGAACAAAGGGCATTGTAATCACAGAGCAATGGGCATTGTGATCAGTAACAGGGAGCATTGTGATCACTAAAGATGGGGGATAGTGATCAGGAAGCAAGGGGAATGGTGATCAAGAAGCAAAGGGCCTTGTGATCAGTAGGCAAGGGGTATTGTGATCAGGTACCGTGATGTGAAAAGACGGGGAATTCTGATAAGCAAGCAGGGGGCAATGTGATCAGGAAGAAAGTGTAATTGTGATCACTCGCAGGGAGCATTTTATTCACTAATCAGGGGGTATTGTGATCAGAAACAGGGGTCATTATGATCGAGAAGAAGCGGCATTCTGACCAGTATACAAGGGGCATTGTGATCACAAAGCAGGGGTCATTGTGATCGCTAACTGGGGTGTTGTGATCAGAAAAGATGGGGGATTGTGATCAGGAAGGAAGGGGAATTGTGATCAGGACGCAAGAGTTATTGTGATCAGGAAGCAAAGGGCATTGTGAGCAGTAGGCAAGGGGTATTGTGATCAAAGAACAAGGGGTACTGTGATGTGTAAACAGGGGGCATTCTGATAAGTAAGCAGGGGCATTGTGATCAGGAGAAAAGGTGCATTTTGACCATTAAGCAGGGAGCATTGTAATTACTCTTCAGGGTTCATTGTGACCACAAACAAGGGTCATTATGATCAAGAGCAAGGGGCATTGTGATAACAAAGCAGGGGGCATTGTAATCAGGAAAGATGTGGAATTGTGATCAGGAAGTAAGTGGATTTGTGATCAGGAAGCAAGGGGCATTGTGATCAGTAGGCAAGGGGTATTGTGATCAGTGAACAACGGGTACTGTGATGTGTAAACAGGGTGCATTCTGAAAAGTAAGCAGGGGGCGTTGTGATCAGGAAGAAAGGGTCATTGTGATCAGTAAGCAGGGAGCATTGTAATCACTAATCAGGGGTATTGTGATCAGAAACAGGGGTCTTCATGATCAAGAGCAAGGGGCACTGTGATCACAATGCAGTGGGCATTGTGATCAGTAAAGATGGGAGATTGTGATCAGGAAGCAAGGGGAATTGTGATCAGGAAGCAAGAGGGATTGTGATCAGGAAGCAAAGGCATTGTGAACAGTAGCCAAGGGGTATTGTGATCAGTGAACAAGGGGTACTGTGATGTGTAAACAGGGGGCATTCTGAAAAGTAAGCAGTGGGCAATGTGATCAGGAAAAAAGGGGCATTGTGATCAGTAACTGGGTTATTGTGATCAATAAGAATGTGGAGTTGTGATCAGGAAACAAAGGACATTGTAATCAGTAGGCAAGGGGTATAGTGATAGGTGAACAAGGGGTACTGTGATGTGTAAACTGGGGGCATTCTGATAAGTAAGCAGGGGTCATTGTGATCAGGAAGAAAGGGATATTGTGATCAGTATGCAGGGAGCATTGTAATCACTAATGAGGGGGTATTGTGATCACAAACAAGGGTCATTATGATCAAGAGCAAAGGGCTTTGTGATCACAAAGCATGGGATATTGTGCTCAGTTAGCATGTGGAATTGTGATCAGGAAGTAGAGGAATTGTGATCAGGAAGCAAGAGGTATTGTGATCAGGAAGCAAAGGGCATTGTGATCAGTAGGCAAAGGGTTTTGTGATCGGTGAACAAGGGGTACTGTGACGTGTAAACAGGGGATATTCTGAAAACTAAGCAGGCAGCATTGTGATCAGTAAAAGGGGGCACTGTGATCAGGAACAAACTGGCATTTTGACCAGAATGCCGGGAGCATTGTAATCACTAATCAGGGGGTACTGTGATCAGAAACAGGGGTCATTATGATCAAGTACAAGCGACATTGTGATCAGTAAAGATGGGGCATTGTGATCACAATGCAGGGGCATTGTTATCATTAACGGGGGTACTGTGATCAGTAAGGATGGGGGATTGTGATCAGGAAATAAGGGGAATTGTGATCAGGAAGCAAGAGGCATTGTGATCAGGAACCAAAGGGCATTGTGAGCAGTAAGCACGGAATATTGTAATCACTAAACATGAGGTATTGTGATCAGAAACAGGGGTCATTATGATCAAGAACAAGCGGCATTTTGATCAGTAAAGAAGGGGCATTGTGATCACAAAGCAGGGGGCATTGTGATCAGTAAAAGGGGGCAGTGTGATGCGGAACAAAGGGGCATTTTGACCAGTAAGCAGGGAGCATTGTAATCACTAATCAGAGGGTATCGTGACCACAAACAAGGGTCATTATTATCAAGAGCAAGGGGCATTGCGATCAGGAAGAATGGGGGATTGTGATCAGGAACCCATGGAATTGTGATCAGGAAGCAAGATATATTGTGATCAGGAAGCAAAGGGCATTGTGATCATTAGGCAAGGGCTATCGTGATCAGTGAACAAGGGGTATGTGATGTGTAAACAGGGCGTATTCTGAAAATTAAACAGGGGGCACTGAGATCAGTATCGGGGGTATTGTGATCAGTAAGGATGGGGGATTGTGATCAGGACGCAAGGGCAATTGTGATCAGGAAGCCACAGTTATTGTGATCAGGAAACAAAGGGCATTGTGATCAGTAGGCAAGGGGTATTTTGATCAGTGAACAACGCGTACTGTGATGTGTAAACAGGGGGCAATGAGATCAGGAAGAAAGGGCCATTGTGATCAGTAAGCAGGGAGCATTTTAATCACTCATCAGGGGGTATTGTTATCAGAAACAGTGGTCATTATGATTAAGAACAAGGGGCATTGTGATCACAAAGCAGGGGGTATTGTGATCAGTAACACGGGGCATTGTGATCACTAAAGATGGGGGATTGTGATCAGGAAGCAAGGGGAATTGTGATCAGGAAGCAAGTGGCATTGTGATCAGGAAGCAAAGGGCATTGTGAGAAGTAGGCAAGGGGTACTGTGATGTGTAACAGGGGGCATTCTGAAAAGTAAGCAGGGGGCATTGTGGACAGTAGAAGGGGGCATTTTGATCAGGAAGAATGGGGCATTTTGATCAGTAAGCAGGGAGCATTCTAATCACTAATCAGGGGGTATTGTGATCAGAAACAAGGGGCATTATGTCAAGAACAAGGAGCATTGTGATCAAAAAACAAGGGGCATTGTGATCACAAAGCAGGGGTCACTGTGATCAGTAACGGGGTATTGTGATCAGTAAGAATGGGGGATTTTGATCAGGAAGTAAGGGGAATTGTGATCAGGAAGCAAGAGTCATTGTGATCAGGAAGCAAAGAGCATTGTGAGCAGTAGCAAGGGGTATTGTGATAATTGATCAAGGGTACTGTGATGTGTAAACAGGGGGCATTCTGATAATAAGCAGGGGCATTGTGATCAGGAAGAAAGCGGCATTGTGATCAGTAAGCACGGAATATTGTAATCACTATACAGGAGGTATTGTGATCAGAAACAGGGGTCATTATGATCAAGAACAAGCGGCAATGTGATCAGTAAAGAAGGGGTATTGTGATCACAAAGCAGGGGGCATTGTGATCAGGAAAAAAGGGGCATTTTGAGCAGAAAGCAGGGAGCATTGTAATCACTAATGAAGGGGTTTGTGATCACAACAAGTGTCATTATGATCAAGAGCAAGTGGCATTGTGATCACAAAGCAGGGGGCATTGTGATCAGTAAGGATGGGGAATTGTGAACAGGAAATAGCGGAATTGTGATCACAAAGCAAGAGGTATTGTGATCAGGAAGTAAAGGGCATTGTGATCAATACGCAAGGGTATTGTGATCAACGAAGAACGCGTACTGCATGTGTAAACAGGGGGCAATGTGATCAGGAAGAAAGGGACATTGTGAGTAGTAAGCAGGGAGCATTGTAATCATTCATCAGGGGGTATTGTGATCAGAAACAAGGTTCATTATGATCAAGAACAAGCGGCATTGTGATCAGTAAAGAAGGGTCATTGTGATCACAAAGCAGGGGCATTGTGATCAGTAACAGGGGTATTGTGATCAGGAAGCAAGGGTAATTGTGATCAGGAAGCAATAGTTATTGTTTTCAGGAAGCAAAGGGTATTGTGATCAGTAGGCAAGGGGAATTTTGATCAGTAAGCTGAGGTAATGTGATCAGGAAGCTAAGGGCATTGTGATCACTTGGGAAGGGATATTGTGATCAGTCAACAAGGGGTACTGTGATGTGTAAACAGGGGGCATTCTGAAAAGTCACCAGGCGCATTGTGATCAGAAAGAAAGGGGCATTTTGACCAGTTACCAGGGAGCATTGTAATCACTAATTAGGTGGTATTTTGATCACAAACAGAGGTCATTATGATTAAGAACAAGGGGCATTGTAATCACAAAGCAAGGGGCATTGTGATCAGTAACAGTGGGTGTTGTGAACAGTAAGGATGGGGGATTGTGATCAGGAAGTAAGGGGAATTGAGATCAGGAAGCAAGAGGTATTGTGCTCAGGAGCAAAAGGCATTGTGTTCAGTAGGCAAGGGGTATTGTGATGTGTAAACGGGACATTCTGAAAAGTAAGCAGGTTTCATTGTGATTATTAAAAGGGGGAATTTTGATCAGGAATAAAGGGGCATTTTGACCAGTAAGCAGGGAGCATTGTAATCACTAATTGGGTGGTATTGTGATCACAAACATGGGCCATTATGATTCAGAACAAGGGGCATTGTGATCACAAAGCAGGGGGCATTGTCATCAGTAACAGGGGGCATTGTGATCACTAAGGATGGGTGATTGTGATCAGGAAGCAAGGGGAATTTTGATCAGGAAGCAAAGGGCATTGTGACCAGTAGGCAAGGCGTATTGCGATCAGGGAACACGGGGTAACGTGATGTGTAAAGATGGGGCATTCTGATAAGCATGCAGGGGGCAATGTGATCAGGAAGAAAGGTGAATTGTGATCAGGAAGCAAGGGGAATTTTGATCAGGAAGCAAGAGTTATCGTGATCAGGAAGCAAAGGGCATTGTGAGCAGTAGGCAAGGGGTATTGTGATCAGAGAACAAGGGGTACTGTGATGTGTAAACAGGGGGCATTCTGATAAGTAAGCAGGGGCATTGTGATCAGGAGAAAAGGGGAATTTTGACATTAAGCAGGGAGCATTGTAATTACTATTCAGGGTGCATTGTGACTACAAACAAGGGTCCTTATGATCAAGAGCAAGGGGCATTGTGATCACAAAGCAGGGGGCATTGTGATCAGTAATGATGGGGAATTGTGATCAGGAAGTAAGGGGATTTGTGATCAGGAAGCAAGAGGGATTGTGATCAGGAAGCAAGGGGCATTGTGATCAGTAGGCAAGGGGTATTGTGATCAGTGAACAACGGGTACTGTGATGTGTAAATAGGGTGCATTCTGAAAAGTAAGCAGGGGGTGTTGTGATCAGGAAGATAGGGTCATTGTGATCAGTAAGCAGGGAGCATTGTAATCACCAATCAGGGGTATTGTGATCAGAAACAGGGGTCTTCATGATCAAGAGCAAGGGGCACTGTGATCACAATGCAGAGGGAATTGTGATCAGTAAAGATGGGAGATTGTGATCAGGAAGCAAGGGGAATTGTGATCAGGAAGCAAGAGGGATTGTGATCAGGAAGAAAAGGCATTGTGACCAGTAGGCAAGGGGTATTGTGATCAGTGAACAAGGGGTAATGTGATGTGTAAACAGGGGGCATTCTGAAAAGTAAGCAGTGGGCATTGTGATCAGGAAAAAAGGGGCATTGTGATCAGTAACTGGGTTATTGTGATCAATAAGAATGTGGAGTTGTGATCAGGAAACAAAGGACATTGTGATCAGTAGGCAAGGGGTATAGTGATAGGTGAACAAGGGGTACTGTGATGTGTAAACTGGGGGCATTCTGATAAGTAAGCAGGGGTCATTGTGATCAGGAACAAAGGGGCATTTTGACCAGTAAGCAGGGAGCATTATAATCACTAATTTGGGGGGATTGTAATAAAAAACAGGGGTCATTATGATTAAGAACAAGGGGCATTGTGATGACAAAGCAGGGGCATTGTGATCAGTAACAGGGGGCATAGTGATCCTTAAGGATGGGGGATTGTGATGAGGAAGCAAAGGGCATTGGCATCAGTAGGCAAGGGGTATTGTGATCGGTGAATAAGGGGTACTGTGGTCTGTAAACAGGGGATATTCTATAAAGTATGCAGGATGCATAGTGATCAGAAAAGGGGGCAATGTGATCAGGAACAAATGGGCATTTTGACCAGTAAGCAGGGAGCATTGTAATCACTAATCAGGGGGAATTGTGATCAGAAACAGGGGTCATTATGATCAAGTACAAGCGACATTGTGATCAGTAAAGACGGGGCATTGTGATCACAATGCAGGGGCATTGTTATCATTAACGGGGGTATTGTGATCAGTAAGGATGGGGGATTGTGATCAGGAAATAAGGGGAATTGTGATCAGGAAGCAAGAGGCATTGTGATCAGGAACCAAAGGGCATTGTGAGCAGTAAGGACGGAATATTGTAATCACTAAACATGAGGTATTGTGATCAGAAACAGGGGTCATTATGATCAAGAACAAGCGGCATTGTGATCAGTAAAGAAGGGGCATTGTGATCACAAAGCAGGGGGCATTGTGATCAGTAAAAGGGGCATTGTGATCAGGAACAAAGGGGCATTTTGACCAGTAAGCAGGGAGCATTATAATCACTAATTTGGGGGGATTGTGATCAAAAACAGGGGTCATTATGATTAAGAACAAGGGGCATTGTGATCACAAAGCAGGGGCATTATGATCAGTAATAGGGGGCATAGTGATCCTTAATGATGGGGGATTGTGATGAGCAAGCAAAGGGCATTGGCATCAGTAGGCAAGGGGTATTGTGATCGGTGAATAAGTGGTACTGTTTTCTGTAAACTGGGGATATTCTGAAAAGTATGCAGGATGCATTGTGATCAGAAAAGGGGGCATTGTGATCAGGAACAAATGGGCATTTTGACCAGTAAGCAGGGAGCATTGTAATCACTAATCAGGGGGAATTGTGATCAGAAACAGGGGTCATTATGATCAAGAACAAGCGGCATTTTAATCAGTAAACAATGGGCATTTTGATCACAAAGAAGGGGGCATTGTGACCAGTAACTGGGGTATTGTGATACGTAAGGATGGGGGATTGTGATCAGGAACCCAGGGGAATTGTGATCAGGAAGCAAGTGATATTGTTATCAGGAAGCAAAGGGCATTGTGACCAGTAGTCAAGGGGTATTGTGATCAGTGACCAAGGGGTACTGTCATGTGTAAACAGGGGGCATTCTGAAAAGTAAGCAGGGGGCATTATGATCAGTAAAAGGGGCATTGTGATTAGGAACAAAGGGGCATTATTACCAGTAAGCAACCAGCATTGTAATCACTACTCAGGGGTATTCTGATTAAAAACAGGGGTCATTATCATCAACAGAAAGGGGCACTGTGATCACAAAGGAGGGGGCATTGTGATCAGTAAGGATGGGGGATTGTGATCACTGAACAACGGGTACTGTGATATGTAAACAGGGGGCATTTTGATCAGGAAGAAAGGGCCATTCTGATCAATAAGCAGGGAGCATGTTAATCACTCATCAGGGGGTATTGTGATCAGAAACAGTGGTCATTATGATTAACAACAAGGGGAAGTGTGATCACAAAGCCCGGGTCATTGTCATCAGTAACAGGGGGCATTGTGATCACTAAGTATGGGGGGTTGTGATCAGGAAGCAAGGAGAATTGTGATCCGGAAGCAAAGGGCATTGTGATTAATAGGCAAGGGGTATAGCGATCAGTGACCAAGGGGTACTGTGATGTGAAAACAGGGGGCATTGTAATTACAAATCAGGGGGTATTGTGATCAGAAACAGGGGTCATTATGATCAAGAACAAGCGGCATTGGGCCGGCCGAGTGGCGCGATGGTTAAGAACTCGCTTGGGATGCCAGAGGGCCCCGGTTCGGATCCCACATATGAGGGCCAGTGACACTGCCCTCCACAGCTAAGATGCTGAACAACAGCTCAACCTGGAGCTGGGCTGCCATGAGTCGCCGGCGACGGCGTGGGCTGCAGTCCCTGTGGCAGTGGATTGCCATGGGCTACCGTGTGTGGCCAGCGGCCAGCGTGAGCGGCCAGCAGCCAGCGTGAGCGGCCAGCAGCCGCAGTGAGCGGCCGTCCAGAAGCCGGCGACTGATCTGCCTCGCCCAGGAAGAGCGCAATGATGGTGCCAACTTGGGCCAGTGAAGCAACGTCCTCCACAACTAGACTGAAGAACAAAAGGATAGCAACTTGTCTGTTCCCCTTTCCCCAATTCCCCAGCACTGTTCCCATCCCCCCAATTTCCCAATAAAAATCTTTAAAAAAAAAAAAAAAAAAAAAAAGAACAAGCGGCATTGTGATCCGTAAACAAGGGGCATTGTGATCACAAAGAAGGGGGCGTTGTGATGAGTAACTGCGGTATTGTGATAAGTAAGGATGGGGAATTGTGATCAGAAAGCAAGGGGAATTGTGATCATGAAGCAAAGGGCATTGTGATCAGTAGGCAAGGGGTATTGTGTTCAGTGAAATAGGGGTACTGTGATGTGTATATACGGGCAATCTGATAAGTAAGCAGGGGGCATTGTGATCAGGAAGAAATGGGAATTGTGATCAGCAGCAGAGAGCATTGTAATCCCTAATCTGGGGGTATTGTGATCAGAAACATGGGTCAGTATTTTCGAGAACAAGCGGCATTGTGATCAGTAAACAAGGGGCAGTGTGATCACAATGCAGGTGGCTTGGTGATCACTAACTGGGGTATTGTGATCAGAAATGATGGGGGATTGTGATCAGGAAGCAAGGGGAATTGTGATCAGGAAGGAAGAGTTATTGTGATCAAGGAAAAGGCATTGTGATCAGTAGGCAAGGGCTATTGTGATCGGTGAACAAGGGGTACTGTGATGTGTAACAGGGGACATTCTGAAAAGTAAGGAGGAAGCATTGTGATCAGTAAAAGGGGGCATTGTGATCAAGAACAAAGGGACATTTCTCCAGTAAGCAGGGAGCATTGTAATCACTCATCAGGGGTATTGTGACCACAAACAAATGTCATTATGATCAAGAGCAAGGAGCATTGTCATCACAAAGCAGGGGGCATTGTGATCAGTAAGCAGGGACATTGTGATCAGGAAGAAAGGGGCATTGTGATCAGTAAGCAGGGAATATTGTAGTCACTAATCAGGGGTACTGTGATCAGAACCAGGGGTCCTTATGATCAAGAACAAGCGGCATTGTGATCAGTAAAGAAGGGGCATTGTGATAAAAAATCAGGGGGCATTGTGATCAGTAAAAGGGGGCATTGTGATCAGGAACAAAGGAGCATTTTGACCAGTAAGCAGGGAGCATTGTAATCACTAATCAGGGGGTATTGTGACCACAAATAGGTGTCATAATGATCAACAGCAGGGGGCATTGTGATCAGAAAGCAGGGCGCACTGTGATCCGTAAGGATGGGGAATTGTGATCAGGAAGCAAGGGGAATTGTGATCAGGAAGCAATAGTTCGTGTTTTCAGGAAGCAAATGGCGTTGAAATCAGTAGGCAAGGGGAATTTTGATCAGGAATCTGAGGTATTATGATCAGGATGCAAAGGGCATTGTGATCACTAGGGAAGGGGTATTGTGATCACTAGGGAAGGGGTATTGTGATCTGAGAACAACGGGTACTGTGATGTGTAAACTGGGGGCATTCTGAAAAGTAAGCAGCGGGCATTGTGATCAGGAAGAAAGGGGCATTGTGATCAGTAAGCAGGGTGCATTTTAATCACTAATCAGGGGGTATTGTGATAAGAAACAGGGGGCATTATGATCAAGAAAAAGGGGCATTGTAATCAATAAACAAGGGGCATTGTGATCATAAAGCAGGGGGCATTGTGACCACTAACTAGGATATTGTGATGAGTAATGATGGGGGATTGTGATCAGGAAGAAAGTGAATTGTGATCAGGCAGCAAGAGGTATTGTGATCAGGAAGCAAAGGGCATTGTGATCAGTAAAAGGGGGCATTGTGATCTGGAACAAAGTGCCAATTTGACCAGTTACCAGGGAGTGTTGTAATCACTAATTACATGGTATTGTGATGAAAAACAGGGGTCATTATGATTAAGGACAAGGGGCATTGTAATCACAAAGCAGGGCGCTTTGTGATCAGTAACAGGGGGATTGTGATCACAAAGGATGGAGGATAGTGTTTAGGAAGCAAGGGGAATTTTGATCAGGAAGCAAAGGGCACTGTGGTCACTAGGGAAGGGGTATTGTGATCATGGAGCAAGGGGTACTGTGATGTGTAAACAGGGGGCATGTGATCAGGAATCAAAGGGCATTGTGATCAGTAAGCAAGGGTTATTGTGATCCGTGACCAAGGGGTACTGTGATGTCTAAACAGGGGGCATTGTAGTCACTAATCAGGGGATATTGTGATCAGAAACAGGGGTCATTATGATCAAGAACAAGCGGCATTGTGATCAGTAAACAATGAGCATTGTGATCACAAAGAAGGGGGCATTGTGATGAGTAACTGGGGTATTGTGATAAATAAGGATGGGGGATTGTGATCAGGAAGTAGGGGAATTGTGATCAGGAAGCAAGAGGTGTTGTGATCAGGAAGCAAAAGGCATTGTAATCTGTAGGCAAGGGTTATAGATATCAGTGAACAAAGGGTAATGCAATGTGTAAACAGAAGGCATTCTGAAAAGTAAGCAGGGGGCACTCTAGTCAGTAAGCAGGGTGCATTGTAATCACTACTCATGGGGTATTGTGATCACAAACATGGGTCATTATGATCAAGAGCAAGGGGCATTGTGATCACAAAGCAGGGGCATTGTGATCAGTACCGATGTGGGATTGTGATCAGGAAGAAGAGGTATTGTGATCAGTAAGCAAAGGGTATTGTGATCAGTACGCAAGGGGTATTGTTATCAGTAAACAACGGGTACTCTCATGTGTAAACTGGGGGCATTCTTAAAAGTAAGCAGGGATCATTTTGATCAGGGAAAAACGGCCATTGTGATCAGTAAGCAGGGAGCATTTTAATCACTTATCAGGGGTATTGTTATCTGAAACAGTTGTCATTATGATTAAGAACAAGGGGCATTGCGATCACAAAGCAGAAGGCATTTTGAGCAGTAACAGGGGGCGTTGTGATCACTATGGATGGGGGACCAGGATCCCGAAGCAAGGGGAATTGTGATCAGGAAGCAAGATGTATTGTGCTCAGGAAGCAAAGGGCATTGTGATCAGTAGGCAACGGGTATTGTGATCGGTGAACAAGTGGTACTGTGATGTGTAAACAGGGGACATTCTGAAAAGTAAGCAGGAGGCATTGTGATCAGTAAATGGGACATTGTCATCAGGAACAAAGGGGCATTTTGACCAGTAAGCAGGGAGCATTGTAATCACTAATCAGGAGGTATTGTGATCACAAACAAGGGTCATTAAGATCAAGAGCAAGGGACATTGTGATCACAAAGCAGGGGGCATTGTGATCAGTAACGATGGGGAATTGTGATCAGGAAGTAGGGGAATTATGATCAGGAAGCAAGAGTTGTTGTGATCAGGGAGCATAGGGCATTGTGATCAGTAGGCAATGGGTATTGTGATCAGTGAACAACGGGTACTGTGATGTGAAAATAGGGGGCAAAGTGATCAGGAAGATACGGCCATTGTGATCAGTAAGCAGGGAGCATTTTTATCACTCATCAGGGGTTATTGTTATCAGAAACAAAGGTCATTATGATTAATAACAAGGGGCATTGTGATCACAAAGCACGGGGCATTGTGATCAGTAACACGGGGCATTGTGATCACTATGGATGGGAAATGTGATCAGGAGGCAACGGCAATTGTGATCAGGAAGCAAAGGGCATTGTGACCAGTAGGCAAGGGGTATTGTGATCAGTGAAGAAGGGGTATTGTGATGTGTAAATATGGGTCATTCTGATAAGAAAGCAGGGGGCATTGTGATCAGGAAGAAAGTGGCATTGTGATCAGTAACGGGGGTATTGTGATCAGGAAGCAAGCGGAATTGTGATCAGGAAGCAAAGGGCACTGTGGTCACCAGAGAAGGGGTATTGTGATCATGGAGCAAGGGGTACTGTGATGTGTAAACAGGGGGCATTGTGATCAGGAGGCAAAGGGCATTGTGATCAGTAGGCAAGGGGTATTGTGATCCGTGACCAAGGGGTACTGTGATGTCTAAACAGGGGGCATTGTAATCACGAATCAGGGGGTATTGTGATCAGAAACAGGGGTCATTATGATCAAGAACAAGCGGCATTGTGATCAGTCAACAATGGGCATTGTGATCACAAGGAAGGGGGCATTGTGATGAGTAACTGGGGTATTGGGATAAGTAAGGATGGGGGATTGTGATCAGGAAGTAGGGTAATTGTGATCAGGAAGCAAGAGGTGTTGTGATCAGGACGCAAAAGGCAATGCAATCAGTAGGCAAGGGTTATAGATATCAGTGAACAAAAGGTACTGCAATGTGTAAACAGCAGGCATTCTGTAAAGTAAGCACGGGGCACTGTAGTCAGTAAACAGGGTGCATTGTAATCACTACTCAGGGGGTATTGTGATCACAAACATGGGTCATTTTGATCAAGAGCAAGGGGCATTGTGATCACAAAGCAGGGGGCATTTTGGTCAGTATAGACGGGGGATTGTGATCCGGAAGTAAGAGGTATTGTGATCAGTAAGCAAAGGGTATTGTGATCAGTAGAAAGGCGTATTGTTATCAGTGAACAACGGGTACTGCGATGTGTAAACAGGGGGCATTCTGAAAAGTTAGCAGGGGTCATTGTGATGAGGAACAAAGGGCCATTGTGATCAGTAAGCAGGGAGCATTTTAATCACAGATCAGGGGTATTGTTATCAGAAACAGTGGTCATTATGATTAAGAACAAGGGGCATTGTGATCACAAAGCAGGGGGAATTGTGATCAGTTAGAATGGGGGATTGTGATCAGGAACCCAGGGGAATTGTGATCATGAAGCAAGAGATATTGTGATCAGGAAGCAAAGGGCATTGTGATCAGTAGGCAAGGAGTATCGTGATCAGTGAACAAGGGGTACTGTGATGTGTAAACAGGGGGCAAAGTGATCAGGAAGAAACGGCCATTGTGATCAGTAAGCAGGGAGCATTTTTATCACTCATCAGGGGGTATTGTTATCAGAAACAAAGGTCATTATGATTAATAACAAGGGGCATTGCGATCACAAAGCAGGGGACATTTTGAGTTAGGTTTAGCGACAGTGTTAGTGTTAGGGTTAGGGTTAGGTTAGGGTTAGAGAGACAGTAAGGGTCAGAGTTAGGTTTAGCGACAGTGTTAGGGGTAGGGTTAGTATTAGTGGCAGAGTTAGGGTTAAGGTTAGCGTTATGGTTAGAAACAGATTAGGTTGTGTGATAGTGTTAGTATTAGTGACAGGCTTAATGTTAGGGTTAGGGTTAGGGTTAGGGTTTCGGGTTTCGGGTTTCGGGTTAGCGTTAGGGTTAGGGTTAGGGACACGATTCGGGTTTGGGACATGGTTAGGTTTAGTGTTAGGGTCATAGTGAAGTTTAGGTTTTGGCTGATGGTTAAGGTTAGGTTCTGGAACAGGGTTAATGACAGGGTGAGGGTTAGAATTAAGGTTAGAGAGATGGTAAGTGTCAGAGTTAGGTTTAGTGACAGTGTTAGGGTTAGGGTTAGGGTTAGGTTAGGGTTAGGGTTTAGGGATAGGTTTAGGGTTAGGGTTAGGGTTTAAGGTAAGGTTAGGGTTAGGGTTAGGGTTTAGGATTTAGGATTAGGGTTATGGTTAGGGTTAGGTTTAGGGTTAGGGACACGATTCGGGTTTGGGACATGCTTAAGATCAGTGTTAGCGTTATAGTTAAGTTTAGGTTTTGGCTGATGGTTAAGGTTAGGGTTAGGGACAGGATTAGTGACATGGTGAGGGTTAGAGTTAAGTTTAGAGAGACAGTAAGAATCAGAGTTAGGTTTAGCGACAGTGTTAGGGTTAGGGTTAGGGTTATGTTAGGGTTAGGGTTAGGGTTAGAGTTAGGGTTTAGGGTTAGGGTTAGGGTTTAGGATTAGGGTTAGGGTTAGCGTTAGCGTTAGGGTTAAGGTTAGGGTTAGTGTTTAGGGTTTAGGGTTAGGGTTAGGTACAGGATTAGGGTTTGAGACATGGTTAGGTTTTGTGTTAGGGTTAGTTTTAGGGTTAGGGTTAGGGTTTAGGGTTAGGTTTAGGGTTAAGGTTAGGGACTGGATTAGGTTTTGGGACATGATTAGGTTTAGTGTTAGGGTTATAGTTAAGTTTTGGTTCTGGCTGATGGTTAAGGTTAGGTTAGGGTTAGGGTTAGGGTTAGGTTTAGGGTTAGGTTTTAGGGTTAGGGTTATGGTTAGGGTTAGGGTTTAGGTTTAGGGTTAGGGTTAAGGTTAGGGTTTAGGGTTTAGGATTATGGTTAGGGTTAGGGTTAGCGTTAGGTTTAGGGTTAGGGACAGGATTAAGGTTTGGGACATGGTTAGGTTTAGTGTTAGGGTTATAGTTAAGTTTAGGTTTTGTCTGATGCTTAAGTTTAGGTTTAGGGACAGGGTTACTGACAGGGTGAGGGTTAGAGTTAAGGGTGGAGAGACGAAAAGGGTCAGAGTTAGGTTTAGCGACAGTGTTAGGGTTAGGGTTAATATTAGAGTCAGAGTTAAGGTTAAGGTTAGCGTTATGGTTAGAAGCAGAGTAGGTTAAGTGATAGTGTTAGTATTATAGACAGCC
Organism: Hipposideros larvatus; assembly: GCA_031876335.1. NCBI lineage: Eukaryota > Metazoa > Chordata > Mammalia > Chiroptera > Hipposideridae > Hipposideros > Hipposideros larvatus. The sequence goes on along the minus strand of CM063090.1, from coordinate 110,675,443 downwards.
TTAGTGTTAGTATTAGCGTTAGGGTTTGGGACAGTGTTAGGGTTAGGTTTGGAGTTGAGTTTAGTGTTAGGTTTCAGTTTAGGGCTAGGGTTAGTGTTAGAGGCAGGGTGGCCTTCGGATTAGGGTAGGGATAGTGTCAGGCACAGGGATAGGGATATGGTTATGGTTAGGGTTGGGATTAGAAACAGGCTTAAAGTTAGGGTCAGGGTTAGAGACAGGTATGGTTAGGGTTAGGGTCAAGGTATAGGTAAGATTTAGGTTAAGATTAGGGACAGTTTACAGTTAGGTTTAGGGTTAGGAACTAGATTAGGGCTAGGGTTGAGGTGTATGTTAGTGTCAGGGTTAGGTCTGAAGTAGGATTAGAGTTAGGGTTAGAATTAGAATTAGGGGAACGGTTAGGATTAAGGATAGGTTTAGGGTTAACGTTACGGACAGGAATAGGGTTAGTGTTAGGGTTATGATTAGGGATAGGTACAGAGTTAGGTTGAAGAGTACGAACAGGCTTATGGATTATTAGGGTTAGGGTTTATGACACAATTAGGGTCACGGTTAGAGTTACACTTAGCTTTACCGACATGGTTAGCTTTAGGGTTACTGTGAGCGTTAAGTTTAGGGACAGGTTAAGGGTTAGTGTTAGAGTTAGGGTCAGGGCTAGGGTTAGGTTTCTGGTTCGATTTACATTTAGGGTTATGGTTAAGGACAAGCTAGTGCTCAGGTTAGGATTAGGGTTTCCGTTAAAATTAGGGACACAGTTAAGGTTAGTGTAAGGTTTAGGGTTAGTGATAAAGACACGGTTTGGTTTAGGGTATGGGTTTGGTGGAGATTCAGTGTTAGGGACAGGTTAGGGTAGGATTAGTGTTAGGGGTACAGGCAGTTTTCGGGTTACAGTTACAAAATTGGTTATGAGTAAGTGTAAAAACAGGGTTAGGGTTAGTGAAGTTGTTAGGGTTAGGGTTAGGGTTAGCTACAGGGTTAGGTTTAGGGAGATGGTTAGGTTTGGGGTTTGTGTGAAGTTTAGAAAAATGGTTATTTTCAGAGTTTGGTTTAGGAAAAGGCTTACAATAACAGGGTTTGGATTAAGAAGAGTATGCATGGTAGGCACACGGATGGCTTAGGGTTTGCATGAGGGTGAGGAATACAATTGGGGTTTTCATTTGACATAGGGGAGGTCTTAGGGTTAGAGACAAGATATAGTTTAGGGACACTGTCAGGGTTAGTGTTAAGTTTAAGTTTAGGGTTACACTTAGGGTTAGGGACAAATTTAGGGTTACGGTTATGGACAGTGTTAGGTTTAGGGTTAAAGTTAGGGTCAGCGCTCAAGTTAAGGTTAACATTAAGGTTAGGGATAGGTTTAGGGGTAGGGTTAGAAACAAGGTTAGACTTACGGTTAGGATTAGAGGCACGGTTATTTTTAAATTAGGGTTCAAAACAGAGTTAAGGGTAGTGTTAGGGGTAGGAATACTTTTTAGGGTTAGGGTTTGGTTTAGGGTTTGTTTTAGGGTTCGGGGCAGAGTTAGGGTTAGGAACATAGTTAGTGTTCGGTTTAGGGTTAAGCTTAGGGACAGAGTTAGGGTTACAGTTAGGATTAAGGACAGGGTTATGATTAGGGTCAGGGTTAGTGTTCAGGACAGTGTCAGGGCAGGCCGTAGGATCAGGGTAGGGTTTGGGTTCAGGTTAGGATATGCTAGGGTTAGGGTTAGGGGCATAGCTAGGGTTGAGGGCAGAGTTAGTGTTACGGATAGGAACATGGCTAAGGTTAGGGTTCATGTTAGGGACCGTTTCAGGGTTACGTTTAGTGTTAAGGGTTGGGTTAGAATGGAGGACACGGTTAGGGTTAGTGTTAGGGTATCACGTCTCACGTGACATCGGCTGGGGAACTACAGTTAGATGGCGAAGAGTTAAGAAACTCCAGAGCCAAAAATAGAGTTTGTGTGGGCCAGTGTTCTCATCTCTGAGGCCCAAGCCTTAATACTGTGGGCGCATAGCTTTTCTTTACAACTGCCACCAAGAAGTCAATTTGAATATCTAAACACAGGGAGTTGATTCTATTTGTCTGGCAGCTGCTTCACCAAAACTCATTGTGATCAAACACAGGTTTTGCTTTCACATGTACGTATGATCCCCTGGATGGACTCAGCATTCCGAGACCACCGGATAAGGAAGTTGTACTGAGATCGTTCCCTCGGGTCTTAGCATTCGGAGACACTTCCTTATGACGTCAAAGGCTCAGTGCACAGGAGCATTAGAATCGGCAGTTCCACGGTGACATTAGGGTTAGGTTTATAAACAGGATGAAGTTAGGTTTAGGGTTAGGGTTACCGACAGAGTTTGCTTTAGGGTAAGGGACAGGATTAGAACTAGGATTAGGTTTAGAGACACGGTTAGAATTAGGGTTAGTTTTAGGTTTAGTGTTGAAGGACAGAGTTAGGGTTTGGGTTAGCATTAGGGTTAGGGTTCGTGTTAGGATTAGGGTTAGGGACAGAGTTGGGAAGAGTGTTAGGGCTCCATTTAGAGTTAGGGCTAGGGATACGTTTAGGTTTAGGTTTTGTGTTAGGAAAAGGTTTAGCTACAGGGGCAGGGATAGTTTAGGGACACAGTGAGTGTTAGAGTTAGGATTAGGGTTAGGGTTAAGTTTAGGGTTTGGGTTAGGGTTAGGGTTATGGTTAGGTTTATGGTTTAGGGTTAGGGTTAGGGTTAGGGTTTAGGGTTTAGGGTTTAGGGTTTACGGTTTGGGTTAGGGTTAGGGTTAGGTTTAGGGTTTAGGCTTAGTGTTAGGGTTAGGGTTAGGGTTAGGGTTTCGGGGTTAGGGTTAGGGTTAGGGTTAGGGACATGATTCGGGTTTGGGATATGGTTAGGTATAGTGTTAGGGTTATAGTGAAGTTTAGGTTTTGGGTGATGGTTAAGATTAGGTTTAGTGACAGGGTTAATGACAGGGTGAGGGTTAGAATTAAGGTGAGAGAGATGGTAAGGGTCAGAGTTAGGTTTAGTGACAGTGTTAGGGTTAGGGTTAGGGTTAGGTTAGGGTTTGGCTTTAGGGATAGGTTTAGGGTTAGGTTTAGGGTTTAAGGTAAGGTTAGGGTTAGGGTTAGGGTTTAGGATTTAGGGTTAGGGTTATGGTTATGGTTAGGTTTAGGGTTAGGGACATGATTCGGGTCGGACATGGTTAGGTTCAGTGTTAGGGTTGTAGTTAAGTTTAGGTTTTCGCTGATGGTTAAGGTTAGGGTTAGGGACAGGATTAGTGACAGGGTGAGGGTTAGAGTTAAGGTTAGAGAGACTGTAAGGGTCAGAGTTAGGTTTAGCGACAGTGTTAGGGTTAGGGTTAATATTAGAGGCAGAGTTAGGGTTAAGGTTAGCGTTATGGTTAGAAACAGATTAGGTTGTGTGGTAGTGTTAGTATTAGTGACAGGCTTACTGTTAGGGTTAAGGTTAGGTTTAGAGACAGTGTTAGGGTTAGGTTTGGAGTTGAGTTTAGTGTTAGGTTTCAGTTTAAAGCTAGGGTTAGTGTTAGAGGCAGGGTGGCCTTCGGATTAGGGTAGGGATAGGGTCAGGCACAGGGATAGCGATATGGTTATGGTTAGTGTTGGGATTAGAAACAGGTTTAAAGTTAGGGTCAGGGTTAGAGACAGTTATGGTTAGGGTTAGGGTCAAGGTATAGGTAAGATTTAGGTTAAGATTAGGGACAGGTTACAGTTAGGTTTAGGGTTAGGAACAAGATTAGGGCTAGGTTTGAGGTGTATGTTAGTGTCAGGGTTAGGTCTGAAGTAGGATTAGAGTTAGGGTTAGAATTAGAGTTAGGGGAACGGTTAGGATTAAGAATAGGTTTAGGGTTAACGTTACGGAAAGGAATAGGGTTAGTGTTAGGGTTATGATTAGGGATAGGTCCAGAGTTAGATTGAAGAGTACGAACAGACTTATGGATTATTAGGGTTAGGGTTTATGACACAATTAGGGTCATGGTTAGAGTTACACTTAGCTTTACCGACATGGTTAGCTTTAGGGTTACTGTGAGCATTAAGTTTAGGGACAGGTTAAGGGTTAGTGTTAGAGTTAGGGTCAGGGCTAGGGTTAGGTTTCTGGTTCGATTTACATTTAGGGTTATGGTTAAAGACAAGTTAGTGTTCTGGTTAGGATTAGGGTTTCCGTTAAAATTAGGGACACAGTTAAGGTTAGTGTAAGGTTTAGGGTTAGTGATAAAGACACGGTTTGGTTCAGGGTATGGGTTTGGTGGAGATTCAGTGTTAGGGACAGGTTAGGGTAGGATTAGTGTTAGGGGTACAGGCAGTTTTCGGGTTACAGTTACAAAATTGGTTATGAGTAAGTGTAAAAACAGGGTTAGGGTTAGTGAAGTTGTTAGGGTTAGGGTTAGGGTTAGCTACAGGGTTAGGTTTAGGGAGATGGTTAGGTTTGGGGTTTGTGTGAAGTTTAGAAAAATGGTTATTTTCAGAGTTCGGTTTAGGAAAAGGCTTACAATAACAGGGCTTGGATTAAGAAGACTATGCATGGTAGGCACACGGATGGCTTAGGGTTTGCATGAGGGTGAGGAATACAATTGGGGTTTTCATTTGACATAGGGGAGGTCTTAGGGTTAGAGACAAGGTTAAGGTTAGGGACAGCATTAGGGTTAGAGACAAGATGAAGGTTAGGGACACTGTCAGGGTTAGTGTTAAGTTTAAGTTTAGGGTTACAGTTATGGTTAGGGACAAAATTAGGGTTAGGTTTATGGACAGTGTTAGGTTTAGGGTTAAAGTTAGGGTCAGCGCTCAAGTTAAGGTTAACATTAAGGTTAGGGATAGGTTTAGGGGTAGGGTTAGAAACAAGGTTAGAGTTACGGTTAGGATGAGAGGCACGGTTATATTTAAATTAGATTTCAAAACAGAGTTAAGGGTAGTGTTAGGGTTAGGAATACTTTTTAGGGTTAGGGTTTGGTTTAGGGTTTGTTTTAGGGATCGGGACAGAGTTAGGGTTACGAACATAGTTAGTGTTAGGTTTAGGGTTAAGCTTATGGACAGAGTTAGGGTTACATTTAGGGTTAAGGACAGGGTTATGATTAGGGTCAGGGTTAGTGTTCAGGACAGTGTCAGGGCAGGCAAAGGTTTTCTATAGGATTAGGGTAGGGTTTCGGTTCAGGTTAGGATATGTTAGGGTTAGGGTTAGGGGCATAGCTAGGGATGAGGGCAGAGTTAGTGTTACGGATAGGAACATGGCTAAGGTTAGGGTTCATGTAAGGGACAGTTTCAGGGTTACGTTTAGTGTTTAGGGTTGGGTTAGAATGGAGGACACGTTTAATGTTAGTGTTAGGGTATCATGCCTCATGTGACATCGGCTGGGGAACTTCAGTTACATGGCGAAGAGTTAAGAAACACCAGAGCTAAAAATAGAGTTTCTGTGGGCCAGTGTTCTCATCTCTGAGGCCCAAGCCTTAATACTGTGGGTGCATAGCTTTTCTTTACAACTGCCACAAAGAAGTCAATTTGAATATCTATAACCAGGCAGTTGATTCTATTTGTCTGGCAGCTGCTTCGCTAAAACTCATTGTGATCAAACACAAGTTTTGCTTTCACATGTATGTATGATCCCCCGGATGGACTCAGCATTCCGAGACCACTGTATAAGGAAGTTTTACTGCGATCATTCCCTCGGGTCTTAGCATTCCGAGACACTTCCTTATGACGTCAAAGGCTCAGTGCACAGCAGCATTCGAATCGGTAGCTCCAAGGTGACATTAGGGTTAGGTTTATAAACAGGATGAAGTTAGGGGTAGGGTTAGTGTTACCGACAGAGTTTGCTTTAAGGTAAGGGACACGATTAGAACTAGGATTAGGTTTAGAGACAGGGTTAGAATTAGGGTTAGTTTTAGGTTTAGTGTTGAAGGACAGAGTTATGGTTTGGGTTAGCGTTAGGGTTAGGGTTCGTGTTAGGATTAGGGTAAGGGACAGAGTTGGGAAGAGTGTCAGGGCTCCATTTAGAGTTAGGGCTAGGGATACGTTTAGATTTAGGTTTTGGGGTAGGAAAAGTGTTAGCTACAGGGCAGGGTTTGCGTATGGACACAGTGAGTGTTAGAGTTAGGATTAGGGTTAGGGTTAGGGTTAGGGTTTGGGTTAGGGTTAGGGTTTAGGGATAGGGTTAGGGTTAGGGTTAGGGTTAGAGTTTACGGTTTAGGGTTAGGGGTAGCGTTAGGGTTAGGGTTAGGGTTAGGGTTAGGGGCACGATTAGGGTTTGGGACATGGTTAGGTTTAGTGTTAGGGTTATAGTTAAGTTTTGGTTTTGGCTGATGGTTAAGTTTAGTTTTAGGGACAGGTTTAGTGACAGGGTGAGGGTTAGAGTTAAGATTAGGGAGATGGTAAGGGTCAGAGTTTGGATTAGCGACAGTGTTAGGGTTAGGAATCGGGTTAGGTTAGGGTTTATTGTTAGGGTTAGGGTTAGTGTTAAGTATAGGTGAGGTTTAGTGTTTAGATTTTAGGGTTAGGGTTTAGGCATAGGGTTAGGGTTAGGGTTAGGGTTTAGGGATAGTGTTAGGGTTAGGGTTAGGGTTAGGTTTAGGCTTTAGGGTTAGGGTTAGGGTTAGGGTTAGGGTTAGGGTTAGGGTTAGGGTTTAGGGTTACAGTTAGGGTTAGGATTAGGGTTTAGGGTTTAGGGTTTAGGGTTTAGGGTTAGGGTTAGCCTTAGGTTAGGTTTGGGTTAAGGGTTAGGGTTTAGGGTTAGGGTTATGGTTAGGGTTAGGGACAGGATTAGCGTTTGGGACATGGTTAGGTTTAGTGTTAGGGTTATAGTTAAGTTTAGGTTTTGTCTGATGCTTAAGTTTAGGTTTAGGGACAGGGTTACTGACAGGGTTTGGGTTAGAGTTAAGGGTGGAGAGATGGTAAGGGTCAGAATTAGGTTTAGCGACAGTGTTAGGGTTAGGGTTAACATTAGAGTCAGAGTTAAGGTTAAGGTTAGCGTTATGGTTAGAAGCAGATTAGGTTGAGTGATAGTGTTAATATTAGTGACAGGCTTAGTGTTAGTGTTAGCGTTAGGGTTTGGGTCAGTGTTAGGGTTAGGTTTGGAGTTGAGTTTAGTGTTAGGTTTCAGTTTAGGGCTAGGGTTAGTGTTAGAGGCAGGGTGGCCTTCGGATTAGGGTAGGGATAGGGTCAGGCACAGGGATAGGGATATGGTTATGGTTAGGGTTGGGATTAGAAACAGGTTTAAAGTTAGGGTCAGGGTTAGAGACAGGTATGATTAGGGTTAGGATCAAGGTATAGGTAAGATTTCGGTTAAGATTCGGGACAGGTTACAGTTAGGTTTAGGATTAGGAACAAGATAAGGGCTAGGGTTGAGGTGTATGTTAGTGTCAGGGTTAGGTCTGAAGTAGGATTAGAGTTAGGGTTAGAATTAGAGTTAGGGGAATGGTTAGGATTAAGGATAGGTTTAGGGTTAACATTACGGACAGGAATAGGGTTAGTGTTAGGGTTATGATTAGGGATAGGTACATAGTTAGGTTGAAGTGTACGAATAGGCTTATGGATTATTAGGGTTAGGGTTTATGACACAATTAGGGTCACGGTTAGAGTTACACTTAGCTTTACCGACATGGTTAGCTTTAGGGTTACTGTGAGCGTTAAGTTTAGGGACAGGTTAACGGTTAGTGTTAGAGTTAGGGTCAGGGCTATGGTTAGGTTTCTGGTTCGATTTACATTTAGGGTTATGGTTAAAGACAAGCTAGTGTTCTGGTTAGGATTAGGGTTTCCGTTAAAATTAGGGACACAGTTAAGGTTAGTGTAAGGTTTAGAGTTAGTGATAAAGACACGGTTTGTTTTAGGGTATGGGTTCGGGGGAGATTCAGTGTTAAGGACAGGTTAGGGTAGGATTAGTGTTAGGGGTACAGGCAGTTTTCAGGTTAGAGTTACAAAATTGGTTATGAGTAAGTGTAAAAACAGGGTTAGGGTTAGTGAAGTCGTTAGGGTTAGGGTTAGGGTTAGCTGCAGGGTTAGGTTTAGGGAGATGGTTAGGTTTGGGGTTTGTGTGAAGTTTAGAATAAGGGTTATTTTCGGAGTTCGGTTTAGGAAAAGGGTTACAATAACAGGGTTTGGATTAAGAAGAGTATGCATGGTAGGCACACGGATGGCTTAGGGTTCGCATGAGGGTGAGTAATACAACTGGGGTTTTCATTTGACATAGGGGAGGTCTTAGGGTTAGAGACAAGGTTAAGGTTAGGGACAGCATTAGTGTTGGAGACAAGATTAAGGTTAGGGACACTGTCAGGATTAGTGTTAAGTTTAAGTTTAGGGTTACAGTTAGGGTTAGGGACAAAATTAGGTTTAGGGTCATGGACAGTGTTAGGTTTAGTGTTAAAGTTAGGGTCAGCGCTCAAGTTAAGGTTAACATTAAGGTTAGGGATAGGTTTAGGGGTAGGGTTAGAAACAAGGTTAGACTTACGGTTAGTATTAGAGGCACGGTTATTTTTAAATTAGGGTTCAAAACAGTGTTAAGGGTAGTGTTAGGGGTAGGAATACTTTTTAGGGTTAGGGTTTGGTTTAGGGTTTGTTTTAGGGTCCGGGGCAGAGTTCGGGTTAGGAACATTGTTAGTGTTCGGTTTAGGGTTAAGCTTAGGGACAAAGTTAGGGTTACAGTTAGGGTTAAGGACAGGGTTATGATTAGGGTCAGGGTTAGTGTTCAGGACAGTGTCAGGGCAGGCCAAGGTTTGCTGTAGGATTAGGGTAGGGTTTGGGTTCAGGTTAGGATATGGTAGGGTTAGGGTTAGGTGCATAGCTAGGGATGAGGGCAGAGTTAGTGTTACTGATAGGAATATGGCTAAGGTTAGGGTTCATGTAAGGGACAGTTTCAGGGTTACGTTTAGTGTTAAGGGTTGGGTTAGAATGAAGGACACGGTTAGGGTTAGTGTTAGGGTATCTCTTCTCACGTGACATCGGCTGGGGAACTACAGTTAGATGGCCAAGAGTTAAGAAACTCCAGAGCCAAAAATAGAGTTTCTGTGGGCCAGTGTTCTCATCTCTGAGGCCCAAGCCTTAATACTGTGGGCGCATAGCTTTTCTTTACAACTGCCACCAAGAAGTCAATTTGAATATCTATACACAGGGAGTTGATTCTATTTGTCTGGCAGCTGCTTCGCCAAAACTCATTGTGATCAAACACAAGTTTTGCTTTCACATGTACGTATGATCCCCCGGATGGACTCAGCATTCCGAGACCACCGGATAAGGAAGTTGTACTGAGATCATTCCCTCGGGTCTTAGCATTGGGAGACACTTCCTTATGACGTGAAAGGCTCTGTGCACAGGAGCATTCGAATCGGCAGCTCCAAGGTGACATTAGGTTTAGGTTTATAAACAGGATGAAGTTAGGTTTAGGGTTAGGGTTACCGACAGAGTTTGCTTTAGGGTAAGGGACAGGATTAGAACTAGGATTAGGTTTAGAGACACGGTTAGAATTAGGGTTAGTTTTAGGTTTAGTGTTGAAGGACAGAGTTAGGGTTTGGGTTAGCGTTAGGGTTAGGGTTCGTGTTAGGATTAGGGTTAGGGACAGAGTTGGGAAGAGTGTTAGGGCTCCATTTAGAGTTAGGGGTAGGGATACGTTTAGATTTAGGTTTTGGGTTAGGAAAAGGTTTAGCTACAGGGGCAGGGATAGGGTAGGGACACAGTGAGTGTTAGAGTTAGGATTAGGGTTAGATTTAAGGTTAGGGTTTGGGTTAGGGTTAGGGTTTCGGGTTAGGGTTAGAGTTAGGGTTAGGGTTAGGGTTTAGGGTTTAGGGTTTAGGGTTAGGGTTAGCGTTAGGGTTAGGGTTTAGGGTTTAGGGTTAGGGACAGGGTTAGGGTTAGGGTTTAGGGTTAGGTTTAGGGTTAGGGGCACGATTAGGGTTTGGGACATGGTTAGGTTTAGTGTTAGGGTTATAGTTAAGTTTTGGTTTTGGCTGATGGTTAAGTTTAGTTTTAGGGACAGGTTTAGTGACAGGGTGAGGGTTACAGTTAAGGTTAGAGAGACGGTAAGGGTCAGAGTTAGGTTTAGCGACAGTGTTAGGGTTAGGGATCGGGTTAGGTTAGGGTTTAGGGTTAGGGTTAGGGTTAGGGTTAGGAATAGGTGATGGTTAGTGTTTAGATTTTAGGGTTAGGGTTTAGGGATAGGGTTAGGGATAGGGTTAGGGTCAGCGTTAGGTTGTAGGCTTTAGGGTTAGGGTTAGGGTTAGGTTTAGGGTTTAGTGTTAGGTTTAGGGTTGGGTTTGGGTTAGGGTTTAGTGTTTAGGGTTAGGGTTAGCGTTAGGTTTAGGGTTTTGATTTAGGGTTTAGGTTTAGTGTTAGGATTAGGGTTAGGGTTTCGGGTTTAGGGTTAGGGTCAAGGTTAGAGTTAGGGTCAAGGTTAGGTTTAGGGTTAGGTACACGATTCCCGTTTGAGACATGGTTATGTTTAGTGTTAGTGTTATAGTTAAGTTTAGGTTTTGGCTGATGGTTAAGGTTAGGTTTAGGGACAGGTTTAGTTACAGGGTGAGGGTTAGAGTTAAAGTTAGAGAGACGGTAAGGGTCAGAGTTAGGTTTAGAGACAGTATTAGGTTTAGGGTTAGGGTTAGGTTAGGATTAGGGTTAGGGTTAGGGTTTTGAGATAGCGTTAGGATTAGGGTTTAGGGTTAGGGTTAGGGTTAAAATTAGGGTTTAGGGATAGGTTTAGGGTTAGGTTTAGGGTTTAAGACAGGGTTAGTGTTAGGGTTATGGTTTAGGATTTAGGGTTAGGGTTATGGTTAGGATTAGGTTTAGGGTTAGGGACACGATTCGGGTTTGGGACATGGTTAAATTCAGTGTTAGGGTTATAGTTATGTTTAGGTTTTGCCTGATGGTTAAGGTTAGGGTTAGGGACAGGATTAATGAAAGGGTGAGGGTTAGAGTTAAGGTTAGAGAGACAGTAAGGTTCAGAGTTAGGTTTAGCGACAGTGTTAGGGTTAGGGTTAATATTAGAAGCAGAGTTAGGGTTAAGGTTAGCGTTTTGGTTAGAAACAGATTAGGTTGTGTGATAGTGTTAGTATTAGTGACAGGCTTAGTGTTAGGGTTAAGGTTAGGTTTAGAGACAGTGTTAGGGTTAGGTTTGGAGTTGAGTTTAGTGTTAGGTTTCAGTTTAGGGCTACGGTTAGTGTTAGAGTCAGGGTGGCCTTCGGATTAGGGTAGGGATAGGGTCAGGCACAGGGATAGGGATATGGTTATGGTTAAGGTTGGGACTAGAGTCAGGTTTAAGGTTAGGGTCAGGGTTAGAGACAGGTATGGTTAGGGTTAGGGTCAAGGTATAGGTAAGATTTAGGTTAAGATTAGGGACAGGTTACAGTTAGGTTTAAGGTTAGGAACAAGATTAGGGCTAGGTTTGAGGTGTATGTTAGTGTCAGGGTTAGGTCTGAAGTAGGATTAGAGTTAGGGTTAGAATTAGAGTTAGGGGAACGTTAAGGATTAAGAATAGGTTTAGGGTTAACGTTAGGGACATGAACAGGGTCAGTGTTAGGGTTAAATTAGGGATCGGTACAGAGTTAGGTTTAAGAGTAGGAACAGGCTTATGGATTGGATTACGGTTAGGGTTTATGACACAATTAGGGTCACGGTTAGAGATACGCTTAGCTTTACCGACATGGTTAGATTTAAGGTTACTCTTAGCGTTAAGTTTAGGGACAGGTTAAGGGTTAGTGTTAGTGTTAGGGTCAGGGCTAAGGTGAGGTTTACAGTTCGATTTACATTTAGGGTTATGGTTAAAGACAGGCTAGTGTTCTGGTTAGGATTAGGGTTTCCGTTAAAATTAGGGACACAGTTAAGCTTAGTGTAAGGTTTAGGGGTAGTGATAAAGACACGGTTTGGTTTAGCGTATGGGTTTGGCTGAGATTCAGTGTTAGGGACAGGTTAGGGTAGGATTAGTGTTAGGGGTAGAGACAGGTTTCGGGTTAGAGTTACAAAATTGGTTATGAGTAAGTGTAAAAACAGGGTTAGGGTTAGTGAAGTTGTTAGGGTTAGGGTTAGGGTTAGCTACAGGGTTAAGTTTAGGGAGAAGGTTAGTTTTGGAGTATGTGTGAAGTTTAGAAAAAGGGTTATTTTCAGATTTCGGTTTAGGAAAAGGGTTACGATAACAGGGTTTGGATTAAGAACCGTATGCATGGTAGGCACACGGATGGCTTAGGGTTCGCATGAGGGTGAGGAATACAATTGGGGTTTTCATTTGACATAGGGGAGGTCTTAGAGTTAGAGACAAGGTTAAGGTTAAGGACAGGATTAGGGTTAGAGACAAGATGAAGTTAAGGGACACTGTCAGGGTTAGTGTTAAGTTTAAGTTTAGGGTTACAGTTATGGTTAGGGACAAAATTAGGGTTAGGTTTATGGACAGTGTTAGGTTTAGGGTTAAAGTTAGGGTCAGCGCTCAAGTTAAGGTTAACATTAAGGTTAGGGATAGGTCTAGGGGTAGGGTTAGAAACAAGGTTAGAGTTACGGTTAGGATGAGAGGCACGGTTATATTTAAATTAGGGTTCAAAACAGAGTTAAGGGTAGTGTTAGGGTTAGGAATACTTTTTAGGGTTAGGGTTTGGTTTAGGGTTTGTTTTAGGGTTCGGGACAGAGTTAGGGTTACGAACATAGTTAGTGTTAGGTTTAGGGTTAAGCTTAGGGACAGAGTTAGGGTTACATTTAGGGTTAAGGACAGGGTTATGATTAGGTCAGGGTTAGTGTTCAGGACAGAGTCAGGGCAGGACAAGGTTTGCTGTAGGATTACGGTAGGGTTTGGGTTCAGGTTAGGATATGTTAGGGTTAGGGTTAGGGGCATAGCTAGGGTTGAGGGCAGAGTTAGTGTTACAGTTAGGAACATGGCTAACGTTACGGTTCATGTAAGGGACAGTTTCAGGGTTACGTTTAGTGTTAAGGGTTGGGTTAGAATGGAGGACACGTTTAATGTTAGTGTTAGGGTATCATGCCTGACGTGACATCGACTGGGGAACTTCAGTTACATGGCGAAGAGTTAAGAAACACCAGAGCCAAAAATAGAGTTTCTGTGGGCCAGTGTTCTCATCTCTGAGGCCCAAGCCTTAATACTGTGGGCGCATAGCTTTTCTTTACAACTGCCACCAAGAAGTCAATTTGAATATCTATACACAGGGAGTTGATTCTATTTGTCTGGCAGCTGCTTCGCCAAAACTCATTGTGATCAAACACAAGTTTTGCTTTCATATGTACGCATGATCCCCCGGATGGACTCAGCATTCCGAGACCACCGGATAAGGAAATTTTACTGCGATCATTCCCTCAGGTCTTAGCATTCCGAGACATTTCCTTATGACGTGAAAGGCTCAGTGCACAGGAACATTCGAATCGGCAGCTCCAAGGTGACATTAGGGTTAGGTTTATAAACAGGATGAAGTTAGGAGTAGGGTTAGGGTTACCGACAGAGTTTGCTTTAAGGTAAGGGACAGGATTAGAACTAGGATTAGGTTTAGAGACAGGGTTAGAATTGGGGTTAGTTTTAGGTTTAGTGTTGAAGGACAGAGTTAGGGTTTGGGTTAGCATTAGGGTTAGGGTTCGTGTTAGGATTAGGGTTAGGGACAGAGTTGGGAAGAGTGTTAGGGCTCCATTTAGAGTTAGGGCTAGGGATACGTTTAGGTTTAGGTTTTGGGGTAGGGAAAGGTTTAGCTACAGGGGCAGGGATTGCGTAGGGACACAGTGAGTGTTAGAGTTAGGATTCGGGTTAGGGTTAGGGCTAGGGTTTGGGTTAGGGTTAGGGTTTAGGGATAGGGTTAGGGTTAGGGTTAGAGTTTACGGTTTAGGGTTAGGGGTAGCGTTAGGGTTAGGGTTAGGGTTAGGGGCACGATTAGGGTTTGGGACATGGTTAGGTTTAATGTTAGGGTTATAGTTAAGTTTTGGTTTTGGCTGATGGTTAAGTTTAGTTTTAGGGACCGGTTGAGTGACTGGGTGAGTGTTAGAGTTAAGGTTAGAGAGTCGGTAAGTTTCAGAGTTAGGTTTAGCGACAGTGTTAGGGTTAGGGATCGGGTTATGTTAGGGTTTAGGGTTAGGGTTAGGGTTAGGGTTAGGGTTAGGGTTAGGGTTAGGGTTAGGGTTCGTGTTAGGATTAGGGTTAGGGACAGAGTTGGGAAGAGTGTCAGGGCTCCATTTAGAGTTAGCGCTAGGGATACGTTTAGGTTTAGGTTTTGGGGTAGGAAAAGGTTTAGCTACAGGGGCAGGGATTGCGTAGGGACACAGTGAGTGTTAGAGTTAGGATTAGGGTTAGGTTTAGGGCTAGGGTTTGGGTTAGGGTTAGGTTTTAGGGATAGGGTTAGGGTTAGGGTTAGGGTTAGAGTTTACGGTTTAGGGTTAGGGGTAGCGTTAGGGTTAGGGTTAGGGTTAGGGTTAGGGTTACAGTTAGAGGCACGATTAGGGTTTGGGACATGGTTAAGTTTAGTGTTAGGGTTATAGTTAAGTTTTGGTTTTGGCTGATGGTTAAGTTTAGTTTTAGGGACAGGTTGAGTGACAGGGTGAGGGTTAGAGTTAAGGTTAGAGAGTCGGTAAGGTTCAGAATTAGGTTTAGCGACAGTGTTAGTGTAAGGGATCGGGTTAGGTTAGGGTTTAGGGTTAGGGTTAGGAATAGGTGAGGGTTAGTGTTTAGATTTTAGGGTT
>CM063090.1:110650834-110655834 GCA_031876335.1 Hipposideros larvatus | reverse complement strand
TTAGTGTTAGGGTTTAGGGTTTAGGGTTAGGTTTAGGGTTAGGGTTAGGGTTTAGAGTTTATGGTTAGGGTTAGCGTTAGGGTTAGGGTTTGGGTTTAGGGTTTAGGTTTAGGGTTAGGGTTAGTGTTAGGGTTTCGGGTTTAGTGTTAGGGTTAAGGTTAGGGTTAGGGTTAGGTACACGTTTTGGGTTTGAGACATGGTTAGGTTTAGTGTTAGGGTTATAGTTAAATTTAGGTTTTGGCTGATGGTTAAGGTTAGGTTTAGGGACAGGGTTAGTTACACGGTGAGGGTTAGAGTTAAAGATAGAGAGACGGTAAGTGTCAGAGTTAGGTTTAGCGACAGTGTTAGGGTTAGGGTTAGGGTTAGTTTAGGGTTAGGGTTAGGGTTAGGTTTTAGGGATAGGGTTAGCGTTAGGGTTACGGTTTAGGTTTAGGGTTAGGGTTAAGGTTAGGGTTTAGGGGTTAGGGTTAGGGTTAGGGTTAGGGTTTAGGGGTTAGGGTTAGGGTTAGGGTTAGGGTTAGCATTAGGTTTAGGGTTAGGGACAGGATTAGGGTTTGGGACATGGTTAGGTTTACTGTTAGGGTTATATTAAGTTTAGGTTTTGTCTGATGCTTAAGTTTAGGTTTAGGGACAGGGTTATTGACAGGGTGAGGGTTAGAGTTAAGGTTGGAGAGACGGTAAGGGTCAGAGTTAGGTTTAGCGACAGTGTTAGGGTTAGGGATCAGGTTAGGTTAGGGTTAGGGTTAGGGTTAGGGTTAGGGTTAGGAATAGGGGAGGGTTAGTGTTTACATTTTAGGGTTAGGGTTTAGGGATAGGGTTAGGGTTAGGGTTAGGGTTAGGGTTAGAGTTAGGATTTAGGCTTTAGGGATAGGGTTAGGGTTAGAGTTAGGGCTTACGGTTTAGGATTAGGGTTAGGGTTAGGGTTACGGTTTCGGGTTTAGGGTTAGGGTTAAGTTTAGGGTTAGGGTTAGGTACACGATTCGGGTTTGAGACATGTTTAGGTTTAGTGTTAGGAATATGGTTAAGTTTAGGTTTTGGCTGATGGTTAAGGTTAGGTTTAGGGACAGGGTTAGTTACAGGGTGAGGGTTAGAGTTAAAGTTAGAGAGACGGTAAGGTACAGAGTTAGGTTTAGCGACAGTGTTAGGGATAGGGTTAGGGTTAGGTTAGGGTTAGGGTTAGGGTTAGGGTTAGGAATAGGGGAGGGTTAGTGTTTACATTTCAGGGTTAGGGTTTAGGGATAGGGTTAGGGTTAGGGTTAGGGTTAGAGTTAGGGTTAGGGTTAGGGTTAGGGTTAGGGTTAGGTTTTAGGGATAGGGTTAGGGTTAGGGTTACGGTTTAGGTTTAGGGTTAGGGTTAAGGTTAGGGTTTAGGGTTTAGGGTTAGGGTTAGGGTTAGAGGTAGGGTTTAGGCTTTAGGTTTATGGTTAGTGTTAGGGTTTAGGGTTTAGGGTTAGGGTTAGGGTTAGGGTTAGGGTTAGGTTTTAGTGTTTATGGTTAGGGTTAGCGTTAGGGTTAGGGTTTGGGTTTAGGGTTTATGTTTAGGGTTAGGGTTAGGTACACGTTTCGGGTTTTAGACATGGTTAGGTTTAGTGTTAGGGTTATAGTTAAGTTTAGGTTTTGGCTGATGGTTAAGGTTAGGTTTCGGGACAGGGTTAGTTACAGGGTGAGGGTTAGAGTTAAAGATAGAGATACGGTAGGGTCAGAGTTAGGTTTAGCGACAGTGTTAGGGTTAGGGTTAGGGTTAGAGTTAGGGTTTAGGGTTAGGGTTAGGGTTAGGGTTTAGGATTTAGGATTAGGGTTATGGTTAGGGTTAGGGTTAGGGTTAGGGGCAGGATTAGGGTTTGGGACATGGTTAGGTTTACTGTTAGTGTTATATTAAGTTTAGGTTTTGTCTGATGCTTAAGTTTAGGTTTAAGGACAGGGTTAGTGACAGGGTGAGGGTTAGAGTTAAGGTTGGAGAGACGGTAAGGGTCAGAGTTAGGTTTAGCGACAGTGTTAGGGTTCGGGATCAGGTTAGGTTAGGGTTTAGGGTTAAGGTTAGGGTTAGGGTTAGGGTTAGGGTTAGGGTTAGGTTTTAGGAATAGGGTTAGGGTTAGGGTTACGGTTTAGGTTTAGGGTTAGGGTTAAGATTAGGGTTTAGGGTTTAGGGTTAGGGTTAGGGTTAGAGTTAGGATTTAGGCTTTAGAGTTAGGGTTAGTGTTAGGGTTTAGGGTTTAGGGTTAGGGTTAGGGTTAGGGTTAGGGTTAGGGTTTAGTGTTTATGGTTAGGGTTAGCGTTAGGGTTAGGGTTTGGGTTTAGGGTTTAGGTTTAGTGTTAGTGTTACTGTTAGGGTTTTGGGTTTAGTGTTAGGGTTAAGGTTAGGGTTAGGGTTAGGTACACGTTTCGGGTTTGAGACATGGTTAGGTTTAGTGTTAGGGTTATAGTTAAGTTTAGTTTTGGCTGATGGTTAAGGTTAGGTTTAGGGACAGGGTTAGTTACAGGGTGAGGGTGAGAGTTAAAGATAGAGAGACGGTAAGAGTCAGAGTTAGGTTTAGCGACAGTGTTAGGGTTAGGGTTAGGGTTAGGTTAGGGTTAGGGTTAGAGTTAGGGTTTAGGGTTAGGGGTAGGGTTAGGGTTTAGGATTTAGGGTTAGGGTTATGGTTAGGGTTAGGGTTAGGGTTAGGGGCAGGATTAGGGTTTGCGAAATGGTTAGGTTTAGTGTAGGGTTATAGTTAAGTTTTGGTTTTGGCTGATGGTTAAGGTTAGTTTTAGGGACAGGTTTAGTGACAGGGTGAGGGTTAGAGTTAAGTTTAGAGAGACGGTAAGGGTCAGAGTTAGGTTTAGCGACAGTGTTAGTGTTAGGAATCAGGTTACGTTAGGGTTAGGGTTAGGAATAGGGGAGGGTTAGTGTTTACATTTTAGGGTTAGGGTTTAGGGATAGGGTTAGGGTTAGGGTTAGGGTTAGGGTTAGAGTTAGGATTTAGGCTTTAGGGTTAGGGTTAGGGTTAGAGTTAGGGCTTACGGTTTAGGGTTAGCGTTAGGGTTAGGGTTAGGGTTTCGGGTTTCGGGTTAGGGTTAAGTTTAGGGTTAGTGTTAGGTACACGATTCGGGTTTGAGACATGTTTAGGTTTAGTGTTAGGGTTATGGTTAAGTTTAGGTTTTGGCTGATGGTTAAGGTTAGGTTTAGGGACAGGGTTAGTTACAGGGTGAGTGTTAGGGTTAGGGTTAGGGTTAGGGTTACGGTTAGGTTTTAGGGATAGGGTTAGGGTTAGGGTTACGGTTTAGTGTTAGGGTTAGGGTTAAGGTTAGGGTTTAGGGTTTAGGGTTAGGGTTACGGTTAGAGTTAGGGTTTAGGCTTAAGGGTTAGGGTTAGTGTTAGGGTTTAGGGTTTAGGGTTAGGATTAGGGTTAGGGTTAGGGTTAGGGTTTAGTGTTTATGGTTAGGGTTAGCGTTAGGGTTAGGGTTTGGGTTTAGGGTTTAGGTTTAGGGTTAGGGTTAGTGTTAGGGTTTCGGGTTTAGTGTTAGGGTTAAGGTTAGGGTTAGGGTTAGGTACACGTTTCGGGTTTGAGCCATGGTTAGGTTTAGTGTTAGGGTTATAGTTAAGTGTAGGTTTTGGCTGATGGTTAAGGTTAGGTTTAGGGACAGGGTTAGTTACAGGGTGAGGGTTAGAGTTAAAGATAGAGAGACGTTAAGGTTCAGAGTTAGGTTTAGCGACAGTGTTAGGGTTAGGGTTAGGGTTAGGTTAGGGTTAGGGTTAGAGTTAGGGTTTAGGTTTAGGCTTAGGGTTAAGGTTTAGGATTTAGGGTTAGGGTTATCGTTAGGGTTAGGGTTAGGGTTAGGGGCAGGATTAGGGTTTGGGACATGGTTAGGTTTACTGTTAGGGTTATATTAAGTTTAGGTTTTGTCTGATGCTTAAGTTTAGGTTTAGGGACAGGGTTAGTTACAGGGTGAGGGTTAGAGTTAAGGTTGGAGAGACGGTAAGGGTCAGAGTTAGGTTTAGCGACAGTGTTAGGGTTAGGGATCAGGTTAGGTTAGGGTTTAGGGTTAGCGTTAGGGTTAGGGTTAGGAATAGGGGAGGGTTAGTGTTTACATTTCAGGGTTAGCGTTTAGGGATAGGGTTAGTGTTAGGGTTAGGGTTAGAGATAGGGATAGGGTTAGGGTTAGGGTTAGGGTTAGGTTTTAGGGATAGGGTTAGGGTTAGGGTTACGGTTTAGGTTTAGGGTTAGGGTTAAAGTTAGGGTTTAGGGTTTAGGTTTAGGGTTAGGGTTAGAGTTAGGGTTTAGGCTTTAGGGTTAGGGATAGTGTTAGGGTTAGGGTTAGGGTTTAGTGTTTATGGTTAGGGTTAGCGTTAGGGTTAGGGTTTGGGTTTAGGGTTTATGTTTAGGGTTAGGGTTAGGTACACGTTTCGGGTTTTAGACATGGTTAGGTTTAGTGTTAGGGTTATAGTTAAGTTTAGGTTTTGGCTGATGGTTAAGGTTAGGTTTCGGGACAGGGTTAGTTACAGGGTGAGGGTTAGAGTTAAAGATAGAGATACGGTAGGGTCAGAGTTAGGTTTAGCGACAGTGTTAGGGTTAGGGTTAGGGTTAGAGTTAGGGTTTAGGGTTAGGGTTAGGGTTAGGGTTTAGGATTTAGGATTAGGGTTATGGTTAGGGTTAGGGTTAGGGTTAGGGGCAGGATTAGGGTTTGGGACATGGTTAGGTTTACTGTTAGTGTTATATTAAGTTTAGGTTTTGTCTGATGCTTAAGTTTAGGTTTAAGGACAGGGTTAGTGACAGGGTGAGGGTTAGAGTTAAGGTTGGAGAGACGGTAAGGGTCAGAGTTAGGTTTAGCGACAGTGTTAGGGTTCGGGATCAGGTTAGGTTAGGGTTTAGGGTTAAGGTTAGGGTTAGGGTTAGGG
Source organism: Hipposideros larvatus (assembly GCA_031876335.1). Classification (NCBI taxonomy): domain Eukaryota; kingdom Metazoa; phylum Chordata; class Mammalia; order Chiroptera; family Hipposideridae; genus Hipposideros; species Hipposideros larvatus. The sequence continues at coordinate 110,650,958 of CM063090.1, read as the reverse complement.
TTAGGGTTAGGGTTAGGTTTTAGGAATAGGGTTAGGGTTAGGGTTACGGTTTAGGTTTAGGGTTAGGGTTAAGATTAGGGTTTAGGGTTTAGGGTTAGGGTTAGGGTTAGAGTTAGGATTTAGG
>CM063090.1:110635834-110645834 GCA_031876335.1 Hipposideros larvatus | reverse complement strand
GTTAGGGTTAGGGTTAATATTAGAGTCAGAGTTAAGGTTAAGGTTAGCGTTATGGTTAGAAGCAGAGTAGGTTAAGTGATAGTGTTAGTATTATAGACAGCCTTAGTGTTAGTATTAGCGTTAGGGTTTGGGACAGTGTTAGGGTTAGGTTTGGAGTTGAGTTTAGTGTTAGGTTTCAGTTTAGGGCTAGGGTTAGTGTTAGAAGCAGGGTGGCCTTCGGATTAGGGTAGGGATAGGGTCAGGCACAGGGATAGGGATATGGTTATGGTTAGGGTTGGGATTAGAAACAGGCTTAAAGTTAGGGTCAGGGTTAGAGACAGGTATGGTTAGGGTTAGGGTCAAGGTATAGGTAAGATTTAGGTTAAGATTAGGGACAGTTTACAGTTAGGTTTAGGGTTAGGAACTAGATTAGGGCTAGGGTTGAGGTGTATGTTAGTGTCAGGGTTAGGTCTGAAGTAGGATTAGAGTTAGGGTTAGAATTAGAATTAGGGGAACGGTTAGGATTAAGGATAGGTTTTGGGTTAACGTTACGGATAGGAATAGGGTTAGTGTTAGGGTTATGATTAGGGATAGGTACAGAGTTAGGTTGAAGAGTACGAACAGGCTTATGGATTATTAGGGTTAGGGTTTATGACACAATTAGGGTCACGGTTAGAGTTACACTTAGCTTTACCGACATGGTTAGCTTTAGGGTTACTGTGAGCGTTAAGTTTAGGGACAGGTTAAGGGTTAGTGTTAGAGTTAGGGTCAGGGCTAGGGTTAGGTTTCTGGTTCGATTTACATTTAGGGTTATGGTTAAGGACAAGCTAGTGCTCAGGTTAGGATTAGGGTTTCCGTTAAAATTAGGGACACAGTTAAGGTTAGTGTAAGGTTTAGGGTTAGTGATAAAGACACGGTTTGGTTCAGGGTATGGGTTTGGTGGAGATTCAGTGTTAGGGACAGGTTAGGGTAGGATTAGTGTTAGGGGTACAGGCAGTTTTCGGGTTACAGTTACAAAATTGGTTATGAGTAAGTGTAAAAACAGGGTTAGGGTTAGTGAAGTTGTTAGGGTTAGGGTTAGGGTTAGCTACAGGGTTAGGTTTAGGGAGATGGTTAGGTTTGGGGTTTGTGTGAAGTTTAGAAAAATGGTTATTTTCAGAGTTCGGTTTAGGAAAAGGCTTACAATAACAGGGTTTGGATTAAGAAGAGTATGCATGGTAGGCACACGGATGGCTTAGGGTTTGCATGAGGGTGAGGAATACAATTGGGGTTTTCATTTGACATAGGGGAGGTCTTAGGGTTAGAGACAAGGTTAAGGTTAGGGAGAGCATTAGGGTTAGAGACAAGATTAAGTTTAGGGACACTGTCAGGGTTAGTGTTAAGTTTAAGTTTAGGGTTACAGTTATGGTTAGGGACAAAATTAGGGTTAGGGTTATGGACAGTGTTAGGTTTAGGGTTAAATTTAGGGTCAGCGCTCAAGTTAAGGTTAACATTAAGGTTAGGGATAGGTTTAGGGGTAGGGTTAGAAACAAGGTTAGACTTACGGTTAGGATTAGAGGCACGGTTATTTTTAAATTAGGGTTCAAAACAGAGTTAAGGGTAGTGTTAGGGGTAGGAATACTTTTTAGGGTTAGGGTTTGGTTTAGGGTTTGTTTTAGGGTTCGGGGCAGAGTTAGGGTTAGGAACATAGTTAGTGTTCGGTTTAGGGTTAAGCTTAGGGACAGAGTTAGGGTTACAGATAGGATTAAGGACAGGGTTATGATTAAGGTCAGGGTTAGTGTTCAGGACAGTGTCAGGGCAGGCCGTAGGATCAGGGTAGGGTTTGGGTTCAGGTTAGGATATGCTAGGGTTAGGGTTAGGGGCATAGCTAGGGTTGAGGGCAGAGTTAGTGTTACGGATAGGAACATGGCTAAGGTTAGGGTTCATGTTAGGGACCGTTTCAGGGTTACGTTTAGTGTTAAGGGTTGGGTTAGAATGGAGGACACGGTTAGGGTTAGTGTTAGGGTATCACGTCTCACGTGACATCGGCTGGGGAACTACAGTTAGATGGCGAAGAGTTAAGAAACTCCAGAGCCAAAAATAGAGTTTGTGTGGGCCAGTGTTCTCATCTCTGAGGCCCAAGCCTTAATACTGTGGGCGAATAGCTTTTCTTTACAACTGCCACCAAGAAGTCAATTTGAATATCTATACACAGGGAGTTGATTCTATTTGTCTGGCAGCTGCTTCACCAAAACTCATTGTGATCAAACACAGGTTTTGCTTTCACATGTACGTATGATCCCCTGGATGGACTCAGCATTCCGAGACCACCGGATAAGGAAGTTGTACTGAGATCGTTCCCTCGGGTCTTAGCATTCGGAGACACTTCCTTATGACGTCAAAGGCTCAGTGCACAGGAGCATTAGAATCGGCAGTTCCACGGTGACATTAGGGTTAGGTTTATAAACAGGATGAAGTTAGGTTTAGGGTTAGGGTTACCGACAGAGTTTGCTTTAGGGTAAGGGACAGGATTAGAACTAGGATTAGGTTTAGAGACACGGTTAGAATTAGGGTTAGTTTTAGGTTTAGTGTTGAAGGACAGAGTTAGGGTTTGGGTTAGCATTAGGGTTACGGTTCGTGTTAGGATTAGGGTTAGGGACAGAGTTGGGAAGAGTGTTAGGGCTCCATTTAGAGTTAGGTCTAGGGATACGTTTAGGTTTAGGTTTTGTGTTAGGAAAAGGTTTAGCTACAGGGGCAGGGATAGTTTAGGGACACAGTGAGTGTTAGAGTTAGGATTAGGGTTAGGGTTAAGGTTAGGGTTTGGGTTAGGGTTAGGGTTATGGTTAGGTTTATGTTTTAGGGTTAGGGTTAGGGTTAGGGTTTAGGGTTTAGGGTTTAGGGTTTACGGTTTGGGTTAGGGTTAGGGTTAGGTTTAGGGTTTAGGCTTAGTGTTAGGGTTAGGGTTAGGGTTAGGGTTTCGGGGTTAGGGTTAGGGTTAGGGTTAGGGACATGATTCGGGTTTGGGATATGGTTAGGTATAGTGTTAGGGTTATAGTGAAGTTTAGGTTTTGGGTGATGGTTAAGATTAGGTTTAGTGACAGGGTTAATGACAGGGTGAGGGTTAGAATTAAGGTGAGAGAGATGGTAAGGGTCAGAGTTAGGTTTAGTGACAGTGTTAGGGTTAGGGTTAGGGTTAGGTTAGGGTTTGGGTTTAGGGATAGGTTTAGGGTTAGGTTTAGGGTTTAAGGTAAGGTTAGGGTTAGGGTTAGGGTTTAGGATTTAGGGTTAGGGTTATGGTTATGGTTAGGTTTAGGGTTAGGGACATGATTCGGGTCGGACATGGTTAGGTTCAGTGTTAGGGTTGTAGTTAAGTTTAGGTTTTCGCTGATGGTTAAGGTTAGGGTTAGGGACAGGATTAGTGACAGGGTGAGGGTTAGAGTTAAGGTTAGAGAGACTGTAAGGGTCAGAGTTAGGTTTAGCGACAGTGTTAGGGTTAGGGTTAATATTAGAGGCAGAGTTAGGGTTAAGGTTAGCGTTATGGTTAGAAACAGATTAGGTTGTGTGGTAGTGTTAGTATTAGTGACAGGCTTACTGTTAGGGTTAAGGTTAGGTTTAGAGACATTGTTAGGGTTAGGTTTGGAGTTGAGTTTAGTGTTAGGTTTCAGTTTAAAGCTAGGGTTAGTGTTAGAGGCAGGGTGGCCTTCGGATTAGGGTAGGGATAGGGTCAGGCACAGGGATAGGGATATGGTTATGGTTAGTGTTGGGATTAGAAACAGGTTTAAAGTTAGGGTCAGGGTTAGAGACAGGTATGGTTAGGGTTAGGGTCAAGGTATAGGTAAGATTTAGGTTAAGATTAGGGACAGGTTACAGTTAGGTTTAGGGTTAGGAACAAGATTAGGGTTAGGTTTGAGGTGTATGTTAGTGTCAGGGTTAGGTCTGAAGTAGGATTAGAGTTAGGGTTAGAATTAGAGTTAGGGGAACGGTTAGGATTAAGAATAGGTTTAGGGTTAATGTTACGGAAAGGAATAGGGTTAGTGCTAGGGTTATGATTAGGGATAGGTCCAGAGTTAGATTGAAGAGTACGAACAGACTTATGGATTATTAGGGTTAGGGTTTATGACACAATTAGGGTCATGGTTAGAGTTACACTTAGCTTTACCGACATGGTTAGCTTTAGGGTTACTGTGAGCATTAAGTTTAGGGACAGGTTAAGGGTTAGTGTTAGAGTTAGGGTCAGGGCTAGGGTTAGGTTTCTGGTTCGATTTACATTTAGGGTTATGGTTAAAGACAAGTTAGTGTTCTGGTTAGGATTAGGGTTTCCGTTAAAATTAGGGACACAGTTAAGGTTAGTGTAAGGTTTAGGGTTAGTGATAAAGACACGGTTTGGTTCAGGGTATGGGTTTGGTGGAGATTCAGTGTTAGGGACAGGTTAGGGTAGGATTAGTGTTAGGGGTACAGGCAGTTTTCGGGTTACAGTTACAAAATTGGTTATGAGTAAGTGTAAAAACAGGGTTAGGGTTAGTGAAGTTGTTAGGGTTAGGGTTAGGGTTAGCTACAGGGTTAGGTTTAGGGAGATGGTTAGGTTTGGGGTTTGTGTGAAGTTTAGAAAAAGGGTTATTTTCAGAGTTCGGTTTAGGAAAAGGGTTACAATAACAGGGTTTGGATTAAGAAGAGTATGCATGGTAGGCACACGGATGGCTTAGGGTTCGCATGAGGGTGAGGAATACAATTGGGGTTTTCATTTGACATAGGGGAGGTCTTAGGGTTAGAGACAAGGTTAAGGTTAGGGAGAGCATTAGGGTTAGAGACAAGATTAAGTTTAGGGACACTGTCAGGGTTAGTGTTAAGTTTAAGTTTAGGGTTACAGTTATGGTTAGGGACAAAATTAGGGTTAGGCTTATGGACAGTGTTAGGTTTAGGGTTAAAGTTAGGGTCAGCGCTCAAGTTAAGGTTAACATTAAGGTTAGGGATAGGTTTAGGGGTAGGGTTAGAAACAAGGTTAGACTTACGGTTAGGATTAGAGGCACGGTTATTTTTAAATTAGGGTTCAAAACAGAGTTAAGGGTAGTGTTAGGGGTAGGAATACTTTTTAGGGTTAGGGTTTGGTTTAGGGTTTGTTTTAGGGTTCGGGGCAGAGTTAGGGTTAGGAACATAGTTAGTGTTCGGTTTAGGGTTAAGCTTAGGGACAGAGTTAGGGTTACAGATAGGATTAAGGACAGGGTTATGATTAAGGTCAGGGTTAGTGTTCAGGACAGTGTCAGGGCAGGCCGTAGGATCAGGGTAGGGTTTGGGTTCAGGTTAGGATATGCTAGGGTTAGGGTTAGGGGCATAGCTAGGGTTGAGGGCAGAGTTAGTGTTACGGATAGGAACATGGCTAAGGTTAGGGTTCATGTTAGGGACCGTTTCAGGGTTACGTTTAGTGTTAAGGGTTGGGTTAGAATGGAGGACACGGTTAGGGTTAGTGTTAGGGTATCACGTCTCACGTGACATCGGCTGGGGAACTACAGTTAGATGGCGAAGAGTTAAGAAACTCCAGAGCCAAAAATAGAGTTTCTGTGGGCCAGTGTTCTCATCTCTGAGGCCCAAGCCTTAATACTGTGGGCGCATAGCTTTTCTTTACAACTGCCACCAAGAAGTCAATTTGAATATCTATACACAGGGAGTTGATTCTATTTGTCTGGCAGCTGCTTCACCAAAACTCATTGTGATCAAACACAGGTTTTGCTTTCACATGTACGTATGATCCCCTGGATGGACTCAGCATTCCGAGACCACCGGATAAGGAAGTTGTACTGAGATCGTTCCCTCGGGTCTTAGCATTCGGAGACACTTCCTTATGACGTCAAAGGCTCAGTGCACAGGAGCATTAGAATCGGCAGTTCCACGGTGACATTAGGGTTAGGTTTATAAACAGGATGAAGTTAGGTTTAGGGTTAGGGTTACCGACAGAGTTTGCTTTAGGGTAAGGGACAGGATTAGAACTAGGATTAGGTTTAGAGACACGGTTAGAATTAGGGTTAGTTTTAGGTTTAGTGTTGAAGGACAGAGTTAGGGTTTGGGTTAGCATTAGGGTTACGGTTCGTGTTAGGATTAGGGTTAGGGACAGAGTTGGGAAGAGTGTTAGGGCTCCATTTAGAGTTAGGTCTAGGGATACGTTTAGGTTTAGGTTTTGTGTTAGGAAAAGGTTTAGCTACAGGGGCAGGGATAGTTTAGGGACACAGTGAGTGTTAGAGTTAGGATTAGGGTTAGGGTTAAGGTTAGGGTTTGGGTTAGGGTTAGGGTTATGGTTAGGTTTATGTTTTAGGGTTAGGGTTAGGGTTAGGGTTTAGGGTTTAGGGTTTAGGGTTTACGGTTTGGGTTAGGGTTAGGGTTAGGTTTAGGGTTTAGGCTTAGTGTTAGGGTTAGGGTTAGGGTTAGGGTTTCGGGGTTAGGGTTAGGGTTAGGGTTAGGGACATGATTCGGGTTTGGGATATGGTTAGGTATAGTGTTAGGGTTATAGTGAAGTTTAGGTTTTGGGTGATGGTTAAGATTAGGTTTAGTGACAGGGTTAATGACAGGGTGAGGGTTAGAATTAAGGTGAGAGAGATGGTAAGGGTCAGAGTTAGGTTTAGTGACAGTGTTAGGGTTAGGGTTAGGGTTAGGTTAGGGTTTGGGTTTAGGGATAGGTTTAGGGTTAGGTTTAGGGTTTAAGGTAAGGTTAGGGTTAGGGTTAGGGTTTAGGATTTAGGGTTAGGGTTATGGTTATGGTTAGGTTTAGGGTTAGGGACATGATTCGGGTCGGACATGGTTAGGTTCAGTGTTAGGGTTGTAGTTAAGTTTAGGTTTTCGCTGATGGTTAAGGTTAGGGTTAGGGACAGGATTAGTGACAGGGTGAGGGTTAGAGTTAAGGTTAGAGAGACTGTAAGGGTCAGAGTTAGGTTTAGCGACAGTGTTAGGGTTAGGGTTAATATTAGAGGCAGAGTTAGGGTTAAGGTTAGCGTTATGGTTAGAAACAGATTAGGTTGTGTGGTAGTGTTAGTATTAGTGACAGGCTTACTGTTAGGGTTAAGGTTAGGTTTAGAGACAGTGTTAGGGTTAGGTTTGGAGTTGAGTTTAGTGTTAGGTTTCAGTTTAAAGCTAGGGTTAGTGTTAGAGGCAGGGTGGCCTTCGGATTAGGGTAGGGATAGGGTCAGGCACAGGGATAGGGATATGGTTATGGTTAGTGTTGGGATTAGAAACAGGTTTAAAGGTAGGGTCAGGGTTAGAGACAGGTATGGTTAGGGTTAGGGTCAAGGTATAGGTAAGATTTAGGTTAAGATTAGGGACAGGTTACAGTTAGGTTTAGGGTTAGGAACAAGATTAGGGTTAGGTTTGAGGTGTATGTTAGTGTCAGGGTTAGGTCTGAAGTAGGATTAGAGTTAGGGTTAGAATTAGAGTTAGGGGAACGGTTAGGATTAAGAATAGGTTTAGGGTTAACGTTACGGAAAGGAATAGGGTTAGTGCTAGGGTTATGATTAGGGATAGGTCCAGAGTTAGCTTGAAGAGTACGAACAGACTTATGGATTATTAGGGTTAGGGTTTATGACACAATTAGGGTCATGGTTAGAGTTACACTTAGCTTTACCGACATGGTTAGCTTTAGGGTTACTGTGAGCATTAAGTTTAGGGACAGGTTAAGGGTTAGTGTTAGAGTTAGGGTCAGGGCTAGGGTTAGGTTTCTGGTTCGATTTACATTTAGGGTTATGGTTAAAGACAAGTTAGTGTTCTGGTTAGGATTAGGGTTTCCGTTAAAATTAGGGACACAGTTAAGGTTAGTGTAAGGTTTAGGGTTAGTGATAAAGACACGGTTTGGTTTAGGGTATGGGTTTGGTGGAGATTCAGTGTTAGGGACAGGTTAGGGTAGGATTAGTGTTAGGGGTACAGGCAGTTTTCGGGTTACAGTTACAAAATTGGTTATGAGTAAGTGTAAAAACAGGGTTAGGGTTAGTGAAGTTGTTAGGGTTAGGGTTAGGGTTAGCTACAGGGTTAGGTTTAGGGAGATGGTTAGGTTTGGGGTTTGTGTGAAGTTTAGAAAAAGGGTTATTTTCAGAGTTCGGTTTAGGAAAAGGCTTACAATAACAGGGCTTGGATTAAGAAGACTATGCATGGTAGGCACACGGATGGCTTAGGTTTCGCATGAGGGTGAGGAATACAATTGGGGTTTTCATTTGACATAGGGGAGGTCTTAGGGTTAGAGACAAGGTTAAGGTTAGGGACAGCATTACGGTTAGAGACAAGATTAAGGTTAGGGACACTGTCAGGGTTAGTGTTAAGTTTAAGTTTAGGGTTACAGTTAGGGTTAGGGACAAAATTAGGTTTAGGGTCATGGACAGTGTTAGGTTTAGTGTTAAAGTTAGGGTCAGCGCTCAAGTTAAGGTTAACATTAAGGTTAGGGATAGGTTTAGGGGTAGGGTTAGAAACAAGGTTAGACTTACGGTTAGTATTAGAGGCATGGTTATTTTTAAATTAGGGTTCAAAACAGTGTTAAGGGTAGTGTTAGGGGTAGGAATACTTTTTAGGGTTTGTTTTAGGGTCCGGGGCAGAGTTAGGGTTAGGAACATTGTTAGTGTTCGGTTTAGGGTTAAGCTTAGGGACAAAGTTAGGGTTACAGTTAGGGTTAAGGACAGGGTTATGATTAGGGTCAGGGTTAGTGTTCAGGACAGTGTCAGGGCAGGCCAAGGTTTGCTGTAGGATTAGGGTAGGGTTTGGGTTCAGGTTAGGATATGGTAGGGTTAGGGTTAGGTGCATAGCTAGGGTTGAGGGCAGAGTTAGTGTTACTGATAGGAATATGGCTAAGGTTAGGGTTCATGTAAGGGACAGTTTCAGGGTTACGTTTAGTGTTAAGGGTTGGGTTAGAATGAAGGACACGGTTAGGGTTAGTGTTAGGGTATCTCTTCTCACGTGACATCGGCTGGGGAACTACAGTTAGATGGCCAAGAGTTAAGAAACTCCAGAGCCAAAAATAGAGTTTCTGTGGGCCAGTGTTCTCATCTCTGAGGCCCAAGCCTTAATACTGTGGGCGCATAGCTTTTCTTTACAACCGCCACCAAGAAGTCAATTTGAATATCTATACACAGGGAGTTGATTCTATTTGTCTGGCAGCTGCTTCGCCAAAACTCATTGTGATCAAACACAAGTTTTGCTTTCACATGTACGTATGATCCCCCGGATGGACTCAGCATTCCGAGACCACCGGATAAGGAAGTTGTACTGAGATCATTCCCTCGGGTCTTAGCATTCGGAGACACTTCCTTATGACGTGAAAGGCTCAGTGCACAGGAGCATTCGAATCGGCAGCTCCAAGGTGACATTAGGTTTAGGTTTATAAACAGGATGAAGTTAGGTTTAGGGTTAGGGTTACCGACAGAGTTTGCTTTAGGGTAAGGGACAGGATTAGAACTAGGATTAGGTTTAGAGACACGGTTAGAATTAGGGTTAGTTTTAGGTTTAGTGTTGAAGGACAGAGTTAGGGTTTGGGTTAGTGTTAGGGTTAGGGTTCGTGTTAGGATTAGGGTTAGGGACAGAGTTGGGAAGAGTGTTAGGGCTCCATTTAGAGTTAGGCGTAGGGATACGTTTAGATTTAGGTTTTGGGTTAGGAAAAGGTTTAGCTACAGGGGTAGGAATAGGGTAGGGACACAGTGAGTGTTAGAGTTAGGATTAGGGTTAGATTTAAGGTTAGGGTTTGGGTTAGGGTTAGGGTTTCGGGTTAGGGTTAGAGTTAGGGTTAGGGTTAGGGTTTAGGGTTTAGGGTTTAGGGTTAGGGTTAGCGTTAGGGTTAGGGTTTAGGGTTTAGGGTTAGGGACAGGGTTAGGGTTAGGGTTTAGTGTTAGGGTTAGGGTTAGGGGCACGATTAGGGTTTGGGACATGGTTAGGTTTAGTGTTAGGGTTATAGTTAAGTTTTGGTTTTGGCTGATGGTTAAGTTTAGTTTTAGGGACAGGTTTAGTGACAGGTTGAGGGTTACAGTTAAGGTTAGAGAGACGGTGAGGGTCAGAGTTAGGTTTAGCGACAGTGTTAGGGTTAGGG
>CM063090.1:110630834-110633334 GCA_031876335.1 Hipposideros larvatus | reverse complement strand
CGGTTTAGGTTTAGGGTTAGGGTTAAGGTTAGGGTTTAGGGTTTAGGGTTAGAGTTAGGGTTAGAGTTAGGGTTTAGGCTTAAGGATAGGGATAGTGTTAGGGTTTAGGGTTTAGGGTTAGGGTTAGGGTTAGGGTTAGGGTTAGGGTTTAGTGTTTAAGGTTAGGGTTAGGGTTAGGGTTAGGGTTAGGGTTAGGGTTAGGGTTAGCGTTAGGTTTAGGGTTAGGGACAGGATTAAGGTTTGGGACATGGTTAGGTTTAGTGTTAGGGTTATAGTTAAGTTTTGGTTCTGGCTGATGGTTAAAGTTAGGTTAGGGTTAGGGTTAGGGTTAGGTTTAGGGTTAGGTTTTAGGGATAGGGTTATGGTTAGGGTTAGGGTTTAGGTTTAGGATTAGGGTTAAGGTTAGGGTTTAGGGTTTAGGATTATGGTTAGGGTTAGGGTTAGCGTTAGGTTTAGGGTTAGGGACAGGATTAAGGTTTGGGACATGGTTAGGTTTAGTGTTAGGGTTATAGTTAAGTTTAGGTTTTGTCTGATGCTTAAGTTTATGTTTAGGGACAGGGTTACTGACAGGCTGAGGGTTAGAGTTAAGGGTGGAGAGACGGAAAGGGTCAGAGTTAGGTTTAGCGACAGTGTTAGGGTTAGGGTTAATATTAGAGTCAGAGTTATGGTTAAGGTTAGCGTTATGGTTAGAAGCAGAGTAGGTTAAGTGATAGTGTTAGTATTATAGACAGCCTTAGTGTTAGTATTAGCATTAGGGTTTGGGATAGTGTTAGGGTTAGGTTTGGAGTTGAGTTTAGTGTTAGGTTTCAGTTTAGGGCTAGGGTTAGTGTTAGAGGCAGGGTGGCCTTCGGATTAGGGTAGGGATAGGGTCAGGCACAGGGATAGGGATATGGTTATGGTTAGGGTTGGGATTAGAAACAGGCTTAAAGTTAGGGTCAGGGTTAGAGACAGGTATGGTTAGGGTTAGGGTCAAGGTATAGGTAAGATTTAGGTTAAGATTAGGGACAGTTTACAGTTAGGTTTAGGGTTAGGAACTAGATTAGGGCTAGGGTTGAGGTGTATGTTAGTGTCAGGGTTAGGTCTGAAGTAGGATTAGAGTTAGGGTTAGAATTAGAATTAGGGGAACGGTTAGGATTAAGGATAGGTTTTGGGTTAACGTTACGGATAGGAATAGGGTTAGTGTTAGGGTTATGATTAGGGATAGGTACAGAGTTAGGTTGAAGAGTACGAACAGGCTTATGGATTATTAGGGTTAGGGTTTATGACACAATTAGGGTCACGGTTAGAGTTACACTTAGCTTTACCGACATGGTTAGCTTTAGGGTTACTGTGAGCGTTAAGTTTAGGGACAGGTTAAGGGTTAGTGTTAGAGTTAGGGTCAGGGCTAGGGTTAGGTTTCTGGTTCGATTTACATTTAGGGTTATGGTTAAGGACAAGCTAGTGCTCAGGTTAGGATTAGGGTTTCCGTTAAAATTAGGGACACAGTTAAGGTTAGTGTAAGGTTTAGGGTTAGTGATAAAGACACGGTTTGGTTCAGGGTATGGGTTTGGTGGAGATTCAGTGTTAGGGACAGGTTAGGGTAGGATTAGTGTTAGGGGTACAGGCAGTTTTCGGGTTACAGTTACAAAATTGGTTATGAGTAAGTGTAAAAACAGGGTTAGGGTTAGTGAAGTTGTTAGGGTTAGGGTTAGGGTTAGCTACAGGGTTAGGTTTAGGGAGATGGTTAGGTTTGGGGTTTGTGTGAAGTTTAGAAAAATGGTTATTTTCAGAGTTCGGTTTAGGAAAAGGCTTACAATAACAGGGTTTGGATTAAGAAGAGTATGCATGGTAGGCACACGGATGGCTTAGGGTTTGCATGAGGGTGAGGAATACAATTGGGGTTTTCATTTGACATAGGGGAGGTCTTAGGATTAGAGACAAGGTTAAGGTTAGGGAGAGCATTAGGGTTAGAGACAAGATTAAGTTTAGGGACACTGTCAGGGTTAGTGTTAAGTTTAAGTTTAGGGTTACAGTTATGGTTAGGGACAAAATTAGGGTTAGGGTTATGGACAGTGTTAGGTTTAGGGTTAAAGTTAGGGTCAGCGCTCAAGTTAAGGTTAACATTAAGGTTAGGGATAGGTTTAGGGGTAGGGTTAGAAACAAGGTTAGACTTACGGTTAGGATTAGAGGCACGGTTATTTTTAAATTAGGGTTCAAAACAGAGTTAAGGGTAGTGTTAGGGGTAGGAATACTTTTTAGGGTTAGGGTTTGGTTTAGGGTTTGTTTTAGGGTTCGGGGCAGAGTTAGGGTTAGGAACATAGTTAGTGTTCGGTTTAGGGTTAAGCTTAGGGACAGAGTTAGGGTTACAGATAGGATTAAGGACAGGGTTATGATTAAGGTCAGGGTTAGTGTTCAGGACAGTGTCAGGGCAGGCCGTAGGATCAGGGTAGGGTTTGGGTTCAGGTTAGGATATGCTAGGGTTAGGGTTAGGGGCATAGCTAGGGTTGAGGGCAGAGTTAGT
>CM063090.1:110615834-110618334 GCA_031876335.1 Hipposideros larvatus | reverse complement strand
TAGGGTTAGGGTTAGGGTTAGGGTTAGCGTTAGGTTTAGGGTTAGGGACAGGATTAAGGTTTGGGACATGGTTAGGTTTAGTGTTAGGGTTATAGTTAAGTTTTGGTTCTGGCTGATGGTTAAAGTTAGGTTAGGGTTAGGGTTAGGGTTAGGTTTAGGGTTAGGTTTTAGGGATAGGGTTATGGTTAGGGTTAGGGTTTAGGTTTAGGATTAGGGTTAAGGTTAGGGTTTAGGGTTTAGGATTATGGTTAGGGTTAGGGTTAGCGTTAGGTTTAGGGTTAGGGACAGGATTAAGGTTTGGGACATGGTTAGGTTTAGTGTTAGGGTTATAGTTAAGTTTAGGTTTTGTCTGATGCTTAAGTTTATGTTTAGGGACAGGGTTACTGACAGGCTGAGGGTTAGAGTTAAGGGTGGAGAGACGGAAAGGGTCAGAGTTAGGTTTAGCGACAGTGTTAGGGTTAGGGTTAATATTAGAGTCAGAGTTATGGTTAAGGTTAGCGTTATGGTTAGAAGCAGAGTAGGTTAAGTGATAGTGTTAGTATTATAGACAGCCTTAGTGTTAGTATTAGCATTAGGGTTTGGGATAGTGTTAGGTTTCAGTTTAGGGCTAGGGTTAGTGTTAGAGGCAGGGTGGCCTTCGGATTAGGGTAGGGATAGGGTCAGGCACAGGGATAGGGATATGGTTATGGTTAGGGTTGGGATTAGAAACAGGCTTAAAGTTAGGGTCAGGGTTAGAGACAGGTATGGTTAGGGTTAGGGTCAAGGTATAGGTAAGATTTAGGTTAAGATTAGGGACAGTTTACAGTTAGGTTTAGGGTTAGGAACTAGATTAGGGCTAGGGTTGAGGTGTATGTTAGTGTCAGGGTTAGGTCTGAAGTAGGATTAGAGTTAGGGTTAGAATTAGAATTAGGGGAACGGTTAGGATTAAGGATAGGTTTAGGGTTAACGTTACGGATAGGAATAGGGTTAGTGTTAGGGTTATGATTAGGGATAGGTACAGAGTTAGGTTGAAGAGTACGAACAGGCTTATGGATTATTAGGGTTAGGGTTTATGACACAATTAGGGTCACGGTTAGAGTTACACTTAGCTTTACCGACATGGTTAGCTTTAGGGTTACTGTGAGCGTTAAGTTTAGGGACAGGTTAAGGGTTAGTGTTAGAGTTAGGGTCAGGGCTAGGGTTAGGTTTCTGGTTCGATTTACATTTAGGGTTATGGTTAAGGACAAGCTAGTGCTCAGGTTAGGATTAGGGTTTCCGTTAAAATTAGGGACACAGTTAAGGTTAGTGTAAGGTTTAGGGTTAGTGATAAAGACACGGTTTGGTTCAGGGTATGGGTTTGGTGGAGATTCAGTGTTAGGGACAGGTTAGGGTAGGATTAGTGTTAGGGGTACAGGCAGTTTTCGGGTTACAGTTACAAAATTGGTTATGAGTAAGTGTAAAAACAGGGTTAGGGTTAGTGAAGTTGTTAGGGTTAGGGTTAGGGTTAGCTACAGGGTTAGGTTTAGGGAGATGGTTAGGTTTGGGGTTTGTGTGAAGTTTAGAAAAATGGTTATTTTCAGAGTTCGGTTTAGGAAAAGGCTTACAATAACAGGGTTTGGATTAAGAAGAGTATGCATGGTAGGCACACGGATGGCTTAGGGTTTGCATGAGGGTGAGGAATACAATTGGGGTTTTCATTTGACATAGGGGAGGTCTTAGGATTAGAGACAAGGTTAAGGTTAGGGAGAGCATTAGGGTTAGAGACAAGATTAAGTTTAGGGACACTGTCAGGGTTAGTGTTAAGTTTAAGTTTAGGGTTACAGTTATGGTTAGGGACAAAATTAGGGTTAGGGTTATGGACAGTGTTAGGTTTAGGGTTAAAGTTAGGGTCAGCGCTCAAGTTAAGGTTAACATTAAGGTTAGGGATAGGTTTAGGGGTAGGGTTAGAAACAAGGTTAGACTTACGGTTAGGATTAGAGGCACGGTTATTTTTAAATTAGGGTTCAAAACAGAGTTAAGGGTAGTGTTAGGGGTAGGAATACTTTTTAGGGTTAGGGTTTGGTTTAGGGTTTGTTTTAGGGTTCGGGGCAGAGTTAGGGTTAGGAACATAGTTAGTGTTCGGTTTAGGGTTAAGCTTAGGGACAGAGTTAGGGTTACAGATAGGATTAAGGACAGGGTTATGATTAAGGTCAGGGTTAGTGTTCAGGACAGTGTCAGGGCAGGCCGTAGGATCAGGGTAGGGTTTGGGTTCAGGTTAGGATATGCTAGGGTTAGGGTTAGGGGCATAGCTAGGGTTGAGGGCAGAGTTAGTGTTACGGATAGGAACATGGCTAAGGTTAGGGTTCATGTTAGGGACCGTTTCAGGGTTACGTTTAGTGTTAAGGGTTGGGTTAGAATGGAGGACACGGTTAGGGTTAGTGTTAGGGTATCACGTCTCACGTGACATCGGCTGGGGAACTACAGTTAGATGGCGAAGAGTTAAGAAACTCCAGAGCCAAAAATAGAGTTTCTGTGGGCCAGT
>CM063090.1:110578334-110610834 GCA_031876335.1 Hipposideros larvatus | reverse complement strand
GGTTAAGGACAAGCTAGTGCTCAGGTTAGGATTAGGGTTTCCGTTAAAATTAGGGACACAGTTAAGGTTAGTGTAAGGTTTAGGGTTAGTGATAAAGACACGGTTTGGTTTAGGGTATGGGTTTGGTGGAGATTCAGTGTTAGGGACAGGTTAGGGTAGGATTAGTGTTAGGGGTACAGGCAGTTTTCGGGTTACAGTTACAAAATTGGTTATGAGTAAGTGTAAAAACAGGGTTAGGGTTAGTGAAGTTGTTAGGGTTAGGGTTAGGGTTAGCTACAGGGTTAGGTTTAGGGAGATGGTTAGGTTTGGGGTTTGTGTGAAGTTTAGAAAAACGGTTATTTTCAGAGTTCGGTTTAGGAAAAGGCTTACAATAACAGGGTTTGGATTAAGAAGAGTATGCATGGTAGGCACACGGATGGCTTAGGGTTTGCATGAGGGTGAGGAATACAATTGGGGTTTTCATTTGACATAGGGGAGGTCTTAGGGTTAGAGACAAGGTTAAGGTTAGGGAGAGCATTAGGGTTAGAGACAAGATTAAGTTTAGGGACACTGTCAGGGTTAGTGTTAAGTTTAAGTTTAGGGTTACACTTAGGGTTAGGGACAAAATTAGGGTTAGGGTTATGGACAGTGTTAGGTTTAGGGTTAAAGTTAGGGTCAGCGCTCAAGTTAAGGTTAACATTAAGGTTAGGGATAGGTTTAGGGGTAGGGTTAGAAACAAGGTTAGACTTACGGTTAGGATTAGAGGCACGGTTATTTTTAAATTAGGGTTCAAAACAGAGTTAAGGGTAGTGTTAGGGGTAGGAATACTTTTTAAGGTTAGGGTTTGGTTTAGGGTTTGTTTTAGGGTTCGGGGCAGAGTTAGGGTTAGGAACATAGTTAGTGTTCGGTTTAGGGTTAAGCTTAGGGACAGAGTTAGGGTTACAGATAGGATTAAGGACAGGGTTATGATTAGGGTCAGGGTTAGTGTTCAGGACAGTGTCAGGGCAGGCCGTAGGATCAGGGTAGGGTTTGGGTTCAGGTTAGGATATGCTAGGGTTAGGGTTAGGGGCATAGCTAGGGTTGAGGGCAGAGTTAGTGTTACGGATAGGAACATGGCTAAGGTTAGGGTTCATGTTAGGGACCGTTTCAGGGTTACGTTTAGTGTTAAGGGTTGGGTTAGAATGGAGGACACGGTTAGGGTTAGTGTTAGGGTATCACGTCTCACGTGACATCGGCTGGGGAACTACAGTTAGATGGCGAAGAGTTAAGAAACTCCAGAGCCAAAAATAGAGTTTCTGTGGGCCAGTGTTCTCATCTCTGAGGCCCAAGCCTTAATACTGTGGGCGCATAGCTTTTCTTTACAACTGCCACCAAGAAGTCAATTTGAATATCTATACACAGGGAGTTGATTCTATTTGTCTGGCAGCTGCTTCACCAAAACTCATTGTGATCAAACACAGGTTTTGCTTTCACATGTACGTATGATCCCCTGGATGGACTCAGCATTCCGAGACCACCGGATAAGGAAGTTGTACTGAGATCGTTCCCTCGGGTCTTAGCATTCGGAGACACTTCCTTATGACGTCAAAGGCTCAGTGCACAGGAGCATTAGAATCGGCAGTTCCACGGTGACATTAGGGTTAGGTTTATAAACAGGATGAAGTTAGGTTTAGGGTTAGGGTTACCGACAGAGTTTGCTTTAGGGTAAGGGACAGGATTAGAACTAGGATTAGGTTTAGAGACACGGTTAGAATTAGGGTTAGTTTTAGGTTTAGTGTTGAAGGACAGAGTTAGGGTTTGGGTTAGCATTAGGGTTAGGGTTCGTGTTAGGATTAGGGTTAGGGACAGAGTTGGGAAGAGTGTTAGGGCTCCATTTAGAGTTAGGTCTAGGGATACGTTTAGGTTTAGGTTTTGTGTTAGGAAAAGGTTTAGCTACAGGGGCAGGGATAGTTTAGGGACACAGTGAGTGTTAGAGTTAGGATTAGGGTTAGGGTTAAGGTTAGGGTTTGGGTTAGGGTTAGGGTTATGGTTAGGTTTATGTTTTAGGGTTAGGGTTAGGGTTAGGGTTTAGGGTTTAGGGTTTAGGGTTTACGGTTTGGGTTAGGGTTAGGGTTAGGTTTAGGGTTTAGGCTTAGTGTTAGGGTTAGGGTTAGGGTTAGGGTTTCGGGGTTAGGGTTAGGGTTAGGGTTAGGGACATGATTCGGGTTTGGGATATGGTTAGGTATAGTGTTAGGGTTATAGTGAAGTTTAGGTTTTGGGTGATGGTTAAGATTAGGTTTAGTGACAGGGTTAATGACAGGGTGAGGGTTAGAATTAAGGTGAGAGAGATGGTAAGGGTCAGAGTTAGGTTTAGTGACAGTGTTAGGGTTAGGGTTAGGGTTAGGTTAGGGTTTGGGTTTAGGGATAGGTTTAGGGTTAGGTTTAGGGTTTAAGTTAAGGTTAGGGTTAGGGTTAGGGTTTAGGATTTAGGGTTAGGGTTATGGTTATGGTTAGGTTTAGGGTTAGGGACATGATTCGGGTCGGACATGGTTAGGTTCAGTGTTAGGGTTGTAGTTAAGTTTAGGTTTTCGCTGATGGTTAAGGTT
This sequence comes from Hipposideros larvatus, assembly GCA_031876335.1. Taxonomy (NCBI): domain Eukaryota; kingdom Metazoa; phylum Chordata; class Mammalia; order Chiroptera; family Hipposideridae; genus Hipposideros; species Hipposideros larvatus. The sequence continues at coordinate 110,608,270 of CM063090.1, read as the reverse complement.
AGGGTTAGGGACAGGATTAGTGACAGGGTGAGGGTTAGAGTTAAGGTTAGAGAGACTGTAAGGGTCAGAGTTAGGTTTAGCGACAGTGTTAGGGTTAGGGTTAATATTAGAGGCAGAGTTAGGGTTAAGGTTAGCGTTATGGTTAGAAACAGATTAGGTTGTGTGGTAGTGTTAGTATTAGTGACAGGCTTACTGTTAGGGTTAAGGTTAGGTTTAGAGACAGTGTTAGGGTTAGGTTTGGAGTTGAGTTTAGTGTTAGGTTTCAGTTTAAAGCTAGGGTTAGTGTTAGAGGCAGGGTGGCCTTCGGATTAGGGTAGGGATAGGGTCAGGCACAGGGATAGGGATATGGTTATGGTTAGTGTTGGGATTAGAAACAGGTTTAAAGTTAGGGTCAGGGTTAGAGACAGGTATGGTTAGGGTTAGGGTCAAGGTATAGGTAAGATTTAGGTTAAGATTAGGGACAGGTTACAGTTAGGTTTAGGGTTAGGAACAAGATTAGGGCTAGGTTTGAGGTGTATGTTAGTGTCAGGGTTAGGTCTGAAGTAGGATTAGAGTTAGGGTTAGAATTAGAGTTAGGGGAACGGTTAGGATTAAGAATAGGTTTAGGGTTAACGTTACGGAAAGGAATAGGGTTAGTGCTAGGGTTATGATTAGGGATAGGTCCAGAGTTAGATTGAAGAGTACGAACAGACTTATGGATTATTAGGGTTAGGGTTTATGACACAATTAGGGTCACGGTTAGAGTTACACTTAGCTTTACCGACATGGTTAGCTTTAGGGTTACTGTGAGCGTTAAGTTTAGGGACAGGTTAAGGGTTAGTGTTAGAGTTAGGGTCAGGGCTAGGGTTAGGTTTCTGGTTCGATTTACATTTAGGGTTATGGTTAAGGACAAGCTAGTGCTCAGGTTAGGATTAGGGTTTCCGTTAAAATTAGGGACACAGTTAAGGTTAGTGTAAGGTTTAGGGTTAGTGATAAAGACACGGTTTGGTTTAGGGTATGGGTTTGGTGGAGATTCAGTGTTAGGGACAGGTTAGGGTAGGATTAGTGTTAGGGGTACAGGCAGTTTTCGGGTTACAGTTACAAAATTGGTTATGAGTAAGTGTAAAAACAGGGTTAGGGTTAGTGAAGTTGTTAGGGTTAGGGTTAGGGTTAGCTACAGGGTTAGGTTTAGGGAGATGGTTAGGTTTGGGGTTTGTGTGAAGTTTAGAAAAACGGTTATTTTCAGAGTTCGGGTTAGGAAAAGGCTTACAATAACAGGGTTTGGATTAAGAAGAGTATGCATGGTAGGCACACGGATGGCTTAGGGTTTGCATGAGGGTGAGGAATACAATTGGGGTTTTCATTTGACATAGGGGAGGTCTTAGGGTTAGAGACAAGGTTAAGGTTAGGGAGAGCATTAGGGTTAGAGACAAGATTAAGTTTAGGGACACTGTCAGGGTTAGTGTTAAGTTTAAGTTTAGGGTTACACTTAGGGTTAGGGACAAAATTAGGGTTAGGGTTATGGACAGTGTTAGGTTTAGGGTTAAAGTTAGGGTCAGCGCTCAAGTTAAGGTTAACATTAAGGTTAGGGATAGGTTTAGGGGTAGGGTTAGAAACAAGGTTAGACTTACGGTTAGGATTAGAGGCACGGTTATTTTTAAATTAGGGTTCAAAACAGAGTTAAGGGTAGTGTTAGGGGTAGGAATACTTTTTAAGGTTAGGGTTTGGTTTAGGGTTTGTTTTAGGGTTCGGGGCAGAGTTAGGGTTAGGAACATAGTTAGTGTTCGGTTTAGGGTTAAGCTTAGGGACAGAGTTAGGGTTACAGATAGGATTAAGGACAGGGTTATGATTAGGGTCAGGGTTAGTGTTCAGGACAGTGTCAGGGCAGGCCGTAGGATCAGGGTAGGGTTTGGGTTCAGGTTAGGATATGCTAGGGTTAGGGTTAGGGGCATAGCTAGGGTTGAGGGCAGAGTTAGTGTTACGGATAGGAACATGGCTAAGGTTAGGGTTCATGTTAGGGACCGTTTCAGGGTTACGTTTTGTGTTAAGGGTTGGGTTAGAATGGAGGACACGGTTAGGGTTAGTGTTAGGGTATCACGTCTCACGTGACATCGGCTGGGGAACTACAGTTAGATGGCGAAGAGTTAAGAAACTCCAGAGCCAAAAATAGAGTTTCTGTGGGCCAGTGTTCTCATCTCTGAGGCCCAAGCCTTAATACTGTGGGCGCATAGCTTTTCTTTACAACTGCCACCAAGAAGTCAATTTGAATATCTATACACAGGGAGTTGATTCTATTTGTCTGGCAGCTGCTTCACCAAAACTCATTGTGATCAAACACAGGTTTTGCTTTCACATGTACGTATGATCCCCTGGATGGACTCAGCATTCCGAGACCACCGGATAAGGAAGTTGTACTGAGATCGTTCCCTCGGGTCTTAGCATTCGGAGACACTTCCTTATGACGTCAAAGGCTCAGTGCACAGGAGCATTAGAATCGGCAGTTCCACGGTGACATTAGGGTTAGGTTTATAAACAGGATGAAGTTAGGTTTAGGGTTAGGGTTACCGACAGAGTTTGCTTTAGGGTAAGGGACAGGATTAGAACTAGGATTAGGTTTAGAGACACGGTTAGAATTAGGGTTAGTTTTAGGTTTAGTGTTGAAGGACAGAGTTAGGGTTTGGGTTAGCATTAGGGTTAGGGTTCGTGTTAGGATTAGGGTTAGGGACAGAGTTGGGAAGAGTGTTAGGGCTCCATTTAGAGTTAGGTCTAGGGATACGTTTAGGTTTAGGTTTTGTGTTAGGAAAAGGTTTAGCTACAGGGGCAGGGATAGTTTAGGGACACAGTGAGTGTTAGAGTTAGGATTAGGGTTAGGGTTAAGGTTAGGGTTTGGGTTAGGGTTAGGGTTATGGTTAGGTTTATGTTTTAGGGTTAGGGTTAGGGTTAGGGTTTAGGGTTTAGGGTTTAGGGTTTACGGTTTGGGTTAGGGTTAGGGTTAGGTTTAGGGTTTAGGCTTAGTGTTAGGGTTAGGGTTAGGGTTAGGGTTTTGGGGTTAGGGTTAGGGTTAGGGTTAGGGACATGATTCGGGTTTGGGATATGGTTAGGTATAGTGTTAGGGTTATAGTGAAGTTTAGGTTTTGGGTGATGGTTAAGATTAGGTTTAGTGACAGGGTTAATGACAGGGTGAGGGTTAGAATTAAGGTGAGAGAGATGGTAAGGGTCAGAGTTAGGTTTAGTGACAGTGTTAGGGTTAGGGTTAGGGTTAGGTTAGGGTTTGGGTTTAGGGATAGGTTTAGGGTTAGGTTTAGGGTTTAAGTTAAGGTTAGGGTTAGGGTTAGGGTTTAGGATTTAGGGTTAGGGTTATGGTTATGGTTAGGTTTAGGGTTAGGGACATGATTCGGGTCGGACATGGTTAGGTTCAGTGTTAGGGTTGTAGTTAAGTTTAGGTTTTCGCTGATGGTTAAGGTTAGGGTTAGGGACAGGATTAGTGACAGGGTGAGGGTTAGAGTTAAGGTTAGAGAGACTGTAAGGGTCAGAGTTAGGTTTAGCGACAGTGTTAGGGTTAGGGTTAATATTAGAGGCAGAGTTAGGGTTAAGGTTAGCGTTATGGTTAGAAACAGATTAGGTTGTGTGGTAGTGTTAGTATTAGTGACAGGCTTACTGTTAGGGTTAAGGTTAGGTTTAGAGACAGTGTTAGGGTTAGGTTTGGAGTTGAGTTTAGTGTTAGGTTTCAGTTTAAAGCTAGGGTTAGTGTTAGAGGCAGGGTGGCCTTCGGATTAGGGTAGGGATAGGGTCAGGCACAGGGATAGGGATATGGTTATGGTTAGTGTTGGGATTAGAAACAGGTTTAAAGTTAGGGTCAGGGTTAGAGACAGGTATGGTTAGGGTTAGGGTCAAGGTATAGGTAAGATTTAGGTTAAGATTAGGGACAGGTTACAGTTAGGTTTAGGGTTAGGAACAAGATTAGGGCTAGGTTTGAGGTGTATGTTAGTGTCAGGGTTAGGTCTGAAGTAGGATTAGAGTTAGGGTTAGAATTAGAGTTAGGGGAACGGTTAGGATTAAGAATAGGTTTAGGGTTAACGTTACGGAAAGGAATAGGGTTAGTGCTAGGGTTATGATTAGGGATAGGTCCAGAGTTAGATTGAAGAGTACGAACAGACTTATGGATTATTAGGGTTAGGGTTTATGACACAATTAGGGTCACGGTTAGAGTTACACTTAGCTTTACCGACATGGTTAGCTTTAGGGTTACTGTGAGCGTTAAGTTTAGGGACAGGTTAAGGGTTAGTGTTAGAGTTAGGGTCAGGGCTAGGGTTAGGTTTCTGGTTCGATTTACATTTAGGGTTATGGTTAAGGACAAGCTAGTGCTCAGGTTAGGATTAGGGTTTCCGTTAAAATTAGGGACACAGTTAAGGTTAGTGTAAGGTTTAGGGTTAGTGATAAAGACACGGTTTGGTTTAGGGTATGGGTTTGGTGGAGATTCAGTGTTAGGGACAGGTTAGGGTAGGATTAGTGTTAGGGGTACAGGCAGTTTTCGGGTTACAGTTACAAAATTGGTTATGAGTAAGTGTAAAAACAGGGTTAGGGTTAGTGAAGTTGTTAGGGTTAGGGTTAGGGTTAGCTACAGGGTTAGGTTTAGGGAGATGGTTAGGTTTGGGGTTTGTGTGAAGTTTAGAAAAACGGTTATTTTCAGAGTTCGGTTTAGGAAAAGGCTTACAATAACAGGGTTTGGATTAAGAAGAGTATGCATGGTAGGCACACGGATGGCTTAGGGTTTGCATGAGGGTGAGGAATACAATTGGGGTTTTCATTTGACATAGGGGAGGTCTTAGGGTTAGAGACAAGGTTAAGGTTAGGGAGAGCATTAGGGTTAGAGACAAGATTAAGTTTAGGGACACTGTCAGGGTTAGTGTTAAGTTTAAGTTTAGGGTTACACTTAGGGTTAGGGACAAAATTAGGGTTAGGGTTATGGACAGTGTTAGGTTTAGGGTTAAAGTTAGGGTCAGCGCTCAAGTTAAGGTTAACATTAAGGTTAGGGATAGGTTTAGGGGTAGGGTTAGAAACAAGGTTAGACTTACGGTTAGGATTAGAGGCACGGTTATTTTTAAATTAGGGTTCAAAACAGAGTTAAGGGTAGTGTTAGGGGTAGGAATACTTTTTAAGGTTAGGGTTTGGTTTAGGGTTTGTTTTAGGGTTCGGGGCAGAGTTAGGGTTAGGAACATAGTTAGTGTTCGGTTTAGGGTTAAGCTTAGGGACAGAGTTAGGGTTACAGATAGGATTAAGGACAGGGTTATGATTAGGGTCAGGGTTAGTGTTCAGGACAGTGTCAGGGCAGGCCGTAGGATCAGGGTAGGGTTTGGGTTCAGGTTAGGATATGCTAGGGTTAGGGTTAGGGGCATAGCTAGGGTTGAGGGCAGAGTTAGTGTTACGGATAGGAACATGGCTAAGGTTAGGGTTCATGTTAGGGACCGTTTCAGGGTTACGTTTTGTGTTAAGGGTTGGGTTAGAATGGAGGACACGGTTAGGGTTAGTGTTAGGGTATCACGTCTCACGTGACATCGGCTGGGGAACTACAGTTAGATGGCGAAGAGTTAAGAAACTCCAGAGCCAAAAATAGAGTTTCTGTGGGCCAGTGTTCTCATCTCTGAGGCCCAAGCCTTAATACTGTGGGCGCATAGCTTTTCTTTACAACTGCCACCAAGAAGTCAATTTGAATATCTATACACAGGGAGTTGATTCTATTTGTCTGGCAGCTGCTTCACCAAAACTCATTGTGATCAAACACAGGTTTTGCTTTCACATGTACGTATGATCCCCTGGATGGACTCAGCATTCCGAGACCACCGGATAAGGAAGTTGTACTGAGATCGTTCCCTCGGGTCTTAGCATTCGGAGACACTTCCTTATGACGTCAAAGGCTCAGTGCACAGGAGCATTAGAATCGGCAGTTCCACGGTGACATTAGGGTTAGGTTTATAAACAGGATGAAGTTAGGTTTAGGGTTAGGGTTACCGACAGAGTTTGCTTTAGGGTAAGGGACAGGATTAGAACTAGGATTAGGTTTAGAGACACGGTTAGAATTAGGGTTAGTTTTAGGTTTAGTGTTGAAGGACAGAGTTAGGGTTTGGGTTAGCATTAGGGTTAGGGTTCGTGTTAGGATTAGGGTTAGGGACAGAGTTGGGAAGAGTGTTAGGGCTCCATTTAGAGTTAGGTCTAGGGATACGTTTAGGTTTAGGTTTTGTGTTAGGAAAAGGTTTAGCTACAGGGGCAGGGATAGTTTAGGGACACAGTGAGTGTTAGAGTTAGGATTAGGGTTAGGGTTAAGGTTAGGGTTTGGGTTAGGGTTAGGGTTATGGTTAGGTTTATGTTTTAGGGTTAGGGTTAGGGTTAGGGTTTAGGGTTTAGGGTTTAGGGTTTACGGTTTGGGTTAGGGTTAGGGTTAGGTTTAGGGTTTAGGCTTAGTGTTAGGGTTAGGGTTAGGGTTAGGGTTTCGGGGTTAGGGTTAGGGTTAGGGTTAGGGACATGATTCGGGTTTGGGATATGGTTAGGTATAGTGTTAGGGTTATAGTGAAGTTTAGGTTTTGGGTGATGGTTAAGATTAGGTTTAGTGACAGGGTTAATGACAGGGTGAGGGTTAGAATTAAGGTGAGAGAGATGGTAAGGGTCAGAGTTAGGTTTAGTGACAGTGTTAGGGTTAGGGTTAGGGTTAGGTTAGGGTTTGGGTTTAGGGATAGGTTTAGGGTTAGGTTTAGGGTTTAAGTTAAGGTTAGGGTTAGGGTTAGGGTTTAGGATTTAGGGTTAGGGTTATGGTTATGGTTAGGTTTAGGGTTAGGGACATGATTCGGGTCGGACATGGTTAGGTTCAGTGTTAGGGTTGTAGTTAAGTTTAGGTTTTCGCTGATGGTTAAGGTTAGGGTTAGGGACAGGATTAGTGACAGGGTGAGGGTTAGAGTTAAGGTTAGAGAGACTGTAAGGGTCAGAGTTAGGTTTAGCGACAGTGTTAGGGTTAGGGTTAATATTAGAGGCAGAGTTAGGGTTAAGGTTAGCGTTATGGTTAGAAACAGATTAGGTTGTGTGGTAGTGTTAGTATTAGTGACAGGCTTACTGTTAGGGTTAAGGTTAGGTTTAGAGACAGTGTTAGGGTTAGGTTTGGAGTTGAGTTTAGTGTTAGGTTTCAGTTTAAAGCTAGGGTTAGTGTTAGAGGCAGGGTGGCCTTCGGATTAGGGTAGGGATAGGGTCAGGCACAGGGATAGGGATATGGTTATGGTTAGTGTTGGGATTAGAAACAGGTTTAAAGTTAGGGTCAGGGTTAGAGACAGGTATGGTTAGGGTTAGGGTCAAGGTATAGGTAAGATTTAGGTTAAGATTAGGGACAGGTTACAGTTAGGTTTAGGGTTAGGAACAAGATTAGGGCTAGGTTTGAGGTGTATGTTAGTGTCAGGGTTAGGTCTGAAGTAGGATTAGAGTTAGGGTTAGAATTAGAGTTAGGGGAACGGTTAGGATTAAGAATAGGTTTAGGGTTAACGTTACGGAAAGGAATAGGGTTAGTGCTAGGGTTATGATTAGGGATAGGTCCAGAGTTAGATTGAAGAGTACGAACAGACTTATGGATTATTAGGGTTAGGGTTTATGACACAATTAGGGTCATGGTTAGAGTTACACTTAGCTTTACCGACATGGTTAGCTTTAGGGTTACTGTGAGCATTAAGTTTAGGGACAGGTTAAGGGTTAGTGTTAGAGTTAGGGTCAGGGCTAGGGTTAGGTTTCTGGTTCGATTTACATTTAGGGTTATGGTTAAAGACAAGTTAGTGTTCTGGTTAGGATTAGGGTTTCCGTTAAAATTAGGGACACAGTTAAGGTTAGTGTAAGGTTTAGGGTTAGTGATAAAGACACGGTTTGGTTTAGGGTATGGGTTTGGTGGAGATTCAGTGTTAGGGACAGGTTAGGGTAGGATTAGTGTTAGGGGTACAGGCAGTTTTCGGGTTACAGTTACAAAATTGGTTATGAGTAAGTGTAAAAACAGGGTTAGGGTTAGTGAAGTTGTTAGGGTTAGGGTTAGGGTTAGCTACAGGGTTAAGTTTAGGGAGATGGTTAGGTTTGGGGTTTGTGTGAAGTTTAGAAAAATGGTTATTTTCAGAGTTCGGTTTAGGAAAAGGCTTACAATAACAGGGCTTGGATTAAGAAGACTATGCATGGTAGGCACACGGATGGCTTAGGTTTCGCATGAGGGTGAGGAATACAATTGGGGTTTTCATTTGACATAGGGGAGGTCTTAGGGTTAGAGACAAGGTTAAGGTTAGGGACAGCATTAGGGTTAGAGACAAGATTAAGGTTAGGGACACTGTCAGGGTTAGTGTTAAGTTTAAGTTTAGGGTTACAGTTAGGGTTAGGGACAAAATTAGGTTTAGGGTCATGGACAGTGTTAGGTTTAGTGTTAAAGTTAGGGTCAGCGCTCAAGTTAAGGTTAACATTAAGGTTAGGGATAGGTTTAGGGGTAGGGTTAGAAACAAGGTTAGACTTACGGTTAGTATTAGAGGCACGGTTATTTTTAAATTAGGGTTCAAAACAGTGTTAAGGGTAGTGTTAGGGGTAGGAATACTTTTTAGGGTTTGTTTTAAGTTCCGGGGCAGAGTTAGGGTTAGGAACATTGTTAGTGTTCGGTTTAGGGTTAAGCTTAGGGACAAAGTTAGGGTTACAGTTAGGGTTAAGGACAGGGTTATGATTAGGGTCAGGGTTAGTGTTCAGGACAGTGTCAGGGCAGGCCAAGGTTTGCTGTAGGATTAGGGTAGGGTTTGGGTTCAGGTTAGGATATGGTAGGGTTAGGGTTAGGTGCATAGCTAGGGTTGAGGGCAGAGTTAGTGTTACTGATAGGAATATGGCTAAGGTTAGGGTTCATGTAAGGGGCAGTTTCAGGGTTACGTTTAGTGTTAAGGGTTGGGTTAGAATGAAGGACACGGTTAGGGTTAGTGTTAGTGTATCTCTTCTCACGTGACATCGGCTGGGGAAATACAGTTAGATGGCCAAGAGTTAAGAAACTCCAGAGCCAAAAATAGTGTTTCTGTGGGCCAGTGTTCTCATCTCTGAGGCCCAAGCCTTAATACTGTGGGCGCATAGCTTTTCTTTACAACCGCCACCAAGAAGTCAATTTGAATATCTATACACAGGGAGTTGATTCTATTTGTCTGGCAGCTGCTTCGCCAAAACTCATTGTGATCAAACACAAGTTTTGCTTTCACATGTACGTATGATCCCCCGGATGGACTCAGCATTCCGAGACCACCGGATAAGGAAGTTGTACTGAGATCATTCCCTCGGGTCTTAGCATTCGGAGACACTTCCTTATGACGTGAAAGGCTCAGTGCACAGGAGCATTCGAATCGGCAGCTCCAAGGTGACATTAGGTTTAGGTTTATAAACAGGATGAAGTTAGGTTTAGGGTTAGGGTTACCGACAGAGTTTGCTTTAGGGTAAGGGACAGGATTAGAACTAGGATTAGGTTTAGAGACACGGTTAGAATTAGGGTTAGTTTTAGGTTTAGTGTTGAAGGACAGAGTTAGGGTTTGGGTTAGTGTTAGGGTTAGGGTTCGTGTTAGGATTAGGGTTAGGGACAGAGTTGGGAAGAGTGTTAGGGCTCCATTTAGAGTTAGGGGTAGGGATACGTTTAGATTTAGGTTTTGGGTTAGGAAAAGGTTTAGCTACAGGGGCAGGAATAGGGTAGGGACACAGTGAGTGTTAGAGTTAGGATTAGGGTTAGATTTAAGGTTAGGGTTTGGGTTAGGGTTAGGGTTTCGGGTTAGGGTTAGAGTTAGGGTTAGGGTTAGGGTTTAGGGTTTAGGGTTTAGGGTTAGGGTTAGCGTTAGGGTTAGGGTTTAGGGTTTAGGGTTAGGGACAGGGTTAGGGTTAGGGTTTAGTGTTAGGGTTAGGGTTAGGGGCACGATTAGGGTTTCGGACATGGTTAGGTTTAGTGTTAGGGTTATAGTTAAGTTTTGGTTTTGGCTGATGGTTAAGTTTAGTTTTAGGGACAGGTTTAGTGACAGGTTGAGGGTTACAGTTAAGGTTAGAGAGACGGTGAGGGTCAGAGTTAGGTTTAGCGACAGTGTTAGGGTTAGGGATCGGGTTAGGTTAGGGTTTAGGGTTAGGGTTAGGGTTAGGGTTAGGAATAGGTGATGGTTAGTGTTTAGATTTTAGGGTTAGGGTTTAGGGATAGGGTTAGGGATAGGGTTAGGGTTAGGGTTAGGAATAGGTGAGGGTTAGTGTTTAGATTTTAGGGTTAGGGTTTAGGGATAGGTTTAGGGTTAGGGTTAGGGTAAGGGTTAGAGTTAGGGTTTAGGCTTTAGGGTTAGGGTTAGTGTTAGGGTTTAGGGTTTAGGGTTAGGGTTAGGGTTAGGTTTAGGGTTAGGGTTTAGTGTTTATGGTTAGGGTTAGCGTTAGGGTTAGGGTTTGGGTTTAGGGTTTAGGTTTAGGGTTAGGGTTAGGGTTAGGGTTAGGGTTAGGGTTTAGTGTTAGGGTTAGGGTTAGGGTTAGGGTTAGGGTTAGGGTTAGGGGCACGATTAGGGTTTGGGACATGGTTAGGTTTAGTGTTAGGGTTATAGTTAAGTTTTGGTTTTGGCTGATGGTTAAGTTTAGTTTTAGGGACAGGTTTAGTGACAGGTTGAGGGTTACAGTTAAGGTTAGAGAGACGGTGAGGGTCAGAGTTAGGTTTAGCGACAGTGTTAGGGTTAGGGATCGGGTTAGGTTAGGGTTTAGGGTTAGGGTTAGGGTTAGGGTTAGGAATAGGTGATGGTTAGTGTTTAGATTTTAGGGTTAGGGTTTAGGGATAGGGTTAGGGATAGGGTTAGGGTTAGGGTTAGGTTGTAGGCTTTAGGGTTAGGGTTAGGGTTAGGTTTAGGGTTTAGTGTTAGGTTTAGGGTTGGGTTTGGGTTAGGGTTTAGTGTTTAGGGTTAGGGTTAGCGTTAGGGTTAGGGTTTTGATTTAGGGTTTAGGTTTAGTGTTAGGATTAGGGTTAGGGTTTCGGGTTTAGGGTTAGGGTCAAGGTTAGGGTTAGGGTCAAGGTTAGGTTTAGGGTTAGGTACACGATTCCCGTTTGAGACATGGTTATATTTAGTGTTAGTGTTATAGTTAAGTTTAGGTTTTGGCTGATGGTTAAGGTTAGGTTTAGGGACAGGGTTAGTTACAGGGTGAGGGTTAGAGTTAAAGTTAGAGAGACGGTAAGGGTCAGAGTTAGGTTTAGAGACAGTATTAGGTTTAGGGTTAGGGTTAGGTTAGGATTAGGGTTAGGGTTAGGGTTTAGGGTTAGGGTTAGGGTTTTGAGATAGCGTTAGGTTTAGGGTTTAGGGTTAGGGTTAGGGTTAAAATTAGGGTTTAGGGATAGGTTTAGGGTTAGGTTTAGGGTTTAAGACAGGGTTAGTGTTAGGGTTATGGTTTAGGATTTAGGGTTAGGGTTATGGTTAGGATTAGGTTTAGGGTTAGGGACACGATTCGGGTTTGGGACATGGTTAAATTCAGTGTTAGGGTTATAGTTATGTTTAGGTTTTGCCTGATGGTTAAGGTTAGGGTTAGGGACAGGATTAATGAAAGGGTGAGGGTTAGAGTTAAGGTTAGAGAGACAGTAAGGTTCAGAGTTAGGTTTAGCGACAGTGTTAGGGTTAGGGTTAATATTAGAAGCAGAGTTAGGGTTAAGGTTAGCGTTTTGGTTAGAAACAGATTAGGTTGTGTGATAGTGTTAGTATTAGTGACAGGCTTAGTGTTAGGGTTAAGGTTAGGTTTAGAGACAGTGTTAGGGTTAGTTTTGGAGTTGAGTTTAGTGTTAGGTTTCAGTTTAGGGCTACGGTTAGTGTTAGAGTCAGGGTGGCCTTCGGATTAGGGTAGGGATAGGGTCAGGCACAGCGATAGGGATATGGTTATGGTTAGGGTTGGGATTAGAGTCAGGTTTAAGGTTAGGGTCAGGGTTAGAGACAGGTATGGTTAGGGTTAGGGTCAAGGTATAGGTAAGATTTAGGTTAAGATTAGGGACAGGTTACAGTTAGGTTTAAGGTTAGGAACAAGATTAGGGCTAGGTTTGAGGTGTATGTTAGTGTCAGGGTTAGGTCTGAAGTAGGATTAGAGTTAGGGTTAGAATTAGAGTTAGGGGAACGTTAAGGATTAAGAATAGGTTTAGGGTTAACGTTAGGGACATGAACAGGGTCAGTGTTAGGGTTAAATTAGGGATAGGTACAGAGTTAGGTTTAAGAGTAGGAACAGGCTTATGGATTGGATTAGGGTTAGGGTTTATGACACAATTAGGGTCACGGTTAGAGATACGCTTAGCTTTACCGACATGGTTAGATTTAAGGTTACTCTTAGCGTTAAGTTTAGGGACAGGTTAATGGTTAGTGTTAGTGTTAGGGTCAGGGCTAAGGTTAGGTTTACAGTTCGATTTACATTTAGGGTTATGGTTAAAGACAGGCTAGTGTTCTGGTTAGGATTAGGGTTTCCGTTAAAATTAGGGACACAGTTAAGCTTAGTGTAAGGTTTAGGGGTAGTGATAAAGACACGGTTTGGTTTAGCGTATGGGTTTGGCTGAGATTCAGTGTTAGGGACAGGTTAGGGTAGGATTAGTGTTAGGGGTAGAGACAGGTTTCGGGTTAGAGTTACAAAATTGGTTATGAGTAAGTGTAAAAACAGGGTTAGGGTTAGTGAAGTTGTTAGGGTTAGGGTTAGGGTTAGCTACAGGGTTAAGTTTAGGGAGAAGGTTAGTTTTGGAGTTTGTGTGAAGTTTAGAAAAAGGGTTATTTTCAGATTTCGGTTTAGGAAAAGGGTTACGATAACAGGGTTTGGATTAAGAACCGTATGCATGGTAGGCACACGGATGGCTTAGGGTTCGCATGAGGGTGAGGAATACAATTGGGGTTTTCATTTGACATAGGGGAGGTCTTAGAGTTAGAGACAAGGTTAAGGTTAAGGACAGGATTAGGGTTAGAGACAAGATGAAGTTAAGGGACACTGTCAGGGTTAGTGTTAAGTTTAAGTTTAGGGTTACAGTTATGGTTAGGGACAAAATTAGGGTTAGGTTTATGGACAGTGTTAGGTTTAGGGTTAAAGTTAGGGTCAGCGCTCAAGTTAAGGTTAACATTAAGTTTAGGGATAGGTCTAGGGGTAGGGTTAGAAACAAGGTTAGAGTTACGGTTAGGATGAGAGGCACGGTTATATTTAAATTAGGGTTCAAAACAGAGTTAAGGGTAGTGTTAGGGTTAGGAATACTTTTTAGGGTTAGGGTTTGGTTTAGGGTTTGTTTTAGGGTTCGGGACAGAGTTAGGGTTACGAACATAGTTAGTGTTAGGTTTAGGGTTAAGCTTAGGGACAGAGTTAGGGTTACATTTAGGGTTAAGGACAGGGTTATGATTAGGTCAGGGTTAGTGTTCAGGACAGAGTCAGGGCAGGACAAGGTTTGCTGTAGGATTACGGTAGGGTTTGGGTTCAGGTTAGGATATGTTAGGGTTAGGGTTAGGGGCATAGCTAGGGTTGAGGGCAGAGTTAGTGTTACAGTTAGGAACATGGCTAACGTTACGGTTCATGTAAGGGACAGTTTCAGGGTTACGTTTAGTGTTAAGGGTTGGGTTAGAATGGAGGACACGTTTAATGTTAGTGTTAGGGTATCATGCCTGACGTGACATCGACTGGGGAACTTCAGTTACATGGCGAAGAGTTAAGAAACACCAGAGCCAAAAATAGAGTTTCTGTGGGCCAGTGTTCTCATCTCTGAGGCCCAAGCCTTAATACTGTGGGCGCATAGCTTTTCTTTACAACTGCCACCAAGAAGTCAATTTGAATATCTATACACAGGGAGTTGATTCTATTTGTCTGGCAGCTGCTTCGCCAAAACTCATTGTGATCAAACACAAGTTTTGCTTTCATATGTACGCATGATCCCCCGGATGGACTCAGCATTGCGAGACCACCGGATAAGGAAATTTTACTGCGATCATTCCCTCAGGTCTTAGCATTCCGAGACATTTCCTTATGACGTGAAAGGCTCAGTGCACAGGAACATTAGAATCGGCAGCTCCAAGGTGACATTAGGGTTAGGTTTATAAACAGGATGAAGTTAGGGGTAGGGTTAGGGTTACCGACAGAGTTTGCTTTAAGGTAAGGGACAGGATTAGAACTAGGATTAGGTTTAGAGACAGGGTTAGAATTGGGGTTAGTTTTAGGTTTAGTGTTGAAGGACAGAGTTAGGGTTTGGGTTAGCATTAGGGTTAGGGTTCGTGTTAGGATTAGGGTTAGGGACAGAGTTGGGAAGAGTGTTAGGGCTCCATTTAGAGTTAGGGCTAGGGATACGTTTAGGTTTAGGTTTTGGGGTAGGGAAAGGTTTAGCTACAGGGGCAGGGATTGCGTAGGGACACAGTGAGTGTTAGAGTTAGGATTCGGGTTAGGGTTAGGGCTAGGGTTTGGGTTAGGGTTAGGGTTTAGGGATAGGGTTAGGATTAGGGTTAGAGTATACGGTTTAGGGTTAGGGGTAGCGTTAGGGTTAGGGTTAGTGTTAGGGTTAGGGTTAGGGTTAGGGGCACGATTAGGGTTTGGGACATGGTTAGGTTTAATGTTAGGGTTATAGTTAAGTTTTGGTTTTGGCTGATGGTTAAGTTTAGTTTTAGGGACAGGTTGAGTGAGAGGGTGAGTGTTAGAGTTAAGGTTAGACAGTCGGTAAGGTTCAGAGTTAGGTTTAGCGACAGTGTTAGGGTTAGGGATCGGGTTATGTTAGGGTTTAGGGTTAGGGTTAGGGTTAGGGTTAGGGTTAGGGTTAGGGTAGGGTTAGGGTTAGGGTTAGGGTTAGGGTTAGGGTTAGGGTTAGGGTTTAGTGTTAGGGTTAGGGTTAGGGTTAGGGTTAGGGTTAGGTTTAGGGTTAGGGTTAGGGTTAGGGTTAGGGTTAGGGTTAGGGTTTAGATTTAGGGTTAGGGTTAAGGTTAGGGTTTAGGGTTTAGGGTTAAGGTTAGGGTTAGAGTTAGGGTTTAGGATTTAGGGTTAGGGTTAGTGTTAGGGTTTAGGGTTTAGGGTTAGGGTTAGGGTTACGGTTAGGGTTAGGGTTTAGTGTTAGGGTTAGGGTTAGGGTTAGGGTTAGGGTTAGGGTTTAGATTTAGGGTTAGGGTTAAGGTTAGGGTTTAGGGTTTAGGGTTAAGGTTAGGGTTAGAGTTAGGGTTTAGGATTTAGGGTTAGGGTTAGTGTTAGGGTTTAGTGTTTAGGGTTAGGGTTAGGGTTAGGGTTAGGGTTAGGGTTTAGTGTTAGGGTTAGGGTTAGGGTTAGGGTTAGGGTTAGGGTTAGGGTTAGTGGCACGATTAGGGTTTGGGACATGGTTAGGTTTAGTGTTAGGGTTATAGTTAAGTTTTGGTTTTGGCTGATGGTTAAGTTTAGTTTTAGGGACAGGTTTAGTGACAGGTTGAGGGTTACAGTTAAGGTTAGAGAGACGGTGAGGGTCAGAGTTACGTTTAGCGACAGTGTTAGGGTTAGGGATCGGGTTAGGTTAGGGTTTAGGGTTAGGTTTAGGGTTAGGGTTAGGAATAGGTGATGGTTAGTGTTTAGATTTTAGGGTTAGGGTTTAGGGATAGGGTTAGGGATAGGGTTAGGGTTAGGGTTAGGAATAGGTGAGGGTTAGTGTTTAGATTTTAGGGTTAGGGTTTAGGCATAGGGTTAGGGTTAGGGTTAGGGTAAGGGTTAGAATTAGGGTTTAGGCTTTAGGGTTAGGGTTAGTGTTAGGGTTTAGGGTTTAGGGTTAGGGTTAGGGTTAGGTTTAGGGTTAGGGTTTAGTGTTTATGGTTAGGGTTAGCGTTAGGGTTAGGGTTTGGGTTTAGGGTTTAGGTTTAGGGTTAGGGTTAGTGTTAGGGTTTCGGGTTTAGTGTTAGGGTTAAGGTTAGGGTTAGGTACACGTTTCGGGTTTGAGACATGGTTAGGTTTAGTGTTAGGGTTATAGTTAAGTTTAGGTTTTGGCTGATGGTTAAGGTTAGGTTTAGGGACAGGGTTAGTTACAGGGTGAGGGTTAGAATTAAAGATAGAGAGACGGTAAGGGTCAGAGTTAGGTTTAGCCACAGTGTTAGGGTTAGGGTTAGGGTTAGGTTAGGGTTAGGGTTAGGGTTAGGGTTAGGGTTAGGTTTTAGGGATAGGGTTAGGGTTAGGGTTACGGTTTAGGTTTAGGGTTGGGTTAAGGTTAGGGTTTAGGGTTTAGGGTTAGGGTTAGGGTTAGGGTTAGCATTAGGTTTAGGGTTAGGGACAGGATTAGGGTTTGGGTCATGGTTAGGTTTACTGTTAGGGTTATATAAGTTTAGGTTTTGTCTGATGCTTAAGTTTAGGTTTAGGGACAGGGTTAGTGACAGGGTGAGGGTTAGAGTTAAGGTTGGAGAGACGGTAAGGGTCAGAGTTAGGTTTAGCGACAGTGTTAGGGTTAGGGATCAGGTTAGGTTAGGGTTTAGGGTTAGGGTTAGGGTTAGGGTTAGGAATAGGGGAGGGTTAGTGTTTACATTTTAGGGTTAGGTTTTAGGGATAGGGTTAGGGTTAGGGTTAGTGTTAGGGTTAGAGTTAGGGTTAAGGTTAGGGTTTAGGGTTTAGCGTTAGGGTTAGCGTTAGGGTTAGCATTAGGTTTAGGGTTAGGGACAGGATTAGTGTTTGGGATATGGTTAGGTTTACTGTTAGGGTTATATTAAGTTTAGGTTTTGTCTGATGCTTAAGTTTAGGTTTAGGGACAGGGTTAGTGACAGGGTAAGGGTTAGAGTTAAGGTTGGAGAGACGGTAAGGGTCAGAGTTAAGTTTAGCGACAGTGTTAGGGTTAGGGATCAGGTTAGGTTAGGGTTTAGGGTTAGGGTTAGGGTTAGGGTTAGGAATAGGGGAGGGTTAGTGTTTACATTTTAGGGTTAGGTTTTAGGGATAGGGTTAGGGTTAGGGTTAGGGCTTACGGTTTAGGGTTAGGGTTATGGTTAGGGTTAGGGTTTCGGGTTTAGGGTTAGGGTTAAGTTTAGGGTTAGGGTTAGGTACACGATTCGGGTTTGAGACATGTTTAGGTTTAGTGTTAGGGTTATGGTTAAGTTTAGGTTTTGGCTGATGGTTAAGGTTAGGTTTAGGGACAGGGTTAGTTACAGGGTGAGGGTTAGAGTTAAAGTTAGAGAGACGGTAAGGTACAGAGTTAGGTTTAGCGACAGTGTTAGGGTTAGGGTTAGGGTTAGGTTAGGGTTAGGGTTTAGGTTAGGGTTAGGGTTAGGTTTTAGGTATAGGGTTAGGGTTAGGGTTACGGTTTAGGTTTAGAGTTAGGGTTAAGGTTAGGGTTTAGGGTTTAGGTTTAGGGTTAGGGTTAGAGTTAGGGTTTAGGCTTTAGGGTTAGGGTTAGTGTTAGGGTTTAGGGTTTCGGGTTAGGTTTAGGGTTAGGGTTAGGGTTAGGGTTAGGGTTAGGTTTTAGGGATAGGGTTAGGGTTAGGGTTACGGTTTAGGTTTAGGTTTAGGGTTAATGTTAGGGTTTAGGGTTTAGGGTTAGGGTTAGGGTTAGAGTTAGGGTTTAGGCTTTAGTGTTAGGGTTAGTGTTAGGGTTTAGGGTTTAGGGTTAGGTTTAGGGTTAGGGTTAGGGTTTAGTGTTTATGGTTAGGGTTAGCGTTAGGGTTAGGGTTTGGGTTTAGGGTTTAGGTTTAGGGTTAGGGTTAGGGTTAGTGTTAGGGTTTCGGGTTTAGTGTTAGGGTTAAGTTTATGGTTAGGGTTAGGTACACGATTCGGGTTTGAGACATGGTTAGGTTTAGTGTTAGGGTTATAGTTAAGTTTAGGTTTTGGCTGATGGTTAAGGTTAGGTTTAGGGACAGGGTTAGTTACAGGATGAGGGTTAGAGTTAAAGATAGAGAGACGGTAAGGGTCAGAGTTAGGTTTAGCGACAGTGTTAGGGTTAGGGTTAGGGTTAGGTTAGGGTTAGGGTTAGGGTTAGGGTTAGGTTTTAGGGATAGGGTTAGGGTTAGGGTTACGGTTTAGGTTTAGGGTTAGGTTTAAGGTTAGGGTTTAGGGTTTAGGGTTAGGGTTAGGGTTAGGGTTAGCATTAGGTTTAGGGTTAGGGACAGGATTAGGGTTTGGGACATGGTTAGGTTTACTGTTAGGGTTATATTAAGTTTAGGTTTTGTCTGATGCTTAAGTTTAGGTTTAGGGACAGGGTTAGTGACAGGGTGAGGGTTAGAGTTAAGGTTGGAGAGACGGTAAGGGTCAGAGTTAGGTTTAGCGACAGTGTTAGGGTTAGGGATCAGGTTAGGTTAGGGTTTAGGGTTAGGGTTAGGGTTAGGGTTAGGAATAGGGGAGGGTTAGTGTTTACATTTTAGGGTTAGGGTTTAGGGATAGGGTTAGGGTTAGGGTTAGGGTTAGGGTTAGAGTTAGGATTTAGGCTTTAGGGATAGGGTTAGGGTTAGAGTTAGGGCTTACGGTTTAGGGTTAGGGTTAGGGTTAGGGTTTCGGGTTTAGGGTTAGGGTTAAGTTTAGGGTTAGGGTTAGGTACAAGATTCGGGTTTGAGACATGTTTAGGTTTAGTGTTAGGAATATGGTTAAGTTTAGGTTTTGGCTGATGGTTAAGGTTAGGTTTAGGGACAGGGTTAGTTACAGGGTGAGGGTTAGAGTTAAAGTTAGAGAGACGGTAAGGTACAAAGTTAGGTTTAGCGACAGTGTTAGGGTTAGGGTTAGGGTTAGGTTAGGGTTAGGGTTAGGGTTAGGGTTAGGAATAGGGGAGGGTTAGTGTTTACATTTCAGGGTTAGGGTTTAGGGATAGGGTTAGGGTTAGGGTTAGGGTTAGAGTTAGGGTTAGGGTTAGGGTTAGGTTTTAGGGATAGGGTTAGGGTTAGGGTTACCGTTTAGGTTTAGGGTTAGGGTTAAGGTTAGGGTTTAGGGTTTAGGGTTAGGGTTAGTGTTAGGGTTTATGGTTTAGGGTTAGGGTTAGGTTTAGGGTTAGGGTTAGGGTTTAGTGTGTATGGTTAGGGTTAGAGTTAGGGTTAGGGTTTGGGTTTAGTGTTTAGATTTAGGGTTAGGGTTAGTGTTAGGGTTTCGAGTTTAGTGTTAGGGTTAAGGTAAGGGTTAGGGTTAGGTACACGTTTCGGGTTTGAGACATGGTTAGGTTTAGTGTTAGGGTTATAGTTAAGATTAGGTTTTGGCTGATGGTTAAGGTTAGGTTTAGGGACAGGGTTAGTTACAGGGTGAGGGTTAGAATTAAAGATAGAGAGACGGTAAGGGTCAGAGTTAGGTTTAGCGACAGTGTTAGGGTTAGGGTTAGGGTTAGGTTAGGGTTAGGGTTAGGGTTAGGGTTAGGGTTAGGTTTTATGGATAGGGTTAGGGTTAGGGTTACGGTTTAGGTTTAGGGTTAGGGTTAAGGTTAGGGTTTAGGGTTTAGCGTTAGGGTTAGGGTTAGGTTTAGCATTAGGTTTAGGGTTAGGGACAGGATTAGGGTTTGGGATATGGTTAGGTTTACTGTTAGGGTTATATTAAGTTTAGGTTTTGTCTGACTTAAGTTTAGGTTTAGGGACAGGGTTAGTGACAGGGTAAGGGTTAGAGTTAAGGTTGGAGAGACGGTAAGGGTCAGAGTTAGGTTTAGCGACAGTGTTAGGGTTAGGGATCAGGTTAGGTTAGGGTTTAGGGTTAGGGTTAGGGTTAGGAATAGGGGAGGGTTAGTGTTTACATTTTAGGGTTAGGGTTTAGGGATAGGGTTAGGGTTAGGGTTAGGGCTTACGGTTTAGGGTTAGGGTTAGGGTTAGGGTTTAGTTTTCGGGTTTCGGGTTAGGGTTAAGTTTAGGGTTAGGGTTAGGTACACGATTCGGGTTTGAGACATGTTTAGGTTTAGTGTTAGGGTTATGGTTAAGTTTAGGTTTTGGCTGATGGTTAAGGTTAGGTTTAGGGACAGGGTTAGTTACAGGGTGAGGGTTAGAGTTAAAGTTAGAGAGACGGTAAGGTACAGAGTTAGGTTTAGCGACAGTGTTAGGGTTAGGGTTCGGGTTAGGTTATGGTTAGGGTTTAGGTTAGGGTTAGGGTTAGGTTTTAGGGATAGGGTTAGGGTTAGGGTTACGGTTTAGGTTTAGAGTTAGGGTTAAGGTTAGGGTTTAGGGTTTATGGTTAGGGTTAGGGTTAGAGTTAGGGTTAGGCTTTAGGGTTAGGGTTAGTGTTAGGGTTTAGGGTTTCGGGTTAGGGTTAGGGTTAGGGTTAGGGTTAGGGTTAGGGTTAGGTTTTAGGGATAGGGTTAGGGTTAGGGTTACGGTTTAGGTTTAGGGTTAGGGTTAAGGTTAGGGTTTAGGGTTTAGGGTTAGGGTTAGGGTTAGAGTTAGTGTTAGGGTTTCGGGTTTAGTGTTAGGGTTAAGGTTAGGGTTAGGGTTAGGTACACGTTTTGGGTTTGAGACATGGTTAGGTTTAGTGTTAGGGTTATAGTTAAATTTAGGTTTTGGCTGATGGTTAAGGTTAGGTTTAGGGACAGGGTTAGTTACAGGGTGAGGGTTAGAGTTAAAGATAGAGAGACGGTAAGGGTCAGAGTTAGGTTTAGCGACAGTGTTAGGGTTAGGGTTAGGGTTAGGTTAGGGTTAGGGTTAGGGTTAGGGTTAGGGTTAGGTTTTAGGGATAGGGTTAGCGTTAGGGTTACGGTTTAGGTTTAGGGTTTGGGTTAAGGTTAGGGTTTAGGGTTTAGGGTTAGGGTTAGGGTTAGGGTTAGCATTAGGTTTAGGGTTAGGGACAGGATTTGGGTTTGGGACATGGTTAGGTTTACTGTTAGGGTTATATTAAGTTTAGGTTTTGTCTGATGCTTAAGTTTAGGTTTAGGGACAGGCTTAGTGACAGGGTGAGGGTTAGAGTTAAGGTTGGAGAGACGGTAAGGGTCAGAGTTAGGTTTAGCGACAGTGTTAGGGTTAGGGATCAGGTTAGGTTAGGGTTTAGGGTTAGGGTTAGGGTTAGGAATAGGGGAGGGTTAGTGTTTACATTTGAGGGTTAGGGTTTAGGGATAGGGTTAGGGTTAGGGTTAGGGTTAGGGTTAGAGTTAGGATTTAGGCTTTAGGGATAGGGTTAGGGTTAGAGTTAGGGCTTACGGTTTAGGGTTAGGGTTAGGGTTAGGGTTAGGGTTTCGGGTTTAGGGTTAGGGTTAAGTTTAGGGTTAGGGTTAGGTACAAGATTCGGGTTTGAGACATGTTTAGGTTTAGTGGTAGGAATATGGTTAAGTTTAGGTTTTGGCTGATGGTTAAGGTTAGGTTTAGGGACAGGGTTAGTTACAGGGTGAGGGTTAGAGTTAAAGTTAGAGAGACGGTAAGGTACAGAGTTAGGTTTAGCGACAGTGTTAGGGTTAGGGTTAGGGTTAGGTTAGGGTTAGGGTTAGGGTTAAGGTTAGGAATAGGGGAGGGTTAGTGTTTACATTTCAGGGTTAGGGTTTAGGGATAGGGTTAGGGTTAGGGTTAGGGTTAGAGTTAGGGTTAGGGTTAGGGTTAGGGTTAGGGTTAGGTTTTAGGGATAGGGTTAGGGTTAGGGTTAGAGTTAGGGTTTAGGCTTTAGGGTTAGGGTTAGTGTTAGGGTTTAGGGTTTAGGGTTAGGGTTAGGGTTAGGGTTAGGGTTAGGAATAGGGGAGGGTTAGTGTTTACATTTCAGGGTTAGGGTTTAGGGATAGGGTTAGGGTTAGGGTTAGGGTTAGCGTTAGGGTTAGGGTTTGGGATTAGGGTTTAGGTTTAGGGTTAGGATTAGGTACACGTTTCGGGTTTTAGACATGGTTAGGTTTAGTGTTAGGGTTATAGTTAAGTTTAGGTTTTGGCTGTTGGTTAAGGTTAGGTTTCGGGACAGGGTTAGTTACAGGGTGAGTGTTAGAGTTAAAGATAGACGGTAGGGTCAGAGTTAGGTTTAGCGACAGTGTTAGGGTTAGGGTTAGGGTTAGAGTTAGGGTTTAGGGTTAGGGTTAGGGTTAGGGTTTAGGATTTAGGATTAGGGTTATGGTTAGGGTTAGGGTTAGGGTTAGGGGCAGGATTAGGGTTTGGGACATGGTTAGGTTTACTGTTAGGACTTTATTAAGTTTAGGTTTTGTCTGATGCTTAAGTTTAGGTTTAAGGACAGGGTTAGTGACAGGGTGAGGGTTAGAGTTAAGGTTGGAGAGACGGTAAGGGTCAGAGTTAGGTTTAGCGACAGTGTTAGGGTTAGGGATCAGGTTAGGTTAGGGTTTAGGGTTAGGGTTAGGGTTAGGGTTAGGGTTAGGGTTAGGGTTAGGTTTTAGGGATAGGGTTAGGGTTAGGGTTACGGTTTAGGTTTAGGGTTAGGGTTAAGGTTAGGGTTTAGGGTTTAGGGTTAGGGTTAGGGTTAGAGTTAGGGTTTAGGCTTTAGGGTTAGGGTTAGTGTTAGGGTTTAGGGTTTAGGGTTAGGGTTAGGGTTAGGGTTAGGGTTAGGGTTTAGTGTTTATGGTTAGGGTTAGCGTTAGGGTTAGGGTTTGGGTTTCGGGTTTAGGTTTAGGGTTAGGGTTAGTGTTAGGGTTTTGGGTTTAGTGTTAGGGTTAAGGTTAGGGTTAGGGTTAGGTACACGTTTCGGGTTTGAGACATGGTTAGGTTTAGTGTTAGGGTTATAGTTAAGTTTAGGTTTTGGCTGATGGTTAAGGTTAGGTTTAGGGACAGGGTTAGTTACAGGGTGAGGGTGAGTGTTAAAGATAGAGAGACGGTAAGAGTCAGAGTTAGGTTTAGCGTTGTGTTAGGGTTAGGGTTAGGGTTAGGTTAGGGTTAGGGTTAGAGTTAGGGTTTAGGGTTAGGGTTAGGGTTAGGGTTAGGAATAGGGGAGGGTTAGTGTTTATATTTTAGGGTTAGGGTTTAGGGATAGGGTTAGGGTTAGGGTTAGACTTAGGGTTAGAGTTAGGATTTAGGCTTTAGGGTTAGGGTTAGAGTTAGAGTTAAGGCTTCTGGTTTAGGGTTAGGGTTAGGGTTAGGGTTAGAGTTAGGGTTAGGGTTAGGGTTAGGGTTAGGTTTTAGGGATAGGGTTAGGGTTAGGGTTACCGTTTAGGTTTAGGGTTAGGGTTAAGGTTAGGGTTTAGGGTTTAGGGTTAGGGTTAGTGTTAGGGTTTATGGTTTAGGGTTAGGGTTAGGTTTAGGGTTAGGTTTAGGGTTTAGTGTGTATGGTTAGGGTTAGCGTTAGGGTTAGGGTTTGGGTTTAGTGTTTAGGTTTAGGGTTAGGGTTAGTGTTAGGGTTTCGAGTTTAGTGTTAGGGTTAAGGTAAGGGTTAGGGTTAGGTACACGTTTCGGGTTTGAGACATGGTTAGGTTTAGTGTTAGGGTTATAGTTAAGATTAGGTTTTGGCTGATGGTTAAGGTTAGGTTTAGGGACAGGGTTAGTTACAGGGTGAGGGTTAGAATTAAAGATAGAGAGACGGTAAGGGTCAGAGTTAGGTTTAGCGACAGTGTTAGGGTTAGGGTTAGGGTTAGGTTAGGGTTAGGGTTATGGTTAGGGTTAGGGTTACGGTTAGGTTTTAGGGATAGGGTTAGGGTTAGGGTTACGGTTTAGGTTTAGGGTTAGGGTTAAGGTTAGGGTTTAGGGTTTAGCGTTAGGGTTAGGGTTAGGTTTAGCGTTAGGTTTAGGGTTAGGGACAGGATTAGGGTTTGGGATATGGTTAGGTTTACTGTTAGGGTTATATTAAGTTTAGGTTTTGTCTGACTTAAGTTTAGGTTTAGGGACAGGTTTAGTGACAGGTTAAGGGTTAGATTTAAGGTTGGAGAGACGGTAAGGGTCAGAGTTAGGTTTAGCGACAGTGTTAGGGTTAGGGATCAGGTTAGGTTAGGGTTCAGGGTTAGGGTTAGGGTTAGGGTTAGGAATAGGGGAGGGTTAGTGTTTACATTTTAGGGTTAGGGTTTAGGGATAGGGTTAGGGTTAGGGTTAGGGCTTACGGTTTAGGGTTAGGGTTAGGGTTAGGGTTTCGGGTTTCGGGTTAGGGTTAAGTTTAGGGTTAGGGTTAGGTACACGATTCGGGTTTGAGACATGTTTAGGTTTAGTGTTAGGGTTATGGTTAAGTTTAGGTTTTGGCTGATGGTTAAGGTTAGGTTTAGGGACAGGGTTAGTTACAGGGTGAGGGTTAGAGTTAAAGTTAGAGAGACGGTAAGGTACAGAGTTAGGTTTAGCGACAGTGTTAGGGTTAGGGTTAGGGTTAGGTTAGGGTTAGGGTTTAGGTTAGGGTTAGGGTTAGGTTTTAGGGATAGGGTTAGGGTTAGGGTTAGGGTTAGGGTTAGGTTTTAGGGATAGGGTTAGGGTTAGGGTTACGGTTTAGGTTTAGGGTTAGGGTTAAGGTTAGGGTTTAGGGTTTAGGGTTAGGGTTAGGGTTAGAGTTAGTGTTAGGGTTTCGGGTTTAGTGTTAGGGTTAAGGTTAGGGTTAGGGTTAGGTACACGTTTTGGGTTTGAGACATGGTTAGGTTTAGTGTTAGGGTTATATTAAGTTTAGGTTTTGTCTGATGCTTAAGTTTAGGTTTAGGGACAGGCTTAGTTACAGGGTGAGGGTTAGAGTTAAAGTTAGAGAGACGGTAAGGTACAGAGTTAGGTTTAGCGACAGTGTTAGGGTTAGGGTTAGGGTTAGGTTAGGGTTAGGGTTTAGGTTAGGGTTAGGGTTAGGTTTTAGGGATAGGGTTAGGGTTAGGGTTACGGTTTAGGTTTAGAGTTAGGTTTAAGGTTAGAGTTTAGTGTTTATGGTTAGGGTTAGGGTTAGAGTTAGGGTTTAGGCTTTAGGGTTAGGGTTAGTGTTAGGGTTTAGGGTTTCGGGTTAGGGTTAGGGTTAGGGTTAGGGTTAGGGTTAGGGTTAGGTTTTAGGGATAGGGTTAGGGTTAGGGTTACGGTTTAGGTTTAGGGTTAGGGTTAAGGTTAGGGTTTAGGGTTTAGGGTTAGGGTTAGGGTTAGAGTTAGTGTTAGGGTTTCGGGTTTAGTGTTAGGGTTAAGGTTAGGGTTAGGGTTAGGTACACGTTTTGGGTTTGAGACATGGTTAGGTTTAGTGTTAGGGTTATAGTTAAATTTAGGTTTTGGCTGATGGTTAAGGTTAGGTTTAGGGACAGGGTTAGTTACAGGGTGAGGGTTAGAGTTAAAGATAGAGAGACGGTAAGGGTCAGAGTTAGGTTTAGGGACAGTGTTAGGGTTAGGGTTAGGGTTAGGTTAGGGTTAGGGTTAGGGTTAGGTTTTAGGGATAGGGTTAGCGTTAGGGTTACGGTTTAGGTTTAGGGTTAGGGTTAAGGTTAGGGTTTAGGGTTTAGGGTTAGGGTTAGGGTTAGGGTTAGCATTAGGTTTAGGGTTAGGGACAGGATTAGGGTTTGGGACATGGTTAGGTTTACTGTTAGGGTTATATTAAGTTTAGGTTTTGTCTGATGCTTAAGTTTAGGTTTAGGGACAGGCTTAGTGACAGGGTGAGGGTTAGAGTTAAGGTTGGAGAGACGATAAGGGTCAGAGTTAGGTTTAGCGACAGTGTTAGGGTTAGGGATCAGGTTAGGTTAGGGTTTAGGGTTAGGGTTAGGGTTAGGGTTAGGAATAGGGGAGGGTTAGTGTTTACATTTTAGGGTTAGGGTTTTAGGGATAGGGTTAGGGTTAGAGTTATGATTTAGGCTTTAGGGTTAGGTTTAGGGTTAGGGTTAGGGTTAGGTTTAGGGTTAGGGTTAGGGTTAGGGTTAGGGTTAGGGTTAGGGTTTAGGGTTAGGGTTAGGGTTAGGGTTAGGGTTAGGGTTAGGATTAGGGTTAGGTTTTAGGGATAGGGTTAGGGTTAGGGTTACGGATTAGGTTTAGGGTTAGGGTTAAGGTTAGGGTTTAGGGTTAAGGGTAGGGTTAGAGTTAGGGTTTAGGATTTAGGGTTAGGGTTAGTGTTAGGGTTTAGGGTTTAGGGTTAGGGTTAGGGTTAGGGTTAGGGTAAGGGTTTAGTGTTAGGGTTAGGGTTAGGGTTAGGGTTAGGGTTAGGGTTAGGGGCACGATTAGGGTTTGGGACATGGTTAGGTTTAGTGTTAGGGTTATAGTTAAGTTTTGGTTTTGGCTGATGGTTAAGTTTAGTTTTAGGGACAGGTTTAGTGACAGGTTGAGGGTTACAGTTAAGGTTAGAGAGACGGTGAGGGTCAGAGTTAGGTTTAGCGACAGTGTTAGGGTTAGGGATCAGGTTAGTTTAGGGTTTAGGGTTAGGGTTAGGGTTAGGGTTAGGAATAGGTGATGGTTAGTGTTTAGACTTTAGGGTTAGGGTTTAGGGATAGGGTTAGGGATAGGGTTAGGGTTAGGGTTAGGTTGTAGGCTTTAGGGTTAGGGTTAGGGTTAGGTTTAGTGTTTAGTGTTAGGTTTAGGGTTGGGTTTGGGTTAGGGTTTAGTGTTTAGGGTTAGGGTTAGCGTTAGGGTTAGGGTTTTGATTTAGGGTTTAGGTTTAGTGTTAGGATTAGGGTTAGGGTTTCGGGTTTAGGGTTAGGGTCAAGGTTAGGGTTAGGGTCAAGGTTAGGTTTAGGGTTAGGTACACGATTCCCGTTTGAGACATGGTTATATTTAGTGTTAGTGTTATAGGTAAGTTTAGGTTTTGGCTGATGGTTAAGGTTAGGTTTAGGGACAGGGTTAGTTACAGGGTGAGGGTTAGAGTTAAAGTTAGAGAGACGGTAAGGGTCAGAGTTAGGTTTAGAGACAGTATTAGGTTTAGGGTTAGGGTTAGGTTAGGATTAGGGTTAGGGTTAGGGTTTAGGGTTAGGGTTAGGGTTTTGAGATAGCGTTAGGATTAGGGTTTAGGGTTAGGGTTAGGGTTAAAATTAGGGTTTAGGGATAGGTTTAGGGTTAGGTTTAGGGTTTAAGTCAGGGTTAGTGTTAGGGTTATGGTTTAGGATTTAGGGTTAGGGTTATGGTTAGGATTAGGTTTAGGGTTAGGGACACGATTCGGGTTTGGGACATGGTTAAATTCAGTGTTAGGGTTATAGTTATGTTTAGGTTTTGCCTGATGGTTAAGGTTAGGGTTAGGGACAGGATTAATGAAAGGGTGAGGGTTAGAGTTAAGGTTAGAGAGACAGTAAGGTTCAGAGTTAGGTTTAGCGACAGTGTTAGGGTTAGGGTTAATATTAGAAGCAGAGTTAGGGTTAAGGTTAGCGTTTTGGTTAGAAACAGATTAGGTTGTGTGATAGTGTTAGTATTAGTGACAGGCTTAGTGTTAGGGTTAAGGTTAGGTTTAGAGACAGTGTTAGGGTTAGTTTTGGAATTGAGTTTAGTGTTAGGTTTCAGTTTAGGGCTACGGTTAGTGTTAGAGTCAGGGTGGCCTTCGGATTAGGGTAGGGATAGGGTCAGGCACAGCGATAGGGATATGGTTATGGTTAGGGTTGGGATTAGAGTCAGGTTTAAGGTTAGGGTCAGGGTTAGAGACAGGTATGGTTAGGGTTAGGGTCAAGGTATAGGTAAGATTTAGGTTAAGATTAGGGACAGGTTACAGTTAGGTTTAAGGTTAGGAACAAGATTAGGGCTAGGTTTGAGGTGTATGTTAGTGTCAGGGTTAGGTCTGAAGTAGGATTAGAGTTAGGGTTAGAATTAGAGTTAGGGGAACGTTAAGGATTAAGAATAGGTTTAGGGTTAACGTTAGGGACATGAACAGGGTCAGTGTTAGGGTTAAATTAGGGATAGGTACAGAGTTAGGTTTAAGAGTAGGAACAGGCATATGGATTGGATTAGGGTTAGGGTTTATGACACAATTAGGGTCACGGTTAGAGATACGCTTAGCTTTACCGACATGGTTAGATTTAAGGTTACTCTTAGCGTTAAGTTTAGGGACAGGTTAATGGTTAGTGTTAGTGTTAGGGTCAGGGCTAAGGTTAGGTTTACAGTTCGATTTACATTTAGGGTTATGGTTAAAGACAGGCTAGTGTTCTGGTTAGGATTAGGGTTTCCGTTAAAATTAGGGACACAGTTAAGCTTAGTGTAAGGTTTAGGGGTAGTGATAAAGACACGGTTTGGTTTAGCGTATGGGTTTGGCTGAGATTCAGTGTTAGGGACAGGTTAGGGTAGGATTAGTGTTAGGGGTAGAGACAGGTTTCGGGTTAGAGTTACAAAATTGGTTATGAGTAAGTGTAAAAACAGGGTTAGGGTTAGTGAAGTTGTTAGGGTTAGGGTTATGGTTAGCTACAGGGTTAAGTTTAGGGAGAAGGTTAGTTTTGGAGTTTGTGTGAAGTTTAGAAAAAGGGTTATTTTCAGATTTCGGTTTAGGAAAAGGGTTACGATAACAGGGTTTGGATTAAGAACCGTATGCATGGTAGGCACACGGATGGCTTAGGGTTCGCATGAGGGTGAGGAATACAATTGGGGTTTTCATTTGACATAGGGGAGGTCTTAGAGTTAGAGACAAGGTTAAGGTTAAGGACAGGATTAGGGTTAGAGACAAGATGAAGTTAAGGGACACTGTCAGGGTTAGTGTTAAGTTTAAGTTTAGGGTTACAGTTATGGTTAGGGACAAAATTAGGGTTAGGTTTATGGACAGTGTTAGGTTTAGGGTTAAAGTTAGGGTCAGCGCTCAAGTTAAGGTTAACATTAAGGTTAGGGATAGGTCTAGGGGTAGGGTTAGAAACAAGGTTAGAGTTACGGTTAGGATGAGAGGCACGGTTATATTTAAATTAGGGTTCAAAACAGAGTTAAGGGTAGTGTTAGGGTTAGGAATACTTTTTAGGGTTAGGGTTTGGTTTAGGGTTTGTTTTAGGGTTCGGGACAGAGTTAGGGTTACGAACATAGTTAGTGTTAGGTTTAGGGTTAAGCTTAGGGACAGAGTTAGGGTTACATTTAGGGTTAAGGACAGGGTTATGATTAGGTCAGGGTTAGTGTTCAGGACAGAGTCAGGGCAGGACAAGGTTTGCTGTAGGATTA
This sequence comes from Hipposideros larvatus, assembly GCA_031876335.1. NCBI lineage: Eukaryota > Metazoa > Chordata > Mammalia > Chiroptera > Hipposideridae > Hipposideros > Hipposideros larvatus. Next base: position 110,579,513 of record CM063090.1, on the reverse strand, counting down.
CGGTAGGGTTTGGGTTCAGGTTAGGATATGTTAGGGTTAGGGTTAGGGGCATAGCTAGGGTTGAGGGCAGAGTTAGTGTTACAGTTAGGAACATGGCTAACGTTACGGTTCATGTAAGGGACAGTTTCAGGGTTACGTTTAGTGTTAAGGGTTGGGTTAGAATGGAGGACACGTTTAATGTTAGTGTTAGGGTATCATGCCTGACGTGACATCGACTGGGGAACTTCAGTTACATGGCGAAGAGTTAAGAAACACCAGAGCCAAAAATAGAGTTTCTGTGGGCCAGTGTTCTCATCTCTGAGGCCCAAGCCTTAATACTGTGGGCGCATAGCTTTTCTTTACAACTGCCACCAAGAAGTCAATTTGAATATCTATACACAGGGAGTTGATTCTATTTGTCTGGCAGCTGCTTCGCCAAAACTCATTGTGATCAAACACAAGTTTTGCTTTCATATGTACGCATGATCCCCCGGATGGACTCAGCATTGCGAGACCACCGGATAAGGAAATTTTACTGCGATCATTCCCTCAGGTCTTAGCATTCCGAGACATTTCCTTATGACGTGAAAGGCTCAGTGCACAGGAACATTAGAATCGGCAGCTCCAAGGTGACATTAGGGTTAGGTTTATAAACAGGATGAAGTTAGGGGTAGGGTTAGGGTTACCGACAGAGTTTGCTTTAAGGTAAGGGACAGGATTAGAACTAGGATTAGGTTTAGAGACAGGGTTAGAATTGGGGTTAGTTTTAGGTTTAGTGTTGAAGGACAGAGTTAGGGTTTGGGTTAGCATTAGGGTTAGGGTTCGTGTTAGGATTAGGGTTAGGGACAGAGTTGGGAAGAGTGTTAGGGCTCCATTTAGAGTTAGGGCTAGGGATACGTTTAGGTTTAGGTTTTGGGGTAGGGAAAGGTTTAGCTACAGGGGCAGGGATTGCGTAGGGACACAGTGAGTGTTAGAGTTAGGATTCGGGTTAGGGTTAGGGCTAGGGTTTGGGTTAGGGTTAGGGTTTAGGGATAGGGTTAGGGTTAGGGTTAGAGTATACGGTTTAGGGTTAGGGGTAGCGTTAGGGTTAGGGTTAGTGTTAGGGTTAGGGTTAGGGTTAGGGGCACGATTAGGGTTTGGGACATGGTTAGGTTTAATGTTAGGGTTATAGTTAAGTTTTGGTTTTGGCTGATGGTTAAG